>OY720679.1:149659089-150259089 GCA_963170755.1 Amphimallon solstitiale
TTAGGCCTATACTATCTTATTACTTTTTGACTAAAAATTACACGGGGAATACAAAAATGTAATAATATATAGGTTGTTCCATTTAAAAAACTATAACTATGGTCAGCCACCAAGTTACGGAACACTCTGTATAATACAAAATATTTTTAAAATGTGCTCCTAATGAGTAGCTACCACAAGAAAAAACCGCTTCGAAATTTCTTTACTCGTAAAGACATAATCGGCCTTACCCGCGGAGATGACTCACCCTGTATATAGTTGTAGTAATATAATGTACGTGTCATATGATCATGAATTAAACAATCTAAACGTATAGTGTCATTAGTCATAATCTGTTGTACTGCCGTTCCTGGCGTCAGAATAGCCCCCGCGTCTCATCAGATACTCGTCAGATACTGTTTCCATTTATGCGGTACCTGTTGTGTATTCAAATCCACCCAATATTCTTTGTTGTTATTATAATTGAGTGAATAATTCGTAATAATAATAATAAAAGTAGGAAGGCTAATTTGAATATTTCCTGCCATACATTTGAAGACAGAAGGAAATTCGGAAAATTTGGAAAGAGGCACAAATTATCTACTATTCAAAGTCAGTTATCTATCGATTGAGAAAGGAGAATGAAAAAAAATCTCAAATAGCATTAAATTATAAATAATTTTAAAGTTAGTTCTTCTCATTGTTGGAAATTCTAATTTAATGCTTTTTACACTGATAATTATTTAATTAGGTAAATTTTCAGCAGTGAGCTGAAAAAAGATAATTTTAAATTTACTTTTGGCTGCAAGTCCATCACGGTAAATATAAAAGCACGACTTGCTTGTTCTCAGATCAGTGATACAAAAAAAACACTGACAGTTAACTGTGACATTGCATAAAATCAAACGCTAATGCTGCCACGTCGTTTCGCTCATTGCAGTTTTCGATTGTGGATTTTAGTGCATTATAAAGTTTTTTCTATCATCTTCGGAATCTCACTTTCAGCCAACAGCTTATTTATTGTCTTTACTAATGCACTTTTATTTTTGGTCCAAAAAGACAAACAGTGATGAAATGATTTTTGGGCGATTCCCATATCTTACGCGTTCTTAGTCGATATGGACTAAAAATTATTCAAAGAAACTGTTTTTTTCAATACGTTTCATAGGACATCTATTAAAAATTGCTGTTCTAACAAATCAGTAACAACTAATGCTCCGAAATAACCTTACCTGCAAAAAGCTCCAATGGTCTGGAACAGTATTTTATCTGTAGTTAACATTTTCGTTTCCATAAATATGATAAAGGTGATTTTGTGACATTTTAAAGTTATGTTATTTTTGAAGTTTTGCCAAGAGTTTAAAGCAGAAATGACTAAAGTTACCGACTTGGATTGTTTCAGAAGTAACTCATATTGGAGACATCTTAAAATATTGTACCAATACGAACTTGAGATCTTTTTGCACCAAACAGTGGGTATAGGTTAGATCTACTTTGTTGCCACCCCTAACTGAAAATGGTGAAAAACCGACTTGGTGCGTTTTAGCAATAAGCGATTTAATTATACGTCAACTCAGGTTGTGCAGCAAACTTTCCATAATAGATAAGAACCGTCATTGGGGCAGAGTTAATAAATTATCTGTAAATAGTATTAATGATATCCTGGCTAGAAAAGTGATTCTTAAGTATTCATTCATAAAGCGCGCCGGTTTTGGATCGCTCAGTAAATTTTTTGGCGACATTGTTTTGTATTGTATATACATTCCGATTTTTTCCCCACTCTATGGCTGGGCATAGAGCAGTTTACTATTGCGCAACGTGTGCTAATTGTGAAAACGTACGGAGAATTCCCCGGTATGATCTCCAATACCACCCTTACAAAATTCAGTTAACGCAGTCGCTCAAAGTGGACGATCATGAGAAAAGGCGACAGTTTGTTGACTGGTTTCTGAGAAGACGACAGGAGGAGGAAGCCTCAAGACAGTAAACATCTAGTGAATTATGAAAACCAGACGTATTATTAAAACAATTACTTTTTCGAATTCTAGTATTAAATATTTATTATATAAATTATCATTCTTCTTTCACTGGATATGGTACATAAACAGTTAATAATATACAGCTTCCTTTTCAACTTTTTTGCTGATTTCTTAAGAAAACTTCAGTTACTCAAGTAAGCAAATTAAAATACACACAATAGACACTGACAATTCGCTTTTTCGTCTCGATTATATTTAAATAAATTGTGCAGCATTAAAAATAACGAGCGAGAAGAAAGAATGTACCGTCGTGTTCATCCATCCGCGGACATTTATATACATTATTATTTTTCAGCGAGGCAACATTGACATGGATCTCTGGTATAATCAGAAGCAATTTTGTTCCGACTCCAATTTTTGCATACTTTATGAAACTCATTAAAAACTGTTTCAATAGAAAATACAAACCGACGATTAAAGTAATTATTTTCTCTAGTCTGAGGACTGCTTAATTGGCGATGTGGCGTGCCTATGGAGCACGAATACAAGGAATGAGATGGTCGTTCCGTTCGTAGACGGTCGGCGGCGAGCTCAGCATATGTTACGCGTTCTTCTATTTATAACACTTTACAAGAATGACGATAGTTAACATAGAAGAGATATTATTTTTGCTAAGTGAGGCTTACAGTCTCTTAGGAGATCGAGTTAGATCTTATACTAGGAATTATAATTAATTTTGAATTGTTGTTTTATTTTAGATATTCTTTGATTACCATGAAGAACAATTTAACACTGAACGTATTGAATTGCGGACGAATATGATACCCACAAGAAGTAAAACGTATTTTTTAAAAATGTATTTAAGCTACACTTGGCCTAAAAGGGGATATTACCATATCAAAATATTTTAAATTAGTTGCCTTTTTAAAAAGAAGAATTGAAAATTATAAGCCCAAAAAATCATTAGTGCTTACTCAAGAGGAAATTATAAAATTTCTTACTGAGGCACCCGACGTATGTTACATTGCAACTAAGGTAGTATATTTATGTATTAATACTTTGAAATTATTGACAATTTATAACACTGTAGACTGCTCTTGTAATTGGTGTTGCTGGTGCATGCCGAAGTGATGAGCTGTATAATTTATTAATTTCTGATGTCATCATAAAAGATGATTTAATTATTATTCACATCCGCAAGAGCATAAATGGTTCGTCTCGAAAGTTTGTAATAATGGAGCCACTTTGGATCAAAATAATTATATCTATTTAAAAATTAGACCAATCCCAGATATAGCAGAATTATTTATTAGTGTACGTAATGGTAAATGTACTAGACAATACGTTGGACATAACACAATAGGACAGATGCAAAAAAAAATGCCCTTCCGTATACCTCGGCTACACTTATAGCTGTCAATGGTGGTAATATCCTTCAGTTAAAACAACATGGTGGTTGGAAATCTTCTAGTGTAGCTGAAGGTTATATCGAAGATTCCCTAGTAAATAAAAAAATATAGCATGTATGTTGCAGGGTCTACCTACAGCTACTTACGCAACCACACCTGCAATACAGGAATTTTCGATATGAATCAAATTTCATCAACATCAGCAATACAATCAGGTTCTATTTCGACTGAAGATATCGTAAATACTTATGGAATTAACTCAATTAATAATACTGTCATTAATGTGCCTACAGATCTGCATAATCCTGGTTTTTCAAATAGAATTGAACCATCAATAAATCTGACATGCCATAATTGCACTATCAATTTTTATAAATAAATTAAATAATTCTTTACATCTGTAACAGTTACGTGTTATATTGTTTTCATATTATACTATCATACATATTTTGCTATTGTTAACAATAAATACAGTTATTTATTTTACCTCAGAGGTAGTGCATTTATTAGTTTTAGATTTTAGGTATGAGTTATGGTATAAATCGACGATGATATGCGGATATACGAATGTGAAACTGGCCAAACGGATAAAACTACACTTTTGACGGTTGACATATTCCTGCGATTGCATGGTTGCGGTATGCGCTTTATTTTCTGTCATTATTCACCTAGGTCAATAATATGCTCATTATTTACCTGTTATTAGTTCAGGTGGAAAAATGATATTTTATGGTGTTTTATTATGTGTAAAAATGCCATTATATTTTACTACTGGTACAAAAATATTTTATATACTACGACTATTTTATTTATTTTAGGATCACTTTTTATTATGCGACCTTAACAATCACATATCTGTTATTGAATTGTTTTTTTAAATAAAATCAGTTGTTATTGACTTTAGGATTACATTTTTTTCCCATGATCTGACAATCACATTCATAGACCTGTAACTTTGAAACAAATAAAAATGGCTATACACGTTTTTCGTTTTTTTATTACTTGGAATGAAGTTTACTTTGCACTCCTAAAATTTGAATATAACGATACGGGACACTTGTATATATAGACGTCTTCTCACCTATCAAAAAAAACAAATCAGCATAGTTTTGACGTTTGATTTCACTTGGGCGAGACGAGGTAGAAGTCTTCCAGTGGCTTGATTGTTGGTTTCGTTTCTAGATCGTAGCCGTTGCACCATCATTCGTCACATGATGACCTCGGAAAATAGTTAGTTCGGAACACTTTTAAAAGCGACCCTAATTTTTGTTCAGCAGTTAGAAGTTTCGGCACAAATTTGTCAACCATCCTGTTTATCCTCAAACCATTCGTTAAAATCCTCTGAATTGAACTCCAATCACTTCGAACAGTTCCTCAACTTCTTCAATGGTATGCCGTCGGTCTTCCAAAATGATATCGTGAAGTTTTTCATTCATCTCACCGGTTTGGGCCGTGGAAAGACGATTAAAACCATTGGGATATCACCCCTCTTGAAATGGGAAAATCACTCGCTCTTGAGTTTTCCCAATAGGATCAGCCTTGTAGGTCGTTTTTAACATTTGAAGAGTTTCTGTACCAATTTTTCCGAGCAAGAAGGGAAACTTTAATTACCACGCGCTGTTCACGAGCATTGCAAAAACGAGCATATAAAGCAACTGTCACAAAAAAAAATATCGAATGAAACCTTGAACGCTTGGCTTACTGACTCGGGCATGGTAGCTCGTTATGCTTCTGGTGACAGAACGTAGAACTACAAAAACTTCGCCCATTGAAATGAATAATTTAAATGCAATACTGCCGAAATGTCTATGGGTTGTTCCTTGGACACCTCTTATTTACAACACAGAAACTGACTATTAAATCAAAAACAAAATAAATTACGCCAGTCGGATTAGAACCAACTGTCATAAAGTGCACGAGGTTTAAGAAAGCGCGAATTTTTGAAAACTGTTTGAACCTTAATGTTTTAATAAAAATCTGATCTGAGCTTGAATCGTAGTATAATTAATCTCCTGACTTCAACTTTCTATTTCTAAAATTGACGATGGCTTATTGCATCTTAAGAGGTATTCACACTGATGCAATTACTTTCAGCGATTTATCGCATGTGAAAAGTTGCATGAACGGTGCAATTTTTAAAAGTTGCACGGTTGGTTCACACTGATCAGGAAGTACAAGCAATTTTTCACAAATGCAATTTTTTTTTTGTGGTACTACCAACATGAAATAATTATATGTCATTATTACTTTGAATGTATAGTGATGAAAAATAATACATGTAGTACATTTCATAAGACAGGTTGGCAGCGTAAAAGTTACTAAAAAATCCCATGGAATTTCTTCAGAAAATAGAACACGCTCTAATACGTGCAACTTTTCACATCCGCTAAATTGCTGCAACAAATTGCATAGTGTGAACGCGAATTTTCGTGCAACTTTTCATAAAACTGGAATTGCTGCAACTAATTGCGTCAGTGTGAACCCCTCTTTAAGCGATTTTACACTGCTGACGTTCCGAAAAAATTGAATAAAATCGCTTCTAATGAAGATTTTTCAAGAGGGTAATATCCGTTTTATGCAAATTATGCAGTTTTTGACACTTTGCGAAGCCCCCCGCTTGGCTTCGTGAACCCTAATTTGACGCACATCTTAGACTCGCCCCCAATGGTCATTTTAAATAAAAATTCGAGTAAATCGGCCCAGTGGTTTCTAAGAAACATAATGTTAAACGAGGGTATCAGGTATATTAGAAAAAGCAAATAAGTTTAAGAGGTTATACATATGTTTTATACCACGATTCATTATATAATATGTTATTTCAATTCAATTCAATAGATTCGGCCTTTACTTGATGTAAACCCATATTCCAATAGAAATAAAACACAAACAATTGTTTCAGATTTACACTATATTCAACTTAAAAACACAACAGCTGTTTCGCTACATTGTAGCTTCTTCAGGTGATAACAAATTCTAAATTATTAAATAAATATGTTATTTACTTATTGTTTATGTTGCTAATACAGAGTATTTAAAATATGGTGTTATAACTTTTATATGCAGTTTTTATTTGGATTTACTATCAATTTACCTTGATTTATATCGGTATTTTTATATCTTGTCATCAATTGTGTAACAAACCAGGCAGCTATTCCATGTGAAATTGAAATAGCTACAACGCTAGTACCTTAAATATTTCTTAATATGTCTTTAGTAAAAAGTGCTATCTGACAATGGGAATGCATTTTACATCATCAGTCTCTATGGACAAAGTGTAATTCTACATTGATGTTTTTTTTTTGTCACGGGGATTTTAAAAGTTAGGTTATATTAGATTCGTCGGTCGTGATTGTGTCTGCTGCTGAAAAACGACAGACACAACACGCTGACTCAGAAAATACCGGCGATAGGATCACGTATATCTATGTGGCTCGAGAAAGAAAAAAAGACACGTCCACTTCATTTTGGTCAACCGCAAGAAACGAAGCAGTTCGTTTTAGTTTATTTATGAGTTTTGTTCTTGGTTGTTTTTCGGCATCCGCTCGTCGATTATTTTCTATTGTTTCGGCGAGAACGTCTTTGGATTGTGTTCGTTAGAAAGAATAGAAAATTCTCCGCAGTATTATTTACGTTAAATAGATTGTTTTTGTTAGAATTATGAACACGGAAAATTTTAGTAATTGGTTATATATACGAGGAGATGGGATCCTATGTTCGCGAGATGGAGGGGTTGAATGGTAGTGGGAGAGTTCTTCCGTGTCGTAACGTGTTCAGTGACTCATTATTAGAATCAATATAAAGTTGTAACACAATCGCGTGAACCCCATAGTCCAAACCCTGGCTCCTAGCGATTTTTACCTGTTGCTTAAAGTGAAAAAGGGCTGCGTGAGAAGAAATTTACAGGTGATGAGGAAGTAAAGGACGCAGTTTCGTCGTATTTTTAAGATAAACATAAAACATTTTTTTTTAATGAAAGCATATAAGAGCTAATTGAAAGATGAAAACTGTATATTTCCTCTTCCCTCATTTCGTGAACTTAAAAGCGCTTTCTCGTATATATGAGTTGCATTTAAGTACTGAAGTCTTTTTTGTACATACAAAAAAGATTGAGAATATGTTAAAAGATCCAAACTGCTCGGTGTGCTGTATGTATGATATCCAATTGACAAAACCTTATTAGTACACATAATTATCATATATGTGCTAGTAAAAAAATCTTAATTGGATAAGAATCGCATGCATACAATGATCCAAACACATCCTTTTGCCACCTGTCGTAAGCCAGCTTAACGAGCATTACCAAATGCAAAACTGATATACAAAAAAGAAACTTGGAACAATATAACAATTTTTAATGTAATCTCCATTAACTTTTATACATTTATTACAACGATTAATTAATAATTCGATACTCTTGTAAAAATAATCTGACGTTTTTCCGTCAAAATGTTCTATAAAAACTGCTTGCAACTCACTGTCGTTCTTAAAACTACGTTCCCTAAGGTCCTCTTTTAAATTAGAAAACAAAAACAAAATCACAAGGAGCCATAGCCGGACTATACGGTGGATGTTCCAATTTTTGAAAGCCGCATTCGCGGATGGCAGCTTGTAAAATGGCGGCAGTATGGACGGGAGCATTGGCGTTCAATAATCGCACACCTTTTGTCAATTTTCCACAATGTTTTGCACGAATACTGCCCCTTAATTTATACAATAAAGACGCATAATATGTGCCGTTCACACTTGTATTGCGCTGTTTAAAGTCAATTAGCAATCCCAGAATATTGTGGCCATCACCTTTTTCGTTGATTGAACGACTTTCGCATTTCTGGGACGAGGTTCATCAGGTCAAAATCGGTTTTGGGTCGTCTCCAGACATGTTTAAAAACGACTGCGCACGTTCGACTCGACGTTCACGTTGGAGAGCAGAAAGAATTCGCGGTACCATCTAGAGTAGTGTAGATTTACCGGTTCTGGACCCACCGCCGGGCGGTGGAGGTCAAAGGTCAAAGGTCAAGGGTCAAAGGTCAAAGGTCAAAGGTCAAAGGTCAAGGGCCAAAGGTCAAAGGTCACGGGGTCAAAGGTCAAAGGTCAAGGGTCAAAGGTCAAAGGACAAGGGCCAAAGGTCAAAGGTCAAAGGTCAAAGGTCAAAGGTCAAAGATCAAGGGGTTAAAGGTCAAGGGGTCAAAGGTCACCGGAGGTGGAGGTCAAAGGTCATCGGATGCGGAGGTGGCGCCCTCTAACGCTCACTAACCCAACTAAGTGGCGCCCTCTGACGGACACTAACCCAACTAAGTGGCGCCCTCTAACGCTCACTAACCCAACTAAGTGGCGCCCTCTGACGGCCACTAACCCAACTAAGTGGCGCCCTCTAACGCTCACTAACCCAACTAAGTGGCGCCTCTGACGGCCACTAACCCAACTAAGTGGCGCCCTCTAACGGTCATTTGCCAAACTAAAAATTGCATCTATCATCATTACCAACCCAACTAAAGTAGCGCCCTCTGACGATCATTTGCCAAACTAAAAAATTGCATCTCTCATCATTACCAACCCAACTAAAATGGCGCCCTCTGACGATCATTTGCCAAACTAAAAAATTGCATCTCTCATCATTACCAACACAACTAAAATGGCGCCCTCTGACGATCATTTGCCAAACTAAAAAATTGCATCTCTCATCATTACCAACCCAACTAAAATAGCGCTCTCTGACATTCACTAACCCAACTAATGTGACATCAGGCAAAATGGCCGACCATCAAGATGGTCAATAAAAATATAAACTTTGCTTCTAGAGAATTCCTGAATAAATTACACAACTTGCTATCGCGCTTCTCAATGTATTTCTAGCAGGTCTAAACATGTTTTCCAGCGGAAACCGCAACGTCTGCATGCTTCTGTGATAGCTGCAGGCTTGAAATGTATTTCTATATCTTATAAAATGAAAAAAGAAACAATGTATTTTTTAAGAAAAAACAATTTATTATTATAAATTAACAATATGACCAAGTTTCATAACTTCAAAGTCATAGTGAAGTGAATTATAACAAATATGTAGCACTTCCATCATAAGGAAAGCGTTAAACGAATTACAATGATCAACAAGCAATTCTGATACATTTGTATATAAATCTCCAGTTAATGTTATACAAGCGGTTAAGATCATCTTATAAAATGCTATAAAATCGCTGTTTACTAAAAATTCTAATTTACTCTTAATGAGCGGTTGTAAATTAAACAAATTGCTATAGGTATCCGAAGACAATACCAGCTGTTGATTACGACTACTTAATACAATGACAGTAGTATTCCTAAATGTTGA
This sequence comes from Amphimallon solstitiale, assembly GCA_963170755.1. NCBI lineage: Eukaryota > Metazoa > Arthropoda > Insecta > Coleoptera > Scarabaeidae > Amphimallon > Amphimallon solstitiale. The sequence continues at coordinate 149,668,782 of OY720679.1, forward strand.
CGTTCGAATTTGATGATTCGGACTGCAACCATCTGTCTTACAAAATTCCTCCCAGTCGTCCAATGTGAAGAATACACAGCTTGCAGGCGATCGAATCTGGATGATGGGCACGAATCCAGCCGCTGGACTAAGACCGATATTCACCCATTTCGAACCGCATTTGTTGAGGAAGTATGATGACTGCCCAATTAACTGTTTTTCCTTAACGATATTCTCATCTATCATTTTAAGCGAATCACCAATAAATTCATTATAAGTTTCTGAAAAAGAATTAAAAAAATATAGATATAAGTTTATGTATATAATAATTTTGTGTTCTTACTAGCTTCCATTTTAATCTTAGTGTGTTAAAATATGTGCGAACTCGAATGCAAACAAACTAATACTGATTTAGTGAGAGAAAATTACAGTGAGAACCATTGACGCCCTCTGACGGTTACCAAGCAAAGTAAATATTAAATATATAAGAGAAGAATTTCGAATATAATATCAGCAGTATCAATTGTAAAGCGGTGTAACACATTTTATATAGATAGTGATAATCAAGTACCTATAATGACAGTGAAACCATACAACGTGGAGAAGTATGAAAACTTTTTAGCAGTTAATGACATCGAAATACCTATTGGAGTTGGGAATTGGCTATTATCCTCGGAATTGAATCAAAGTGATTGTTTATTCATAGCAGCATTTGCATATCAGAACGATCAATATTTCGATATTGATCAATTAATCCACGTGTTAGAATATTGTAACCCCAATATAACCCAACTAAAAAAGTGTTGTATTTATTGTGAATATGAATATCTACGTGAACCTGATTTTGAACTTCGTGATGAAATTTGTGTGTTTGATATAGAAACGTCGAATGTGCTAACTTTAAATAAGAATATACCGGAGATGTTAATGACTTGGTATCCTTAATATGATCATCCAGAATTGGATTATAATGAAGAACTCGTCGTGAATGGTGGTGGATATGTTATATACGCTCATCAGAAGTGTTTCGCAAGTAGCTAACATGTACAGATCTGTATAATCTTGTCTGTACTTGTTTGGAAATACATCAGTCGACAATGTACGTTGAACGCAGGCATAGTGCGCTAAGATTGAAGAAAGTAGTATTAAACAATAGAATTAAGAGGTTTATATCCGAATTAGAAAAAATTAAAACTGATATCGAAATATATAAATTAGTTGTAAACATCGGCAAAATAAATATATAAAAAATGGATAATATTGAAAAATAGAGATGATCGGGCAATCAGACAAATCGATAAACATTTTGGATTATTGGATGAGGTGGATAAGACGATGATTAAAAATATTCCACTGTTTATCCTCCAAAATAAGGTGAAAAGCTGAATCTCTAAAGCAACACTGGCATTACATTCCTCAGGAGATGCGAGCAAGTCTAAGAGAGTATTTACCCTATGGCTCTCATTATAATCAACCTTGGCAAGACAATCATCTGGATGGTTGGACCCCAGCTCGAAGAAATTGTTATTTATGTAACTTTATAGAATAAATATACATATATGTAATGTACAATATAGTATACAATATTTTAAATAAAAGAACAAACAAAATTATTGTTTTTTATTTATAGATAGTCATATAAATATATATACATATTTTAGAGGTTGAATGAATATACGATTCTACATATGTTCTATACATATTTATTAGGTATATTATATACATTTCCAAATCAAAATTTATGGCTGACCGAGAAAATAAATTACATATACACTCAAACACTCAGTGATGTAGTAATCATTTTTGAGTATACAGATTGTTTCAAAGGTAAGATGGCGGATACAATATGGTCACAACCAGATTATGTAACAATTAATATTTGTTTTATACATATTTATTAATCAAATATCTTATACACCATTACATTTCAAAATTTATGGCATTATAATGTAAGTATAATACTTCAAGCCTATATAAGACATTTAAGAATTTATCATGACAAGAGATTTAATATTTTAATGTAAAGCACCTTACAATGAAAGCAGACTTGTAGCATACTTTTATGAAATCGAATAAAATCAGTACTCTTGAGCACACTTAACTTTTTCATTAGCTAAGACTGGAGATCTCTATTTGACATAAATTTTAAAATACATGTTCACGTATCATGGATTTTTTTTTTAAATAGTCATATAAATATATATACATATTTTAGAGGTTGAATGAATATACGATTCTACATATGTTTTATACATATTTATTAAGCATATATTATTATATTACATCTCCAAATCAAAATTTATGAGTGATACATAAAACGAAAATAAATACATATAAACTCAAGTACTGAGTGACGTAGTAACAAAATTTTAATATACAGGGTGTTTCAAAAGTAAGAGGCGGATACATACAGAATGTTTCAAAGGTAAGGGGTGGGTGGATACATACAAGGTTTTCAAGTACACCGAGTTTTTATTACCAGTTTTAAAATTCACAGGGTTTTTATCATCGGTTTTAAAATACCAGGGTTCTCAGAAATTAATTGTTCATATCTTTGTAGATGTTAAATTCATCGCTATATTAGTAGTATTATACTTGTATGTATGATTATAACATTATTCATTATATATATATAAATATATATTTGTGACGAATAGAAAGAGTTAAATAGATAATGCGAGCTATTTCTTCAATTATTTTGTTAGAAAGCGCATTTTTTTATATTGTCGTCAGAAATATCTTTGAAAGCATTACCTCGATATAATTTAAAAAATTCCACAGCACTAATTAGACGACTTGAGGTAATTGTATAGTTAGAAAGCGCATTTTTAAAGTTGACGTCATACTGATGTCATGTAGTTTGACCAGGAATTTAATATCCTTTAAGTTATATATTATATAATCTATAATATTTTTACTTAATATTGTAAGAACATTAAATAAAAAAATTGAGGTTGCAGTTGGATTAGTAAACAATGGGCGTGGTCAAGATCTCTTTATTGCATGTAAATATCAATAAAGTAAATTTATAGTTGACGTCAGAGCTAGTATAATTTTTATATATGTATATAATACCTTGATATAATTAAAAAAATCCGCTCATACATAAATTCCTTATTGATCAATACATTTTAACGAACATAAAATTACATTGAAGTTCAGAAGTATTTCCATATGATAATATTAATGCAGACTTCAATAAGAAACAATGAACGATTCTGTTTTAAATGTATACACAATTTCAACGTTCATATTACTATAAAAATGATGTGGAACCGTGTCTTTCACCTATAAATTATGAACATTTAGCACCGATTGTTATTATAGACTCCAGTCATCAAAGTGAGTTGGTGAAGAACGAAGCAGTTGATATTCGATTAGACTTCAGTAAACGTGACAGAAAAAACTATAACATTTTGTCTGATTTTACACGATCGGATTGTTAAATATAACCCATTAACAAGTGTTGTAAAATTATTCTAAAGAGAGAAAATGTTTATAATAGATATTCAGGGATATCAGTATGAAGATAGCGAATATTTCATTAAAGAAATCGCAATCTACGATTTAACTACGCATCACGTTAACCATACTTTCGTTCAAATGCCTAACAAGTTGTCATGGTTTTGTCCAACAATTAAAAAACATATGGAATGGTTATGTAATAATATACATGGATTACATTGGGATAACATGGACAAACAACAATCAATATCGATGAATCATATAGAAAACTACATTCAGAGTATCGTTGGTGATGCTATCATAATGGTAAAAGGATTGAATAAGAAGAACATTTTGGAAAATTTTCTGTCCAATACAATTATCGATATGGAGAGATTCACTTGTCCAAATCTAAGTACTTTAAGACAAAATGAATGGAGTCGACATTGTAATTTCCATAAGAACAATAATTTAAAATGTGCAAAAGAAAATGTATATTTGTTATATCACTGGTTTATAAAATAATAAAACACAATATTTATTTAAAACCTTTAACCTATTTACATTATATTCTATAACTGTGTAAAACTATATTTCTGTGCAATGTCTTGGCTAACATTAATAATAATCTTCTTGTAATCATTACAAAAGCCGAACTTATACATTATTAAGCGCGAAAACCTACCTTTTCCTGTTACCTATAAATGTATAAAGTTTACATTACTAATTACTTAATATTGTGACGAATAGAAAGAGTTAATTAGATATGTGAGCTATTTCAATTATCTTGTTAGAAAGTATATTAACAAGCTGACGTCAAGTATTTGTAGGCGTTAATGATTGTACAACAGTGCTATTTATTACATGTCTTACAATATTAATTGTTTTATGAAACAGTTGATTCAATTTTATATCTATCAACGTCACAACCGCATATTTTTATTTAAAGACTTGTCTATACAAGTAAAATTGTTAAATACCATGTATTAAGTCTCCTAATAGTTTATTTCGAGAAAACATACATTAACAAGCTTTTAGAAAAACTCTCTAATTATGTAGCCAAAAATATTTTACCTCAATCCATAAAATATGACATTTTTGTTTCAGTTTATATGATCAGTAACACGATGGTTGGTATATCTTCTTATAATGTAAATGTTTCTTTATGCAATTAGGGATTTACTTTTTTTCATTGTACCATATTTCAAGTTAATATCTATTATATTTTCTGTATTATTACATAATACGGAATTTGAAATTAGACAGCGAACAACATTAACAAATAATGAAAAGCGAACATTTTGATTAACACGCAAAAGAGATTTAATAATTTATTGCCATATACTACGAAAATAATATTTTTTACTTAATATTGTAAAAATATTAAATAAACAAAAAAAATTGAGTTGAAGTTCGATTAGTAAACAATGGGTGTAACCAAGATATCTTTATTACATGCAAATATCAATAAAGCTAATGATATAAATCTAGAATAGATGATGTAGGATATTTTCACATACATAGTTAACAATATGTAAAGTATATATTATCAAATGTTGACATCAGAACTCTAGAGTATAATTGATATATTAGTCAGATAAATTGTGAAAGTATATAGAAAGAATGATAATCATTCTTCATAATACCTCAACTAAATTTTAAAATGTATCTGATCCTCATCCCAGCAAGTCGAACATAATTTAGCATTTTCTCGATGTATTATCATCTAAAATTACAAAAACATTCAAATATAACAACATGAACCGTTATACATATGTAGAAAGAAACCAACCTTGTCATAGTTATACCAACAGTATTATTTATTCCTAGTCTTACTGTGCTAATTATTCTGAATTCAATCAATCGGAATGTTGTTTTCTGAAACAGTCCAATAAAAAACTAAAAAAATCACTAATTTCTTTAAATAATAAAACTGAATCATGGAGATATATTTAAACCATAAGCAGAATTAATCATTCATATCTTTGTAAATATTAAAATCAGAATTATTATACACTAGTTGACAAAAATTTCCATTCATTAATATATAAATGAAAGCGTATATCAAGAAATTCCAAAAATTTTAATGATCGAGTTAATAGGTATCGTCTAATAATTTCTCTCAATGTATACCAGTATAACGCTTGTTCTGTATATGTTTCTTCTTTACATATATAATATATGTATATATTTGTTTTAATTTTTATACAATATTCTTACAATATTAAATAAAATATAATATTTGTACAATCCTGAGATATATAAAATATATATAATTAGTTATAATTGTATAAAAGAACAACAATAATAACAACTTTTTCCTAATGCTTTGCAGAACGGAACTATTTATTCGAGTAATTTGATTAAATTTCTTTATAATATTTATCTATATACTATTGCGGCGGTGCTTGATACATTATTTTTTTTCGGCAAGGCTCTAAAAAGAAATCCCACGGTGTGAGATCACAATATTATGTTTATTATTCAAACTAATTAAAAGATTTTTAAATACTTCTCGTAATATATTCATTTCTCACCCATTCTAGCAGAGGTTTATAACTCAAGTAACTCAAAGCTGTATCATCATTGACTAAGCTGATAAAGAAGGGCAGGATTATTTTGAATTGGATCAATAATTCTTCATCTACTTATGGTGGACCAAAACACCAACTTTTGTGCATATAGAGGAACTTCTACACAAAAATCAGCGAGTGTATAAATAAGAAATCAAATGTTTTTGATTTTTATATACAGGGTGAGTCATTAGTAGCCGCTCTTTTGTGTTTTAAATAAAAGAAAAAACAATTAGTGGAAGATTCATGATTGTTTGGGGAGTATATTATCAAAATACTTTAACCCTAACACACTTCCGGTTTCACCGGAAATACACTCAACACAAGAACAACAATGTTTATTCTTAGACATATATCTTCAACTATACACTTCCTACCACTTAATGTAAAAACGTATCAAGTAATTTCTAAAATTTTAACGATCATTGTTTTTCAACTACATATTTTTCCGCACTTAGAGAGCACAATCAATGGATTTATAAAATCTTAATGACCGAGTTTATAGACATCGACTAAAAAAAATTTCTATTATATAATATATTATATATATATTAATGAATAGAAATTTTTAGGTGATGTCTATTAGCTTGGTTATTAAGATTTTATAAATCCCTTGATTGTGCTCTCTAAGTGCTGAAAAATATATAGTTGAAAAACAATGATCGTTAAAATTTTAGAAATTATTTGATACGTTTTTACATTAAGTGGTAGGAAGTGTATAGTTGAAGATATATGTCTAAGAATAAACATTGTTGTTCTTGTGTTGAGTGTATTTCCGGTGAAACCGGAAGTGTGTTAGGGTTAAAGTATTTTGATAATATACTCCCCAAACAATCATGAATCTTCCACTAATTGTTTTTTCTTTTATTTAAAACACAAAAGAGCGGCTACTAATGACTCACCCTGTATATAAAAATCAAAAACATTTGATTTCTTATTTATACACTCGCTGATTTTTGTGTAGAAGTTCCTCTATATGCACAAAAGTTGGTGTTTTGGTCCACCATAAGTAGATGAAGAATTATTGATCCAATTCAAAATAATCCTGCCCTTCTTTATCAGCTTAGTCAATGATGATACAGCTTTGAGTTACTTGAGTTATAAACCTCTGCTAGAATGGGTGAGAAATGAATATATTACGAGAAGTATTTAAAAATCTTTTAATTAGTTTGAATAATAAACATAATATTGTGATCTCACACCGTGGGATTTCTTTTTAGAGCCTTGCCGAAAAAAAATAATGTATCAAGCACCGCCGCAATAGTATATAGATAAATATTATAAAGAAATTTAATCAAATTACTCGAATAAATAGTTCCGTTCTGCAAAGCATTAGGAAAAAGTTGTTATTATTGTTGTTCTTTTATACAATTATAACTAATTATATATATTTTATATATCTCAGGATTGTACAAATATTATATTTTATTTAATATTGTAAGAATATTGTATAAAAATTAAAACAAATATATACATATATTATATATGTAAAGAAGAAACATATACAGAACAAGCGTTATACTGGTATACATTGAGAGAAATTATTAGACGATACCTATTAACTCGATCATTAAAATTTTTGGAATTTCTTGATATACGCTTTCATTTATATATTAATGAATGGAAATTTTTGTCAACTAGTGTATAATAATTCTGATTTTAATATTTACAAAGATATGAATGATTAATTCTGCTTATGGTTTAAATATATCTCCATGATTCAGTTTTATTATTTAAAGAAATTAGTGATTTTTTTAGTTTTTTATTGGACTGTTTCAGAAAACAACATTCCGATTGATTGAATTCAGAATAATTAGCACAGTAAGACTAGGAATAAATAATACTGTTGGTATAACTATGACAAGGTTGGTTTCTTTCTACATATGTATAACGGTTCATGTTGTTATATTTGAATGTTTTTGTAATTTTAGATGATAATACATCGAGAAAATGCTAAATTATGTTCGACTTGCTGGGATGAGGATCAGATACATTTTAAAATTTAGTTGAGGTATTATGAAGAATGATTATCATTCTTTCTATATACTTTCACAATTTATCTGACTAATATATCAATTATACTCTAGAGTTCTGATGTCAACATTTGATAATATATACTTTACATATTGTTAACTATGTATGTGAAAATATCCTACATCATCTATTCTAGATTTATATCATTAGCTTTATTGATATTTGCATGTAATAAAGATATCTTGGTTACACCCATTGTTTACTAATCGAACTTCAACTCAATTTTTTTTGTTTATTTAATATTTTTACAATATTAAGTAAAAAATATTATTTTCGTAGTATATGGCAATAAATTATTAAATCTCTTTTGCGTGTTAATCAAAATGTTCGCTTTACATTATTTGTTAATGTTGTTCGCTGTCTAATTTCAAATTCCGTATTATGTAATAATACAGAAAATATAATAGATATTAACTTGAAATATGGTACAATGAAAAAAAGTAAATCCCTAATTGCATAAAGAAACATTTACATTATAAGAAGATATACCAACCATCGTGTTACTGATCATATAAACTGAAACAAAAATGTCATATTTTATGGATTGAGGTAAAATATTTTTGGCTACATAATTAGAGAGTTTTTCTAAAAGCTTGTTAATGTATGTTTTCTCGAAATAAACTATTAGGAGACTTAATACATGGTATTTAACAATTTTACTTGTATAGACAAGTCTTTAAATAAAAATATGCGGTTGTGACGTTGATAGATATAAAATTGAATCAACTGTTTCATAAAACAATTAATATTGTAAGACATGTAATAAATAGCACTGTTGTACAATCATTAACGCCTACAAATACTTGACGTCAGCTTGTTAATATACTTTCTAACAAGATAATTGAAATAGCTCACATATCTAATTAACTCTTTCTATTCGTCACAATATTAAGTAATTAGTAATGTAAACTTTATACATTTATAGGTAACAGGAAAAGGTAGGTTTTCGCGCTTAATAATGTATAAGTTCGGCTTTTGTAATGATTACAAGAAGATTATTATTAATGTTAGCCAAGACATTGCACAGAAATATAGTTTTACACAGTTATAGAATATAATGTAAATAGGTTAAAGGTTTTAAATAAATATTGTGTTTTATTATTTTATAAACCAGTGATATAACAAATATACATTTTCTTTTGCACATTTTAAATTATTGTTCTTATGGAAATTACAATGTCGACTCCATTCATTTTGTCTTAAAGTACTTAGATTTGGACAAGTGAATCTCTCCATATCGATAATTGTATTGGACAGAAAATTTTCCAAAATGTTCTTCTTATTCAATCCTTTTACCATTATGATAGCATCACCAACGATACTCTGAATGTAGTTTTCTATATGATTCATCGATATTGATTGTTGTTTGTCCATGTTATCCCAATGTAATCCATGTATATTATTACATAACCATTCCATATGTTTTTTAATTGTTGGACAAAACCATGACAACTTGTTAGGCATTTGAACGAAAGTATGGTTAACGTGATGCGTAGTTAAATCGTAGATTGCGATTTCTTTAATGAAATATTCGCTATCTTCATACTGATATCCCTGAATATCTATTATAAACATTTTCTCTCTTTAGAATAATTTTACAACACTTGTTAATGGGTTATATTTAACAATCCGATCGTGTAAAATCAGACAAAATGTTATAGTTTTTTCTGTCACGTTTACTGAAGTCTAATCGAATATCAACTGCTTCGTTCTTCACCAACTCACTTTGATGACTGGAGTCTATAATAACAATCGGTGCTAAATGTTCATAATTTATAGGTGAAAGACACGGTTCCACATCATTTTTATAGTAATATGAACGTTGAAATTGTGTATACATTTAAAACAGAATCGTTCATTGTTTCTTATTGAAGTCTGCATTAATATTATCATATGGAAATACTTCTGAACTTCAATGTAATTTTATGTTCGTTAAAATGTATTGATCAATAAGGAATTTATGTATGAGCGGATTTTTTTAATTATATCAAGGTATTATATACATATATAAAAATTATACTAGCTCTGACGTCAACTATAAATTTACTTTATTGATATTTACATGCAATAAAGAGATCTTGACCACGCCCATTGTTTACTAATCCAACTGCAACCTCAATTTTTTTATTTAATGTTCTTACAATATTAAGTAAAAATATTATAGATTATATAATATATAACTTAAAGGATATTAAATTCCTGGTCAAACTACATGACATCAGTATGACGTCAACTTTAAAAATGCGCTTTCTAACTATACAATTACCTCAAGTCGTCTAATTAGTGCTGTGGAATTTTTTAAATTATATCGAGGTAATGCTTTCAAAGATATTTCTGACGACAATATAAAAAAATGCGCTTTCTAACAAAATAATTGAAGAAATAGCTCGCATTATCTATTTAACTCTTTCTATTCGTCACAAATATATATTTATATATATATAATGAATAATGTTATAATCATACATACAAGTATAATACTACTAATATAGCGATGAATTTAACATCTACAAAGATATGAACAATTAATTTCTGAGAACCCTGGTATTTTAAAACCGATGATAAAAACCCTGTGAATTTTAAAACTGGTAATAAAAACTCGGTGTACTTGAAAACCTTGTATGTATCCACCCACCCCTTACCTTTGAAACATTCTGTATGTATCCGCCTCTTACTTTTGAAACACCCTGTATATTAAAATTTTGTTACTACGTCACTCAGTACTTGAGTTTATATGTATTTATTTTCGTTTTATGTATCACTCATAAATTTTGATTTGGAGATGTAATATAATAATATATGCTTAATAAATATGTATAAAACATATGTAGAATCGTATATTCATTCAACCTCTAAAATATGTATATATATTTATATGACTATTTAAAAAAAAAATCCATGATACGTGAACATGTATTTTAAAATTTATGTCAAATAGAGATCTCCAGTCTTAGCTAATGAAAAAGTTAAGTGTGCTCAAGAGTACTGATTTTATTCGATTTCATAAAAGTATGCTACAAGTCTGCTTTCATTGTAAGGTGCTTTACATTAAAATATTAAATCTCTTGTCATGATAAATTCTTAAATGTCTTATATAGGCTTGAAGTATTATACTTACATTATAATGCCATAAATTTTGAAATGTAATGGTGTATAAGATATTTGATTAATAAATATGTATAAAACAAATATTAATTGTTACATAATCTGGTTGTGACCATATTGTATCCGCCATCTTACCTTTGAAACAATCTGTATACTCAAAAATGATTACTACATCACTGAGTGTTTGAGTGTATATGTAATTTATTTTCTCGGTCAGCCATAAATTTTGATTTGGAAATGTATATAATATACCTAATAAATATGTATAGAACATATGTAGAATCGTATATTCATTCAACCTCTAAAATATGTATATATATTTATATGACTATCTATAAATAAAAAACAATAATTTTGTTTGTTCTTTTATTTAAAATATTGTATACTATATTGTACATTACATATATGTATATTTATTCTATAAAGTTACATAAATAACAATTTCTTCGAGCTGGGGTCCAACCATCCAGATGATTGTCTTGCCAAGGTTGATTATAATGAGAGCCATAGGGTAAATACTCTCTTAGACTTGCTCGCATCTCCTGAGGAATGTAATGCCAGTGTTGCTTTAGAGATTCAGCTTTTCACCTTATTTTGGAGGATAAACAGTGGAATATTTTTAATCATCGTCTTATCCACCTCATCCAATAATCCAAAATGTTTATCGATTTGTCTGATTGCCCGATCATCTCTATTTTTCAATATTATCCATTTTTTATATATTTATTTTGCCGATGTTTACAACTAATTTATATATTTCGATATCAGTTTTAATTTTTTCTAATTCGGATATAAACCTCTTAATTCTATTGTTTAATACTACTTTCTTCAATCTTAGCGCACTATGCCTGCGTTCAACGTACATTGTCGACTGATGTATTTCCAAACAAGTACAGACAAGATTATACAGATCTGTACATGTTAGCTACTTGCGAAACACTTCTGATGAGCGTATATAACATATCCACCACCATTCACGACGAGTTCTTCATTATAATCCAATTCTGGATGATCATATTAAGGATACCAAGTCATTAACATCTCCGGTATATTCTTATTTAAAGTTAGCACATTCGACGTTTCTATATCAAACACACAAATTTCATCACGAAGTTCAAAATCAGGTTCACGTAGATATTCATATTCACAATAAATACAACACTTTTTTAGTTGGGTTATATTGGGGTTACAATATTCTAACACGTGGATTAATTGATCAATATCGAAATATTGATCGTTCTGATATGCAAATGCTGCTATGAATAAACAATCACTTTGATTCAATTCCGAGGATAATAGCCAATTCCCAACTCCAATAGGTATTTCGATGTCATTAACTGCTAAAAAGTTTTCATACTTCTCCACGTTGTATGGTTTCACTGTCATTATAGGTACTTGATTATCACTATCTATATAAAATGTGTTACACCGCTTTACAATTGATACTGCTGATATTATATTCGAAATTCTTCTCTTATATATTTAATATTTACTTTGCTTGGTAACCGTCAGAGGGCGTCAATGGTTCTCACTGTAATTTTCTCTCACTAAATCAGTATTAGTTTGTTTGCATTCGAGTTCGCACATATTTTAACACACTAAGATTAAAATGGAAGCTAGTAAGAACACAAAATTATTATATACATAAACTTATATCTATATTTTTTTAATTCTTTTTCAGAAACTTATAATGAATTTATTGGTGATTCGCTTAAAATGATAGATGAGAATATCGTTAAGGAAAAACAGTTAATTGGGCAGTCATCATACTTCCTCAACAAATGCGGTTCGAAATGGGTGAATATCGGTCTTAGTCCAGCGGCTGGATTCGTGCCCATCATCCAGATTCGATCGCCTGCAAGCTGTGTATTCTTCACATTGGACGACTGGGAGGAATTTTGTAAGACAGATGGTTGCAGTCCGAATCATCAAATTCGAACGTCAACATTTAGGAATACTACTGTCATTGTATTAAGTAGTCGTAATCAACAGCTGGTATTGTCTTCGGATACCTATAGCAATTTGTTTAATTTACAACCGCTCATTAAGAGTAAATTAGAATTTTTAGTAAACAGCGATTTTATAGCATTTTATAAGATGATCTTAACCGCTTGTATAACATTAACTGGAGATTTATATACAAATGTATCAGAATTGCTTGTTGATCATTGTAATTCGTTTAACGCTTTCCTTATGATGGAAGTGCTACATATTTGTTATAATTCACTTCACTATGACTTTGAAGTTATGAAACTTGGTCATATTGTTAATTTATAATAATAAATTGTTTTTTCTTAAAAAATACATTGTTTCTTTTTTCATTTTATAAGATATAGAAATACATTTCAAGCCTGCAGCTATCACAGAAGCATGCAGACGTTGCGGTTTCCGCTGGAAAACATGTTTAGACCTGCTAGAAATACATTGAGAAGCGCGATAGCAAGTTGTGTAATTTATTCAGGAATTCTCTAGAAGCAAAGTTTATATTTTTATTGACCATCTTGATGGTCGGCCATTTTGCCTGATGTCACATTAGTTGGGTTAGTGAATGTCAGAGAGCGCTATTTTAGTTGGGTTGGTAATGATGAGAGATGCAATTTTTTAGTTTGGCAAATGATCGTCAGAGGGCGCCATTTTAGTTGGGTTGGTAATGATGAGAGATGCAATTTTTTAGTTTGGCAAATGATCGTCAGAGGGCGCTACTTTAGTTGGGTTGGTAATGATGATAGATGCAATTTTTAGTTTGGCAAATGACCGTTAGAGGGCGCCACTTAGTTGGGTTAGTGGCCGTCAGAGGCGCCACTTAGTTGGGTTAGTGAGCGTTAGAGGGCGCCACTTAGTTGGGTTAGTGGCCGTCAGAGGCGCCACTTAGTTGGGTTAGTGAGCGTTAGAGGGCGCCACTTAGTTGGGTTAGTGTCCGTCAGAGGGCGCCACTTAGTTGGGTTAGTGAGCGTTAGAGGGCGCCACCTCCGCATCCGATGACCTTTGACCTCCACCTCCGGTGACCTTTGACCCCTTGACCTTTAACCCCTTGACCTTTGACCCCTTGACCTTTGACCCCTTGACCTTTGACATTTGACCTTTGACCTTTGATCTTTGACCTTTGACCTTTGACCTTTGGCCCCGTGACCTTTGACCTTTGGCCTTTGACCTTTGACCTTTGACCCTTGACCTTTGACCTTTGACCTCCACCGCCCGGCGGTGGGTCCAGAACCGGTAAATCTACACTACTATCTAGCACTAAATTTATTCATACCCAAATGGTATGCTAATTCCTTCACTTTTAAACGGCGATCTTCTAGCACTAAATGTTCAACAATTGAAATTTCAATTGGTCGACCCGACCGATCAGCATCTTCCAAGGAGTATTGTCCCGAACGGAATTTAGCCCACTTTTTTTACAGTTGAATACGAAGGAGATGAATCACCGTAAACGCCGTCTAAACGTTGTTTAATGTGATAAGGTGTGTTCCCTTCTTTTGTTAAACATTTTCGTGCGCTAGTCACGTTGGTTGGCTGGTTACTAAAAACTACTAGGCTTCGAACCGTCATATTTATAGTGTACACCTCGCGTATGTGCATGTATGCGACGTGACGGAGTTTGAACACGTTTGAATCTGTATAAGCCTTTCAGGCCGTGAATTTATGGCGCCTACCTCGCACAGTTGGCAAAAACGTTTACTCCAAACGGCTTATTAGTTAATTTATATATTTTTGGTTTTAGTAACAAAATTCATTAGCTTTTGAGGAACTTGGAGAAGCATATAATTTAGCGTCCTTTAATATTTTACACTCTACATGTTTTCGATGCTATTTACTATACTTGTACTTGATAACAAGTTATAATAAAATGAAATCGGCAACACGTGCAAAATCTAAGAAATAAATTTTCCTTGATATCTGTCATAATTCAAACAAAAATTATCAGAAGCTCCGTTAATTTTGGTCGATTTTTTTTTTTTTTTTAATGACAGTTTGTTGATCAATTCATCAAATGTCATGCTGAAAACTGATCTGATATTTAAACTGCTCTATCTATTTTACATTTCTATAGTTTCTTCATTCCACTCTGGAATCAAAGTATTGCTCTTGTGGAGATAGCACCCGACGTTGCATAATTTCAGTGATGGATAGGTATTAGGTAAATTTTATATGACAGGTAATGGTTGATTGTCACATTGACATTGGTGGCTATATTCAAATAATCCTCCCGTGAAAATTACACCAAGCGACTTGACAACGTTCTATGTACCAAATAAGGATAGATATATACGAATCATTATAAAATACCAAAGAAGGGCTATACTCCATAAGAGTCCGTACTTCGATTCCTAGATAGAATACGTTATAGAGCTTCATAAGATAAGCATTGAAAAACCCACAATGTTCGCGATTGCTCAGAATCTTGAAATATTCCATTGCTATGTATCTAAAACATGTATATTCGTAATCTACTGGTTGAGGGCCTTTATTTTCTGTAGTGTTATGCTCATTTTGCAGAACTTCGAAGTTTAAATTTTGAATTTTTCCAAAGCGCTATACTCACATCAATTGTGGTGGAAAAGTGCGTACTAGTGTTCTAAATGGTGTTGCAAGCGATTTTGACATTTAAATTTGTGTATCTAGCAACCATATGCTTGTAGAGTTCATGAAAATTGAAGAAACCAGCACCAAATGCTCACGATTGCTCAAAATTTCTAACATACAATAGAAACGTGTATATTCGTAATGCGCCGGCTAAGGGAGCTATTGTAGTCTAGAAATTTAAAAAAAACGATTTTTTATGGATTTCTTCCAGCTAGGGGTTTCGTGAATGTGTCACGACTTGTGGTTTGGAGGAAATGATGATCAACGATCGCAACATCGACATTAACATTAATATCGATGTTTATCCACCGGTGTCTCATCCCTACTTCTAACTATCAGAGGAAATCTATAAGCAGAATATCCCTGTATATTTTTTGATAAGTTCTGATTGATCTATTATACCATTCCTATCTTTTGAATCAACCACTATTTCGTAAATTCATTCGAATGAGGTTTTGGCATGCAGCATAATTATTTCTAAATTTCTTACCGAAAAAAATAATAGCATCATAATTTTTCTACTACCGAATTTTTATCGCAAGTTCTACACACGCTTATTAAAATTTATTAACATTTTTGTAACATTTCTCAAGCCGCGGGAGTAATAAAAAGGAAACACTATAATTACAGAAACTAGTTTCCTCGGTGGAAACAACTAACGCCTACAATCTCACAGCGGCATTATTGCAGTCGGTACGTATAACAAGTTGTTGTTTCCTCTCTTAGCGGTTGTGTGTTTCTTTTTTACTTTACAAAGAATTTCATTTCTTATCGTGCTTATCTGAAGTATTCCGAGTGGATGTCATAAAATCAGACACATAAACTCTTGCCCTACTTTTTAAATGTACTCTTGCACTTACGCCAGTTTAAGAGAAGTGCTCCAGAATGTTAGTAACACAACACGGCGTAACGTAACAAATATACTACTTATTTAGTAAATGTTTGTTCAGGAAGAGGAGGGTACGATTTTCGAGTATATTTTCTCCTACTCTTTCTGTTTTCATTACTTTAATTTAATTAAGGTTATCCTTATTGGGGAAGACAACTTCCCCATGTAATAGGTGATACCGCCCTAACAAGGGATGAAAATAGGAACTGCAATCAGTTTTAATTGATGTTATAAATTTATATAAAACAAGATGCAGTCTATTCCTCATTTCTGTTATTTTGTAGAAATAAAACCTTTATTCTTTTTCGGATGAAAGAAACAAAAATTTTCTATTTTAGACAGTGGCAGTCAAATACCAAGTTTTTGGGCATGTAGTCATTTCAAATAAATAATGATTTTCTGCTGGCTATTTACGGATTTTAAGATGAATTCGTTTTTATTGTTAACCAGTTAAAAAGAAGATACTTTTTATGTATTCTGACACAAAATTATCGAATTTGAGATTTTTGGAGATGTTCATGTTTCGGAGTGTCTTGATATCTGCTTGTGCTTGTGTATTCGGGGACAAGTTTTCTCTTAAACCAGCAATGACATCGGCACTGTATTTGAACTTGAAAACTTGTAAAAGCAAAAAGGACTACTATTGAGTATAATCGGTAAACTCAAATTTTCAAGTTATGTCAGTGCGAGGTTTATATTTTGCGAATACATTTATAATAGGTTTATTAGAATTCGTAACGAATAAAAAGTATTCAGAACTCAGTATAGAACAACTATTGTATATAAAAAAAAATAAACGTAAGAGGATTATCGGGGACTGTCCACTACCTCTTGCCGCAGGTATCGAGAAAACTTGGAAATGAAGTAATGGACCGTATTTGGAGAAATAGATTTTCTTAAATAGAGAAATATGTTTTGTGTAATATAATCCAGCGTTTACAATTTAAATTTCACTATTCTAAAGGATTCTAATTTAACAGATAATATATACCTGTAACTCTATTAAAGAACATTGTAATGGTATTTTAAATATTAACATCTCTTTAACTCAATTAAGTAATTTATACAAATCAACATACATAAGATGTTGAAAGACAGTTGTCGCAAAGTGAAGACGCTCAAATTGAATTGATACTCCAAAAAATCGTTCAGTATGGTTTATTTAAAAGAAAAACAAGGAAGGACAAGGTACAATCGAAGAAAATTAGTATGTGCGATTTTGATATTGTGAAAAGAGAAATGTGCCGGTTCTATAAAAGAAATGAAGTTCCTCCATTGCCAAGTTTGTGGAACTCCTTGAAAGAAAACAATCGATTGCAGTGTTGTATCATTACGTTGTCGCGTCTTATGAAAGAAAACGGCTTTAAATTTAGTATATTTAATAAGCGGCAAACAATTATGGAATTGCAAAGATTGCAGCTATACTGCGGAATGAATACCTGATAAAAGTGAAGGCATTTAGAGAAGAGAAACGTTTTGTTTGCTACCAGGACGAAACTTGGTATGACAGCCATGATACTATGAAAAAAAGGTTGCGACGATGGTTAGGGAATGTGTTGCTTTAATGTTCCTGGTTCATGGGAGAAAGGTATAATTATTGCACATACGGGATCTGTGGATGATTATATTGGTGATGTATTACTGCCTGCAAAGAACATAAAGTCGTTGTCCTAGCTTTGCGGCTAGGAGCACAGTATCGGTTAAATTTATTTTTAATAATAGACCTAAAAGTGAAAATCACTTGCACTATGTGCAGCTCTACATCTGATGTGAAATTATATCTTCTAATTCGAATCTGCTTGTCTTTACTCTCAGCTTTCAGGAATTACTCTTTATGGGCAAGCTAAAACAAAATATCTGTCCCAATTCGCAGTTTGAAACTATATATGTCAATAACTTTATGTCATCTCAATGACAATTTACACATGGTCGCAATCTATACCTAATCAGAGTTGCTACAATTTGGACTATAGTTAAAATATCCCGAGAACTTGATACACGGATTTACTTAAAATTTTAATTAAAGGCCGCTTTACTAATTGCATTTCTTTGTTTAAACTTGCATGCCAAACATTCGCGAGTGCCCAGTAGACACTAGAACAAGTTCAGATTGTTCCATATCAAGCTCTTAATACTATTCCACTTCTAATAAATCTATATGGAATGCATAATTTGTGAGGTTTTCGCAAAACAACTTCTATTCGATAAGAGTAAAAGTATTACTTCCGGTGCGAATTTTGAAATTCTTTATAAATAAAAATTGTTCCAGTTCGGGCTCAAATACTTTTTTATTCTAGATGTAATTTGTGAAATATTTATAAAAAAAACTTTTTCGTTAAGACGAAAGAAGGTAGGAATTACGAATTTTTTTAATCTTTTCTTTAATTTATTTTTTAGTACTTCTATATTATTTGGAAATTTATCTAAAATTAATGGTTGAAGAGATATTAGTGATTAGCGATTTTACTAAAAATCTAATCAGATCTCTATTGTGAAACCAATTATCTACATTGCGTGTATTTTTTACTCATCAAGAAATGAAGTTGTACATTTACTGTATGAGACCTTTGAATCACTCTGTATATATTGCGCACTTCATCTGATTCATATTTGAGGATTTATGCTTGGCAACCCGTCTAAATATTATTTTCATATAACTTCAATTTTATATCTCCACCATGAGCAAATATTCCCAGAATGAAATTAATCAAGGTCGTCATTGTTTCGTAAAACTCCTCTATTAAATTTCATTATACACCATCAAAGCCAATTTAATAACAGCTAAGCAAGGCAAAAGACGAGAACGGATAAAAAAACGCGATTTACATTTTGTTCTCTCTAACGAAGGGGACCTTGGAGTCGTCTGTGTGCCTTGCTAGAATTAAAATTAACATTCGTTCATTATTGTTATTATTTGTATTATTATTATTAGTGTAAAACCGTGTACATTGTTTCCTGCGATCTTCCGCAGATATATGGGTGTTATTAGCAACAATATGCAGATAAATTACACAAAAGCGTAATGAGTTTCTAATTTAAAGCAATTAAACACGGCCGGAATACAAGAAGATGGTAATCCCATTCACGGACCGAGTAGTCTTGAGCTATAACAGCAGCAGCAAATTCAGATCGTTCTTAATAATCGAGTTACTCGAACGGGCGCGAGTTTCAAGTTAGTCGGTTAGGAGTCGGAGGAACCGGAGGTATGTAATAATATGCCCTAACTGTAATTAACCGTGGACTCTCCAGAGTTTGGGCGGATATTAGGAACGAGACGTTGTTAGAATATGTTGCATCACTCGTAGATAAATACAGACTTTGGTAGGTCGAGGTGAATAGGCGAAATAGAGATGGAAAAGAAGAAGATAGATTGGTGAAAGGAAAAGTTGAATTAGTATAGCATAAAGTCACACCGAATACTTATCCGTTGTTTTTTTTTATTGTTGTTATTATCATAACACATTGTTTATTTTAGTAATCGCTATCTGAAACTGCTTATTACCAATGAATTTATGTACAGTACTGTGAAAAATAAACCGGTTCATTAAGAATTTCTGATGTTTTCATATAAATACTTGGAACAATATAAGAATTTTCATTTTTCAATGTAATCTCCCCTGAAAATTTTCCGTCAAAATGTTTTACAACAGCTGCTTGCAATTCACTGTCATCCTTAAAACTACGTCCCCTAAAGTCTTTTTTTAAATTAGAAAACAAACAAAAGCTGGCAAAAACTGATTTAGATTTCTCCGACTTAAAAACAAATCATAAGGAAACCTTCCGTGCTTTAGTGTTCATTAAAATATAGTAGGTAGTAGTATAGTATCTTGGTCGATAAATGCTACAATGTTACTTTAAATATCTATCTGCCAACTACTTTCTGGTTTTGTTTGTTTTACGTAACGCGTTTAATTCTTAAACGGCAGTAAAAATAATCAAGAAATCAAATAAAAAAGAAAGGTACACTACATTCCAGGCAATAGAAAAAGACGAACGAACCTTAATTTATTTAAATTCTCATGTCCAGAGGCGACCTTCCATTCAAATTGAACACACACACACACACGCAACCATCCACATCAGGTTAGACGATTTCTAATTCGTTTTAAATTGAATTGCGTGCCTACAGCTCTTACATACACACCATGTTTTACGTGCTGGTCTTTTTTTACTATACGTATGATGATCCATTGTTGTCGTTTGCGCGGGGCCGTACGTTGTGGTTTTTTCGATGCCATTTAATGTAAATTAATAGTAATCGGCGGTTTGCGAGAGAAAATTACTTCATTGTTGAAATGTGTGTCACCGTTTTGTTTGGAGGAAAAGAGAACAAATTGCAATGTAATGTTATGTATTTTCATTCCGGTCTCGACAAGTGTATATACAATGGGAAAACGGATAGCCACCGTCGGTGATGATATTACTGGTGTTGGAGTCATCATCATGCATGCCAATTCGTCGGACAAATAACGCACAACAATGACCTAGGAGTATGTATTTCGCATTGTCTGTTTTTTCTTGACAGGCATCATGAACACATACATACATACAAACACATACGAGAGCGCTAATCAAGCAATTATTTGTCGGTATGATAATTATGTGATCATCGCAGCTTGAAGGGATAGTCCCAAATTTAAATATACTAATTTTTGTATGCGGTAGATACGTCACTCAAAAAACGCATACAAAAATCGCATAAAAAGGACACGACTTACATTATATAAATAATGGTCGTTCTGTAATTTCCGGAAAGCGCAGAGCACCAAAAAACCGCTAGAAACGGTCAATATCAACAGGAAAAAGGAAGACGGAGGATAATTAAACATGTTTGAAGAAAGCATGTGTTAATTATTTACAATAAATTGAAATCAAAAGAAGGATATATGTGTCTCTTTAATTAATTATATTTATTTCAATTTACTTTATTTGGAAATTATCATACATATTTAGACATTATCTTTGCTTTCCGACAACACTCGCAACCGTTTGTTAACTGGTACGAAATCACTATCGTCACTGAAATAGACGGTCAAGTGCATTATGTGACGAGATTGCGTCTTCATCAATCGACCCAGCGTTAATTTCAACTGCTGACAGTGTTTCTGCCTTGACAATAAAATGAGTTATTACACTTTGCAATGATTTCTGTAATTGTTCATGAAGTTCCTGATACCCAGATATACAAATCCTTAGCTGACGTTGAAATTTGAATGCTCAGAATCGGGGTTATTATTAAGAAAATGGGTTTATTATGTACTGAAAAGTTGAAGACTTTCTCGAATTATTTTTGCAACGAGTTTGGCAGGCTTGCTTTCTTCTACTTCACTATTATTTTCTGAATCAGTTAATTTTCCGATGACATCATCGTCCTGTAAAACCTTATCCACAAGCAAGTCACCCACATCAATCTCGTTGAATGTACCAAAATCTTCTTCACACGCAGTTTTTTTTAAAATAATTTCTTTTTAGTTCCCATGGTCTTAGAGATCGATTAATGACCAGGAGTTTAAACATCCGATCTTCTGAAGCATTACTGCAGAGTAGAAATGATGTTCGAGTTCCAGTGGAATATTTTCCCAAAGTATCCAGATTTCACCACGTTGAAAACTTGATCGGGACCATATCCGTAATCTGTAATCAGTTTGACTAACTGTTCAGGAAAGTGCTGAGCGGCTTCGTCTGCTGATGCAACCTCGCCGGTAATATTCACGTTATGAAAGGAATTTCTTTTTAGAAAGCCGATCAACTATCCTGTGCTCGCTGAAAAATATGTACCAGATTGTGGGGTAAAAGTAGATGGTTCCGATTGATTTAGCTGCTCGTAAAAGCGAGGTCTTCCTTTTGTTGTTCATAGAAAAAAAGTTCAGTTTCCACTGAGTCTCCAATTAGTAATGTACGTATTCGGGTGGATCCATTAACAGTGGCAGTTGAACCTTTCCTCCATTACAGCATATACCTGGAGCTTTACATTTTTTCCTCCAGTGATGCACGAAGTATCAGATATATAACCTGCTCTTGAATCGTAATTAAGAGCCCCATTCGAGTAGCATTTTGTCCAGCTCTGATTTGTTGTAATCTTGTTTATCTCTCTAGGGTGGATTCAGTTTCTAGTGTTGTTTGTTCTCTTTCTCTGCCCTAGTGCTGTTTTGTTCGAAGACATTTCTTTTTTCTGGAAGGCTGTGGCAGTTCAACTGCTCAATCTTTAATAACTGGGTTGATACAACTCGTTTCAAAGCGAACTTCATCTTGGGAGATACTGAGTAACTAGTACTTGCAAATTATGAGAAGCCACTTGCCCTTTATTTATAAGTAATTATTTATTTAATGTTATTTTGACTTTTGTCATTGTGTGATTAGCAATGTAATTTTTTCTGACAAATAAGTATTTTACTTAATAAACAGTACTACTAAATAATGTACACATTGCAAGAAAATATTTTTATTGTTAAACATATTTTCGAAAGTTCTGGTAGACCACGTACACAGCAAATACAGTCGACCACGTACAAAACCTTGTTGGAGAAAATCCATATACAGTGAAATCTCTGTTAACGGACACCTCCGCTGAACGGACGCTTCCTTTGGACGGACAATTTTCTTGGTCCCTTGAACTTCCAATAATATTTATTAGCAACTTAAACTCTATTGGCCGGACACTCCCCTGAACGGACGCGGACAGTACTTTATAGAACATTATTCAACAAAACTGTCTCCTGTACGGACAGGGTGACATCATCGCTTACATGTGCGACGTAGCTATTATTCCCTTACAGTTGTACGCACAGTAGTGTGTATGCACATGTAGTATTAATTAGTACAGTGCAGTGACAAGAGATATTAATGTAATCATTATAATGTCAAATAAACGAAGAAATATTTTAACACTTAAACAAAAAGTTAATGTTATTAGTGTTTTTAGTAAGGAAACGCTTATTGTACGTGATTTGGCAAAACGATTTAATATAGGGAAAACTCAAGCATCTGATATTATTAAAAAAAAGAACGAGTTAATGTAACAGTGGAGTTCAAATGCCAATGTGAACCAAAAACGAACATTTTTGAAAATGGGAGGCTTCAATATAGAAAAATTATGTTATGAGTGGTTTTTGAAAGCAAGAAATAAAGGAATTCCTATATCGGGCACATTGGTAAGATCAAAAGCGAAAGAAATTGCTGAAAAATTAGGCCACATTAGTTTCAAGGCAATTTCAGGTGAAGCTGCAAATGTTAATTTAAGTGATGCTAAAAATTTTATTGGAAGAGTCCCACTTCTTATAAAAGACTATCAACCTAAAGACAGTTATAACGCTGACGAAACAGGAAAAAGAGAAATTGCTTGTGATTGGGAAAACAAATAAGCCAAGGGCGTTCAAGAACCTGAATGTGAAATCTTTTCCTGTCACCTATAAAGCAAATAGGAAAGCGAGGATGACCTGTGACATCATGAAGGAATGGTTGCAGGAATTTGATCATATGAGTGTACAAAAATGAAAAATTATACTAATTATGGATAACGCGGCATCTCATCCACGGGATGTCAAGTTTGAAAACATTGAAATAATATTTCTTTCGCCAAACACGACATCGGTCTCTCAACCCCTGAACCAGGGAATAATAAAATGTTTTTAAAGTTACTATAGGACAGCAATTTTAAAGCACATTTTGTCAAAAATTAATACTGTGGATTCCGCTTATCGATTAACAAAAACCATAGACATTTTAGATGCTATCTATTTTATTCACGATGCGTGGAATAAAGTTTCTTCATCTAGGATACAGAATTGTTTTCGTACGTCCGGAATTTCACTAGAACGCAATGACGACGATCATGAAAGCTATGATGTGGAAGATGAGTTGCCGCTATCAATGCTAGCAGAAATGCTTGAAGCAATAAGGGAATGTGGTTTTCATACTGATGCTAACGATTTCATTAATATGGATGACAATGTAGCAGTTGAGGTTGTTACAACGGAAATTTTAATTAATGCACCAACGCCTATGTCAGCACATGTCGAAACAGTAGACCAATCTGAGGAAGATTCAGAAACAGAAATTGACGATGAACCGATAAAATCATATCAAGAAGCGCTTAAGAAGACATTATCCTTAAAAACATTTGCAAAAAGGAATGGTAATGCAGGAGCATTACAGCTCATAGCAAATTTGGAAATTTATTTAGAAAATGCATTAGTAAAGAGAAAAGTAAAACAAAGCAGTATATTAGACTTCTTAAAATAATTAGCTCTTGGTTATAAATTTGCAAATCTCTATAAGATATGTACCTACATACATACATATTTAGTTTTGTTATTACATATTAGCATTATTATTTATTTCATATATGTATGTCAGTTATGTGTAAGCAGCGATATAAATGTATTATTACTTATAGTTTATGAATTATTGTACTTGAAGTTAAGTAAATGTTATTTTCTATGAGCAAACGTTATTTTAATCATTATAACTAAAACTTGAATTGATTGCCTTCGTTTTCTCTTGAGCGGACAACTCCCTTGAACGGACCAATTTGTTGGTCCCGAAGGTGTCCGGCCAAGGGAGATTTCACTGTATATCAGTTCGTCGGTTATCACTTCAAACGAACGTATCTTTTAGTACCGTTCATAGAATTTTGAGGCGTCACTTGCATCTGTATGCATATAAAGTATCGATTTTTCATCAGACCTTATCTAGAGATCACGCTAGTTGACATAATTCTGCCCTCCTAAGCAAGAAGGGCGTATCTGCAATTTTTGAAAAAAAAATGTTTCAGTATGGTTATATAATAGGCGTATCTGCCCATCTACTGAAAAGCTCCAGTGGTCGTAACTGAATGTTCAGTGTGAATTATTTACCTCTGAAATAGGGCGTATGTGCCGCTACCTAGCATGTTACAAAGCAAGAAAGTCGTATCTAACAACTACTAAGCAAGAAAGTCGTACCTACAGTTTTATAGCAGATACGACTTTTTTGCTTAGTAATGTAATTGAATTACTGCAGATACGTCTTTCTTGTTTAGTAATGTCGGAATGATGACGCTAGTGTTGCTACCACATACGACTTCAAACATTTAGGTTATGAGAATAAGACACTATTAGTTTGTTTGTAGCTCTTATCTTAGGTTGGTAAATTTTTTTACTGTAAAGTTTGTGGCACGAGTTTATCTTCAGAACACATTTAAAACATAATTTCAAGATATCAAGTAAGTTTCCTAATCTTTTTTTGGCATTTCACACTTAACATTCAAAAAAATAATCTTTAGATCATGTCTTCTAGAGGAAAACGCTTGGTTTCCCTTGCACAAATTGGACAAGTTAAACGTTCTTGTGTTACTACTAATACTACTAATGATGATTCAACGTCCAAAGTTATTGTACAGCGAATTGACTCTCCTTCTACTGAAAATGAATATATTATTCAAGCAAATGATTCTACGAGTAGTCACGATTTCAAGAATAGTTTATTAACCAACCAAAATATTATGAACCATGATAATTTGAGTAAAAATAACATAGCCCTGGATATTTGTGCTAATGATTTAGAATTAGCTTTTTCTAACTTGGATGATGATTCAGTTGTTGATAAACATTATGTCCCGTCTTTGAGTGATTTAAATGAAGATAGCGATTCCGATGCTTCCTCGATAGTTTCGGACAACAACGTCCCTCTGATAATAATCCAAAGGCGCCAAACCAAAATTTTCATCAAGTCTTTGTTGCAAGCAATTCTAGATACAGTCACTCAAAAGGTCTGTGAAAACGAACAAGTTAAATTTTATACAAAGAAAGGTAATATTAGAAAAAGAAGGCTATATGATGAATCAATAATAGAAAGAAAAAAGCGAAAAATTAATAAACTAATCGAAGAACATAAAGTAAAAGAAAGTTGTGGGGAAAAATGCAAGAAGCAGTGTTTCAAGAAAATTTCTAAAGAAAGGCAGATTAATATTAATGATCAATTTTGGGCTTTAAGTCTATCTGAACAAAGAAACTTTATGTTGCACAACAGCAAAACTACAACTGTTAAAAGGAAGACAGTAGCTGAAAATTCTTGAAGAAATAATACTTTTTATTACTATCTTAAGTGTGAACTGGGAAATTCTCACTCTGTATGCAAGAGTTTTTTTCTCAGAACTCTAGGATACGATAGAAAAAATGACAAAGTGTTGCGAAATATTCTATCTAGAAAACACGCCTCTAAAATTGTCGCTGCATCAGATGGACGAGGGAAAACTCCGGCCAGCAATAAGATTGATGAAGAAATTATTAACAAACATATAGAGTCCTTCAACCCCTGCATTTCTCATTACAGAAGGGAACATGCGCCTAATAGGCGCTATTTGCCTAGTGATATTTCGACAACGAGCATGTATAACAACTTCATAAGTCTAAATCCAGAGTATAAAATGTCTTACGAAGTATATCGTAAATGTGTGGCGAAAAAAAATCTCAGCTTTGTGAAGTTAGGGCATGAAGAGTGTTGGGCTTGCGAGCAATTTTTGGTTCATGGAAAAACCACCTCCCACAATAAAGATAACTTGGATGACGGTTGCAGCAATTGTCAGAAGTGGACACTTCATCATGTCAATTATACTAGAGCCAGAGAAGAATATAAAAGAGACGGGGATAGTGAACAAATTGTTTATTCTGCAGACCTACAAAAGGCAAGAAAACTAAAACAATTTTTAATTCTTGTTGAAAACGATTTCTTTCAATTTTAGGTCATCATGCTTCCACGCTGTGACATGTACAAAGAGATCATTTTTACACCGCGGATCATAGCATTTAATGAATCATTCGTTCCTGTCGGGAAAAAGCGATCAAGACCGTATGCTTTCATATGGCATGAAGGTGTGTCCGGCAGAAAAAAGGAAGATATTATATCTACCTTTTATAATTTTTTTCTTCAAGTTCGTGATGAAGAAAAACTTATTATTTGGCTGGATAATTGTTCAGCACAAAATAAAAATTGGGCTCTTCTTTCTTTCTTCATATATATAGTTAATTCTGTTGAAGTTAATTTGAATAAACTGGAAGTAAAATTCTTTGAACCTGGACACACCTTCATGTCGGCGGACTCCTTCCACCATCAGGTGGAGATGCAGTTGAAAAGGAAAAGAAAAGTATACGATTTTAATGATTTTAGAGAATGCGTCGAAAATGCTAACAAGAAAGGGTTTGTGAATGACATGAAAGTTGAAGATTTCAAAAACTGGGTGGATTTTAGTTCACAGTACAAACTAAACAAAATAGAGCCACGTCCATTGCTGCAAAATATGATGCATATCATATTTGAAAGAGGACAAAGATCTATGAAATACAGAAATTCCTTTTCAGATTCTACATTTGTGGAATTAAATTTTCTAACTGCTAAATGGACCAAAAAACCATTGCCAAAACCCTCAACTAAACTCCAAGCACGAGGTGTCGCGAAAGAAAGAAAATACACCCTTTTAGCCAAACTTATTTCTATTTTACCAACAAATAGACTAGCATTTTGGGAAAATCTTCCAGTCAACGAAGGTGTGGACGGACACGTAGAAGAGGATGAAGCAATAATACAGGATACATAAAGAAACATTTTTTAAATTTGTCAGTTACCTAATATTAATTATAAAATTACTTATTATTTACCTATTATAACTTACTTAAATGGTAGTAAAATTTTAGTTGCAATATATATATATTTATTATAAATAGTGTCCTATTGATTCAATTGTTGTTGTAGTTACGCCCATTTTGTTTAGCATCAACTATACTTTCTTTAAGTGAAAAGGTCGTATCTAACATTTTTTCCATAAAAATCAAATCTTGTGAATAGATGAGTAAGGGGATAAGCAGTAAACACAGAGATTAGCAAGTATGCAAACATTAAGAAAAATCTAATCATAATTATGGACGGCATAAAGTCTTTCAGTAAAATGCTTATAACTCAAAACTATTAAATTGCTAGATACGCCCTTCTTGCTTAGGAGGGCAGAATTATTGCAATTTCTTTCAAGAAAATTTAAATAATGAGGAAATTCTAGATCTAAGTTTTTTTACTGATGAAGCATAGTTTCATTTAAGCGGGTTTGTAAATAAACAAAATTACAGAACATGGTTTATAACTAATCCAAACAATCGCATCGAAGTTCCTTTAATCCTGTTAAAGTCGGAGTATGGTTAGCTGCATCTCGTCGTAGAATAGTAGGACCAATATTTTTTCACAATAACATTAATAGCAAACGATACCGAGAATAGTTATTAACACCATTTTTAACTTATGTAAGTGCAGCAGGACGAATTCAATGGGGGTTACCTTCAGCAAGATGGAGCTACTGCACATACAACACGTGAAAGTTTAGCGCTTCTAGAACATCACTTCCCTCATCGAATTATAAACGGAGGTGTTTTGACCAGCGCGATCACTAGATCTTACACCATTAGAATTTTCTATTTTCGGATTGCTAAAAAATGAAGTATGTAAGACATGAATTCAATAACTTCAATGACCTGATGAATACAATTACAATTAAGTATAATAACACCAAATGAATTGCAGAATATTTTTGACAATATGAAACGTCATATTGCATTATCCATTCAGAGAATGGTGACCATTTTGAACACTTTTTATAAATTACAATTAATTAAAATTTCTACAAGATTAATATCCCTTTATTAAATAAATTAATAATCCAATTGTACTTATTAATTTCATCACCATATCGCTTAATGATAAATTTTGACAGTGACATGTGGATAACCTTCATACTATTTAATCTATATCCACATTTCAAGAATGCGGAAGATCATAATTTAAAGGAGAAATTTATTAACGACTAGATGAAATTCTTTCTGAAACAAACGGTATATTAGATTTAAAAAATTCTAAGTCATTAATTTAAATATCACAAATGACATTTCATATCTTACTTTCAAAATAAAACAAAACATTAATTAAAATAAATTCGAGATTAAATTTAACCATTAACCATTAATATAATAACGATTATTGTATTCCTCAGGGTTTTTTTTATTATTATTAGTTATATGATTATTATTGACCTATTGAAAATCAGTCACGTTTTAGTCAGGTTTGTTTGAAAATGTCTTGTGAATTTTTTTAACAAATCCTTTCCATATATCGAAATTTTTCTGTAACTACTGTAATTTATCATTTGGAAAGGTGGACAGATATGGATCGTAAATGTAATATTAAAATCCCATATTGTAGTGATTAATAACTTTTCCTCTCATTGCTTTGCCGGATTTATCATTAAAACATTGCCCATTGCTACGCAGCTTTACGACATCCATAAAGCGTGTAATATCGTTTTGCAACGACTTCATTATGTGTTTTTTTATGAACTGGTACGTAAATAATAACGAGGTCAATGCATTTAGTATACGTCCTCGCTTTACTGTGATCTTGCACAAACAAAAAACTTCGTTAAAAACATTACGGAAAAGTGAAAACTTTTGGACTGAGTTTAGCGCACCATTAAATGAGAGTTTAATTTAATTTTCTCCAATACAACGTGAGACAATTAATTGTGAACCCCTTTATTTAAAATAATAATAGTTGTGGTAAATAGTGCGTTACAAAACACTGATCTAATAAATAAATCTTAATGAAACACAATGCACTAGAATTCACTAGATCATTATTTATCATTGTGGTATATTTCGTTCAGTTTATTTTAAAATACGTAAAACAGCATTAAAAAAACAATAATATATTAACATTTTGATATATATTTTTTGTGGTAAGGGATTTTCCTTTTGCATTTTATTTCACATTTTTAGCCACAGTCTCCACCCATTATTGGAACAATATAAACAGAAATTGCATAAAATTGGGGTACTTAAAATTAAACATAAAATTTATATGCAGTGGGGATAAGTAGAGATTAGCAGTCAAGAGTACATTGTAATAGTAGTGGTGATATCACTACTACAGTGCTCAATTTCGAATTACATTATTCATATATGTCCAATCCTGCAATATACCCTTGATGTCGATCCCTATTGATAAGGTATTAAATAAAAGGGGAAAAAGCGCAACACAAATATTATGATTTTAAAAATGTAATTAATAACGCTTGTTCACTAATGTACCACATACAAAAATTGTAGGATGTCAATTTCATCTTTGTTAATCATGGCATCCTAAAATTCGGAACATAGGACTAGACCCCGAGTATAAAGGTAAAAACTCTGAAATAGACAATTTTCAAATAGTTATTTACGAACCAAGTGTGGGAAAACATATTTCGCGATGAGTGGCCATCCGAAGGCGAGCGCTTTATGGACACGAATTCGCGAAATTTTACACGTACGAAGTTTGTGCAATATTTTTTGTACGAATACTTTAATAATGCCTACTATTAAAGACGTTATTATTAATGATACACTACAAATCTGTTCGTATGAATTCAAAAATTCTGAGTGGGCAGTATTGATTATTTCATGTGACACTTAATTTAAAATTAAATATAAAATTAAAACCTCCTCTAAACCATGTATTCTGATGAAGAAATACAATGTACGCCCCCTGAAATTCGTGAAACTGTCAATATTGCAGTGGGTAATTTATTACCTATACAATCAAAAGACATACAAAACCATGTATGGTAAATTCGTAACTTGGGCTAGGTCGAAAAATATAAACAATTATTCAGGATATTGTTTAATAGTTTATTTTCGAAGTTTACAGTAAAATACATCATTATGGTCGTCTACTTATCCTATGCTAAAATCATAGCACACTTAAAACAGGCAACGAAACATCTTCATCCTAAAAAATCAGCAGTATTAAACCCAGAACAAATGACTAAATTTATTGTTGAAGCACCAGATTCCTTGTTTCTACTAACGAATGTAGTCATTTTTGTATATTTTAAATTCATACTGTTGGTATTTCATTTAAGGAGTCAAAAGATGACAGTAGTGCGCGTGCGCGTGATGTCGACGAACGACGGTGAGAACGCGAGCGAGGGGGACACATTAGTAGTAGTGACCAAGTAGTGACAACATATACTACACTTTGGTCGTACCTATAGATACAGTCCTATATCAATTGTATTATAACATACATAACATGTACATCGAGTAGTTTATTGAGATGTAAATTAGTGAATAAAGTTTTAGAAATACGAACTGCAGTTTGTACACATAAAAAGAATTCAGAATCCACCAAGGGATAACATTTTGGTCCAAAACGAGCCGGATAGTCGTAGAAACATCAAATCAACACATTGAGGAAGGACGGTCCACCATTAACCGTAAGTCGTTCCTTTCAAATACATATTCCTTATTATTATTATTTTGTATTGTATTACCAACAAGCAGTAATGACAGAAAACGAGCAATTAATAGAATTGATTCGTAAACGTGGTAATGTTAAGGCAATTTTAACTCGATTTGAAACATTTATGAAAACATATACGTGTGAAAAGGAATCTGAATTGAGATTAAGATTAGAAAGAGTTACACCTGTTTTAGATGAATACAATTTGTTACAAAATGAAATCGAAGCCATCGATAACAGTCAATTTAAGGATAGAGAAGAGTTTGAAAATAGATATTTCAGTACCGTTTCAAGCGCTAACAAAATTATTACCGAGTTGCAAGTCAAAACAGTATTCGATGACATAAATGTCAATACCGCAAGTAATGATATGGTCAATAACCCAATGAATTTGAATGTGAGATTGCCTAAAATTGTTTTACCGGAATTCAACGGTGCTTATGATACATGGTTAATGTTTTCGGACGCTTTCAAGTCATTAATTCACGAAAATCAACAATTGAATGCGACACAGAAATTTTATTATCTAAGGTCATGTTTGAAGGGCGAAGCGGCACAAGTTATAAGTGCACTCGAAGCATCGGATGCGAATTACGCCGTCGCCTGGGATTTAATTAAAAATCGTTATGAGAATAAACGTATTATCATACATACGCATATAAAAGAATTATTTGATTATACTGTATTACATCAAGAATCGCATACACATTTAAGAAAACTTGTCGATCACTTCCAAAAGCATGTACGGTCGCTAACAACTCTAGGCGAACCAACCGATAGCTGGGATACGTTGTTAATACATTTAATTACCTCAAAACTTGACGCAAAAACTAAAAGAGCATGGGAAGGTTCCGTGGCAACCAATTCGATGCCAAATTTGAAAAAACTTTGGGATTTTTTAGTAAATCAGTGCGTATTTTTAGAAACGCTAGATAAGGGAAAAAACATAACAAAATCGAGCGTACAATCTTATGTCGCAATAAATAAATTAGAATGCCAATTATGTAAGGGAAATCATCTCATTTTTCGCTGCCAAAAATTCTTGGATTTTAATGTGAAAGAAAGATTTAATACTATTAAAAGATTAAAATTATGCATTAATTGTTTGAAGCATAATCATTTTAATAGAGATTGTAAAGCCAGTAATTGTAAAAGATGCAATCAACCCCACAATACTTTATTACATTTTGATAATAAAAAGCTAAGGCCACATGACGACAATGATAGACCAAATAATTCAAGGGAAGAATCACAACAATCCAGTGATAACAATTCAGTCATTACAGCGCATACATCGACCAGACAGTCGGAATATGTTCTTTTATCAACGGCAGTAGTACTGATCAAGGATATTCATAATAATTTAGTTCAGTGTCGTGCGTTGATTGATTCAGGATCGCAATCAAATTTTATGACAAAAGAATTGCTAGAAAGATTAAAGTTGAAGCAGTTTGATATATCAATACCTGTAAGCGGAATAAATCAGTCGTTATTAAGTATTTCTCATATAACGCATGCAGAATTATTCTCGACTAGCAAAAAATATCACAAAAAATTGTCATTTCTAATTATGAACAAAATAACAGATAAATTGCCTCAGCAAAGTTTTGATATTTCGAATTTAAATATACCACAGGATATTACGCTAGCAGATCCAAACTTTTATAAGGCACAGAAAATTGACATATTATTGGGTGCTACAATTTTCTTTGATTTGTTGTCTATAGGACAAATTAAACTGGGAGAAAATAAACCAATATTACAAAGGACAAAATTAGGTTGGCTAATAGCAGGTGATTTACCTAACGATAATTTTAGCAATAAGATTTCGTGTAATTTAAGCATAAATACCGAAGTTTTAAACAAATTAGAAAAATTCTGGAAAATCGAGGAATTACCCGATTCTAAATATTATTCGAGCGAAGAGTTGTCTTGTGAAAATCATTTTCAAAACACATTTAAACGTGAAGAGGATGGTCGTTTTACAGTATCGTTACCATTGAAGGAGGAGCATGTTAATTTAGGTGAATCATTGGAGAACGCCGAAAAAAGATTGATTCAATAGAAAAGAAATTTGCTAGGGATGATTCTTTAAGATTAGAATATACGCGATTCATGATGGGATATGAAAAGTTGGAACACATGACAGAAAT
The DNA here is from genome assembly GCA_963170755.1 of Amphimallon solstitiale. NCBI lineage: Eukaryota > Metazoa > Arthropoda > Insecta > Coleoptera > Scarabaeidae > Amphimallon > Amphimallon solstitiale. The sequence continues at coordinate 149,702,840 of OY720679.1, forward strand.
TACAAACTTCAATGACAATATTAACGAGAATGTTAATTATTTGCCACACCATTGTGTTTTTAAACAGGCTAGTACCACAACAAGGTTACGGGTTGTCTTTGATGCAAGCTGCAAAACAACAAACGATATATCGTTGAATGACATTTTGAAAACCGGACCGGTGGTACAAGATGATCTCTTTTCAATTTTGTTAAGATTTCGTAAACATAGTTATGTTTTGATTGGAGATATAACAAAAATGTATCGTCAAATAAATATAGTAGAATCGCAACGGGATTTACAACGTATTGTATGGAGATCTGATCCAAAATTGCCATTAAAACACTATAAGCTTAATACGCTTACCTATGGCACAGCTCCAGCATCATTTTTAAGCACAAGATGTTTGAAACAATTAGCTATGGAAAACGAGGAGGCTTACCCGGAAGCAGCCTATGCGATAAGAAAGGATTTTTATATGGACGATCTATTGACGGGAGCGAACTCAATAGAAGATTTACTAGGATTGAAGCAAGATATTACTAGTATTTTAAGCAGTGCCAAGTTTGAGTTAAGAAAATTTAATTCAAATCATGCAAGTATTGTTAAAAGCGAGAGGCCAACTGAGGTGAACCTGATTGAAACAAAAACATTAGGTGTTATATGGCAGGCCGAGCTAGATAGATTTACTTTTACTACGAACTTTAACATGAAAAGAATACGAATTACTAAAAGAGTTATTCTATCTACCGTGTCACAAATCTTCGATCCTTTAGGATTAATTGGTCCAATAGTAATTAGGGCAAAATTATTGTTACAAAAATTATGGGAACTCAAAAGTGAATCGGATGAAACCGTGCCAGCAGACATTTATGCGACTGCGAGGAAATTATTCGACGAATGGGAGAATATTCATGAAATAGCAATACCCCGACATGTATTATTATTTGATCCTGTTAGTATCCAGATACATGGGTTCTGCGATGCATCAGAACGTGCGTATGGTGCTACCATATACATTAGATCACAAAATTCAAACAATCAGATTTGTTCAAGATTACTTGCAGCGAAATCACGTGTTGCTCCTATTAAAACTATTTCAATTCCACGATTAGAGCTTTGCGCAGCACATTTATTGACTGAAATAAAAAACTCAAGCAAGGTTAAGAATTATCTCGAAACAAGGGAGATAGTATGGAATTTTATTCCTGCTCGTACTCCGCATTTTGGGGGGATTTGGGAAGCTGCTATAAAATCAACAAAGACTTATTTAAAAAAGATCATTGGTAATACAAGACTAACCTATGAATCCTTTTATACTGTTCTAATACAAATAGAAGCTATCCTTAATTCTAGACCCTTATACCCACTTTCCAATGACCCAAACGACTTACAGGCTTTAACACCAGGGCATTTCTTGATTGGAGAGTCACTTGTGGCTATACCACAGCGAGATGTAACTACAGCTCCAATCAACAGATTGAATAATTATCATCATCTACAGCAACTCTATCAACAGTTTTGGAAAAGATGGTCCTCGGAGTATTTGCACACCATGCAGCAGAGGAATAAATGGATGTTGGATAGTCCAGGAGGTGTTCAAATCGGAGATCTCGTGCTATTAAAGGAAGATAACGTGCCTCCATTGAAATGGAGTATGGGTAGGATCATCAAGATACACCCGGGCCAGGACGGAAGAACGCGAGTCGTTACTATCAAAACCGCTCAAGGAACCGTAGACAGAGGGGTGCAGAAAGTGTGTTGTTTTCCTAAAGACTACCACTAAACTCATTTATTTTATTATTATTATTTTTTTTTATTTTTGAAAGCCAGGTCTTTCAAGGCCGCCGGTATGTTGGTATTTCATTTAAGGAGTCAAAAGATGACAGTAGTGCGCGTGATGTCGACGAACGACGGTGAGAACGCGAGCGAGGGGGACACATTAGTAGTAGTGACCAAGTAGTGACAACATATACTACACTTTAGTCGTACCTATAGATACAGTCCTATATCAATTGTATTATAACATACATAACATGTACATCGAGTAGTTTATTGAGATGTAAATTAGTGAATAAAGTTTTAGAAATACGAACGGCAGTTTGTACACATAAAAAGAATTCAGAATCCACCAAGGGATAACACATACAATACTATATGTATTTATAGGGTGTATTAATAATGGGTATTTATGGAACATCTCGACACGTAGAACTTTGCAAAATGTCACTGCGAGACCTAGAATTCAAAAATAATTTAATTATTGTAACAATTGCACAAACAAACACAGATAACAGCCGTGCATTTGCAATCATTAAGCCAGAATGGATTGCATTAATTCGGCAATGTGCAAATTTAAGACCAGACAACAAGAAACGATTCTTCTTAACATATCGCAACAGCAACTGTATTTCTTTACCTGGTGGGCTTGATACAAATGGTAAAATTCCAATGCGAATAGTACCTTCAGCTTGACAGCGCAAGTAACTTCACATGTGACTGTTGCCAAAGAAATCAGGGACATTGTTGGCAAATCAGTTAAAAGACACGGTGGATGGAAATCATTCATGGTTGCAGAAGGATATGTCGCAAATTATCTGCATAGCAGAATTGAATTGGCAAAAAAAATAACCCAGTCATAGATGTCGATTACTACTGCAACTTCTTCGACATCTGAAATACAAGATTTATCCAATAATACTATCAATGTTACCTTACCCTCACAATCGAGATCAATTGAACCAAACCAGTTAATCCTTGGAGTCTCAGTATCTGGTTGTGAAAATTGTACTACCCACATTTTTAGTAATTGTTCCGTTTCAATTTCTGAAAAGAATTAATATTAGTAATTTATACCTTTGAAATATAACAATTTCTATTACATTGTCTTTTATTATTTTCATAGCAAAACAACGAACTGGCTATCGTATTATTAGTATTAGGGGTTTATGATTTTAAAAATTAAATTAATCAAGTTACAGTAAGTACCAACTTTACTTCCGGCAAAAGTGCTTAAAGTAGAATTTCCTACACCCACTTGAATGCGCAAAGTTGTATATTATGTTATTTAAGTACAAGAAATTATTTTGTAGAACCCCATGAAGTAAAGGATTTCTTTTCAAAACACTATAGGGACGTAGATTTGTTCAGTGATACTAGATTAAACAAGTCATGTGTTTACATGACGAAAGCAATTTTCCACTAAGTCGGTGGGTACAGATCTGAGCGCACGGTTGCGCCACGCCAAATGATCGCAACAAACTCTTTCTCGGTGGCACTGTGAACTCATTCGAACCATTTGTGGCTATTTAAGTTAGATGGCTACAAAGCTCATATTATCAATAAGAAGCAGTATTTTATCTGGTGTAACAGTTTCAAAGATACAAAAGTGATCCAGAGATCACGATTTTGGGCACTCACTCATTGACGGACGCAGAGAACATTAAAAATCTAGGCTGCTTCCCTATAAGCTAGAGCTTTGAAATTTTATACATAGATAGTGTCTAAGGTGCCGGTTAGGGGAGAAATTAGAAAAAATCCAATTAGTACCTTAATTATTCTTATGCTTATTACATAATAGGCGTCAATGATGCGGCACGCAACGTACCTAGCGGCGGGGCGAGGGTGAAGCACCTAGCGGTATACCAACTTCTATAGAGAACGATGTCCCGCCGTAGGGATGAGCTTAATAGTTAAAGGTTCAATACTCGTGATCCAGTAATGGTGATTTCAAAACATCAGTGAAAATTAAACGTCATTGTGATCACGACTTACATACAGATTTAATTGTAGCCTATTTTAAAAATGAAACCGTCTGAGTAATTGAAATTGATGTTTAACATTAATTTGTCAAAATAGTATTTTTATTAATTTCTCTTTTGTCCTGCATCCTTATTTATTTTTCTTAAGAATCCATAATTTTGTTGTTGAAATTATTTAAATCTAATAAGATTATAAAAAAAATGTTGATGCTTTTCTGAACTTCTATGCTTATTTAGCTTGATTTTTATGCTTTTTAAAGCACTTGTTCCAATTTTTTTTTTGTGCTTGTAAATCCGAGCTATAGTAATAACTATAGATAATGCCTCGATTGTTCCAAAATCACTTTCTTCTCCAACCGGTAATTGGATATATTCAAATAAAATTATTAATTTAATCATTTTCGTTTTGGTAATGCACACGCAGGATATCATATTTTTAACGTACAATAAAGGACGGTTTACCATCGGTAATTTCTTGTGTACAGCAGTGTTTGATCTCCGATCTCGACATCACCATCTATATACTACTACAACACCGTGTGTCAGTCTCTAAAATTATAACGATACAATAAGGATACCTTTTACATGTAGTTAAAGTTGGTTAAGAATGCCGAGCGGAGTTGTGCCTATAAATAGGATAACACACAAACCGGTTTGTAGATTTACGTCCATTTATTAAGGTAGTGATGCGCACAGGACACAGAATAATAAATAAACATGAGCTCTGCGTTTCGGAGGTGCTCTGTGCGCGTCTACCTCAATCTACATCACTACCATCGTACGAAAGAAAATACCTGCCCGCCGAGAAATTTCGAACGTGAACAATTTAGTAACGATGATAAGAAGAAGTGGTAATTTGATTCTTTCCTCTTAAATTTAATTAGGTCTCCCGGAATTGTATTAAAACGGAACGGGATTTATGGAAGGGAATATTACGATTTTTTTAATATGTATAAATTTTGCATGTTACTTCTAAATTATTATTAATGTTTTTTCTCTTTTTAATCGTGAAGATACGTTTAACGGGCTGTAAAAATATTAATTGTAATTTAGAGACCGCCCACCCAGTGAGTGAATCTTTAATACCTCCTATATACCACCCTGCAATTTTAACAGATTAATACCTTAATAATAATAATAATTCTTAATTAGCCAATTAAATCCTAACTATACTACGCAAGAGATATTGAAATAAATCTATAGATTCACAGATATTTTTCATTTTATGACAACGTAGAGTTGAAACAGACAAGTGCAATAGTCCAGCTATTTTTGTTCATTGCAGTTTAATTTTGAGTCGTAGGAAGTATGAATATTTTAATATATGTTCCAATTGCTCCTGCAGTAGATTCTTGGTGAAACATTTTATGTGTTATAAATTTGTTTGTTGGCCAATCACTCTCTTAATAGCTTTTATAAATTCTACAGGATTATTACATATTTGATAAATAATTCTTTTAGTTTAAAAGCATTGACATTTTGATTTTGTAAAGAATAGTTTGCAGAATTTATAGAAGTACTTTCCAACATAGATTCAGTATTAATTAATCTTTCAGCTATTTCTCTTACTTTTGCGTTAGTATCTACTTAGTACTCCTTAACATATTTTTTCTGATCTTTTAATGTTACTGCTAAATTTTCAATGATACAGTTGAGATTGCCTAAAATTATTGTCACCGGAGTTTGATCAACATCATTTGATTCACTAGCCCCTTAATTGCTCATGTTGTTTTTCCCACTTCTCAACAGCATAAATTCTTTAGAAAAATTAGATCCTTAGTCGTGCCCCACGTTGGGCGCCACTTGTACTTTTATTTATGATTAAAATAAAAATGACTTAGAATTATGACATATATAATTTCACAATAATTTTTTTACAAATATCCAATATTTCAAGATTTTATATTTCTGTTCCCTTTGTTACTTCTTTATATTATGTGTTATAATATTTAACACAAATATAATTTTAAAACGTTAACACTACTAAAATACCTTTTAATTTAATGTGTTTTCACCGATGTCGCTATTGACTTATTATTCAATATCTACTTTTTGACAACCCTTCCAAAGAATCAGCATCTAAGGTTACGGTAGAAATTTTTCATTGCCTATTTTAATTACTTCAAATTTTCATGTATGTGATTTTTCTGAAATCTCCGTCTCTCTGCCTTGTTTCTCTTTAAATTTTCACTAGATTGCATTTGTAATGTATTATGTAATTATTATTAGTGTTCTTTGTTACATAAAATTAGTTTTTTTTTCATATGTCTAATTCTAAGTAGCAACTTTAATTATTTCCTTTCATACCTTACTGACTGAACAAAAAAGGAGACTTATACAAACCACCTAAAGAATTTAATTTTTCTATATTGATATATCAAGATAAAAAGACAATAACGTGAAACACACTGATAATTAGTCAAATATAGAATACACTAGATAAACTACTTACTTCAAATAAAACCGTTTTCACTACATAGATAAATATTGCTGACTCGTAATATTCTTAGAGAGAAGAGAAAAAATATATTCGTACATGCAAAACACTTCCATAGATGTACGAGGTAGGTGCCATAAATCCTCGGCCTGATATACAAAAAAGAAACTTGGAACAATATAAGAATTTTTATTTTTCAATGTTATCTCCCCAAACTTCTATACATTTATTACAACGATTAATTAATAATTCGATACCCTTGTAAAAATAATCTGAAGTTTTTCCGTCAAAATGTTCTATAACAGCTGCTTGCAACTCACTGTCGTCGTTAAAACTACGTCTAAGGCCTTTTTTTACTTTCTAAACGTAGTATAAAGAAGTATTGTGATGACGAAAATTTTCGACCTCGAGATTTTTGCAGATGGCCACGTTTTGAAGTCCCTTTATACCGAAAAAGTGGTTTTTAAAAAACCGTCTGTCTGCTTGTGTCTGACCACGATAGCGGTCAAACCGCTGGAGATACAAATTCCAAATTTTGTATTTACTTGTATAATATCCCTCTTGAGATCTGATTAGTTTTCCAGTAATATCGGTTGACCGGAAGTAGCAGTTTACTTTAGTGAAAAAATCGAATTTTGCCAATGTTTCGTCAACTATTAGGTTTAAACAAATTTATAAAGAATTCATATGTACTTAAAATTGAAATTGAGAATAATTTTATTTAAAAAGTTTTTCGAAATTCTTACTGGAAGTCAGTCTTTTACTCTTATCGAAAATGAGTTTTTTGCGAATATTTCGCAAGTCATGCTTTTTAGACAAGTACGTTACGAGTATAAAAGTATTTAAAACATAATTTTCAATATCTTGTGTATAAAAAAAATTTCAAAATTCAGATCGGAAGTACCACTTTTACTCTTATCGAATAGCGATTTTTTGCAAATATGTCGTAAGTTATGCATTCTATATATATTTATCAAGAGTACAAAAGTATTTAGAACTGGATTAGAAATATTTTTTGTATATATGAAATTTTAAAATTCGGAGCGGAAGTAGCACTTTCACTCTTAGCGAGTAGTACTTTTTTGATAATATCTTGCAATGTATGCATTCTATAGAGATTTATTAAGAGAATAGAAGTACTTAGAATAGGATTTTGATTAATTTTTGTATAAAAAAATTCTTAAAATTCTATAATTTGAAACGCTCATATGTATAAGAAAGTCGTGTGGTGGCCACACCTCATTTTTTAAATTAGAAAACACAAAAATCGCAAGGAGCCATATCCGCACTATACGGTGGATGTTCCAATTCTTGAAAGCCGCATTCCCGATGGCAGCTTGTGAAATGGTGGCAGCATGGACGGGAGCATTGTCGTGCAATAATCGCACACCTTTTGTCAATTTTCCAGGTTTTTTCCAACCATTGTTTCATCCCCTGTGACAATGAACTCCAAAATCGGTTTCGGGTCGTCTCCACACATGTTTAAAAACGACTGCGCTCATTCGACTCGACGTTCACGTTGGAGAACAGAAAGAAGTCGCGATTCCCATCTAGCCCTAATTTATTCATACCCAAATGGTCATGGAGAATTCGGCGAACATTTGTTTCGGAAATGCTTGTTATCACTGCTAATTCCTTCACTTTCAAACGGCAATCTTCTGGTACTAAATGTTCAATAATTGAAATTTGTTGAGGCGTTATCACTTCAATTGGTCGACCCGACCGATAAGCATCTCCCAGGGCTTCTTATCCCAAACGGAAACATTTTGCCCACCTTCTTTTTACAGTTGAATACGAAGGAGATGAATCACCGTAATCGCCGTCTAAACGTTGTTTAATGTGATAAGGTATATGCCCTTCTTTTGTTAAAAATTTAATGACCGCGTGGTACTCAATTTTGGTACTTCAGACATTTTCGTGCGCTAGTCACGTTGGTTGGCTGGTTACTAAAAACTACCAGGCCTCGAACCGTCATACTTATAGTATACACCTCGCGTATGTGCATGCATGACGTGTCGGAGTTTGAACACGTTTGAGCCTGTATAAACCTGTCAGGCCGAGAATTTATGGCGCCTACCTCGTACATAACAATATTTAAAAGTTTTGGTTGACTAATCAAACTGTCACTGTTAAACCATTAAACCACATGGTCTTACACTCATAAGATACATGTTTGTATTTACTCTACCTAACTCACTATTTTAGAGCTGTCTAGAAGTTCCTTCCGTGCGAGCTGTAAATGTTCGAGTGTCAAAAAAGCATTGTCGCGTTTAGCAATTATTTTTCCCCGCATACATTTTCAACATCAGCCGTTATTTGTTAGTTCTGGTTTTCATTTACTATTCCAACATATTTCTTTGTCTCTTTATGCGATATTTGTTTATTTGTGATTTATTGGCGGACAAAAAAAATTCAGTGTTGAAAAACTGTTGAAATCATTTTGTCCATGTAGATTACCTACATACCTGTTAATCTGAACATGACCAATACACAGCTAGAATTAATTTTTGTACTATACCGTGGAAGTAAATTACGGTTATTTGGTAAACTCAACACGACTCAATTCTGTTCGTGATCGATGCAACTAGTCTCCTGTCTGATTGATTGTGTTCATACCGCAAAATGACTTATAATGTCTGTTCATTATCATCCATACATCATCTCCGTGATATATAACGGAATACATTTGATTCGCAAAATACAGCCATGGCAGTAATCTGTGACTGCAGTTATATGTATAGACACGAAAACAGGGAAGAGATATAAGGTGTACATGAAGTATAGTAGAGCATTTGAAATTACTAAGAAGAATTGATTTAATCTTATTGATTTTAAACATGTTTTTTTCTTAAAACATGCGCATAAGATGTTTTTCAACTTGCAAACTGATTAGAAACTTGAAACTTGTCATGTCGTAATTATGTTTTTCCTGTAAAACGAATGGCCGCTGTGAATATTCCTATATTTTACAAACTTTGAAGAGCACTGGTATAATGTCACAATATACACAAAACTAAACTTTAATCATTCTTAATGTGTTATTTACTGGAGTACTTTAGTGATATGTAATTAGTAAAAGTACTTCAAAATATATCTAGAATGAGTCACCACATCACTTGAATATTATTTAAAGGCAACAACACTTTTGCTTTTTGTCTTTAAAATTAGCATTATTTAATATATAGGTACAGTGCTTTTCATTTGCTTTTCCCCTTTTGTCAATTGTGTTTCACTATTTTTCAAATGAGTTTCCCATATCTTGTCACGTTGACATTATAAGTCAAATAAGATTTCCGTTTTACTAAAACAGATTCACTTTATATCAAATGCATTTCACACAAGAAAAACATGAGGTGTGGCCACCACTTTCTTATACTTATGAGCGTTTCAAATTATACAAAATTGTTCTAAATCATTCATTGCAGCAACAATAGAAACATTTTTTCCTCTTATCTGGGCGTTGACTTTCGTTACTCAGGTATTTTTCCGCAATCTACCATATGCCATTTCTCTTTCAACTATTATTCTATTGTAAACTGAACAGCATAATCAAATCTTGGTTGAATAGTTTCCGGTGTATTGCGTCTTTCTGGTACAAATGAAATTCGTTTCAGGGAATAGTGAAATTGATGATTTTCTTCTAATAATTTAGTTCTTAACTTTTGAAATGTAAAGGAACACTCTTCATCAATCGAATTGCAAAGAGCTTCCTTTTGCTCTGGACTTAATATTTTTGACCGATGACCGCAACCTTTCTTTTTAATTTAATTTGTTTTTCGATAATTGGCATAAATTTTTCTTACCGTACACTAAATTGTTCTTATGATGGTTGACGGATGCCCACTATTCATACCTGTAATAATAAGAGATCACACCTCATCACTTATTATAGCTTTCCTTCGTCTTTCACCATTCATGTTATTTGCAGCAAAACGCGTGGAACTGAATTGACAAAAGTAATATAGTAGTATATTTGACACAGAGGTATATATGTAGTATTAGACATGCATAACAACTACTGATAGAAATGGGGGAAACTCATGTGAAAAATAGTGAAAGCCAGTTGACAAAAGAAGAAAAGCAAATGAAAAGCACTGTATTGTACTAAATAACATTATAAATCTTATTTTTAATATCTTTGTAAGTATTCTGCATTCATCTTTTATTTAGAATTCTCTTGAAAATATAAAATGACCTTGACATAATTTATTATTTAAACTTATAATTGGAAGGACAAACTGAGTATGTGCATTATAGTGTAAGTTTCTATTAAAAGAAAATTTAATTCGCTTGGCGATATAAGAATTATTGATTTTCTTAAAAGAAATGCGCCAAGTAACGAAAAAAAAAATGTCGTGGAGATTTACATCAACGAGATAACGTTAGAGATATCCATGAAGAAAACATTTCTGTCTTAATTCCCTCGGTCATAAACTTTAACAACTACACGATGATTCTCGGGTTAAATGTTATGATATGCCGTTTGTTCTGCCACTTTTGCCATTTCTCTTGTATTTTCTTTTCAGTTCGTTTGTTGTTCGAGTGTCTCGAGAGCAAAGCATCATCGAGTAACAAATAGTAATAGCAGTCTATCGTCACGGGACATTTGTTCTTACGATCAGAAAGAGAAGGGACAACAAGAACCAAGTGAGTCCTTTCTGAGTGCAGCATTCTTGTGGAAGTAAGCGTATTTCCACAACACCGTGACGTAATCTATGAATGTATTTATATATATACACTTATTCCATTATAAAATGTTTTATTATATTTGAGGTTTCGACTCTTTTTGCGAGTCTTTTTCAAAAAAATATATAATGTTTTTATCTAGAATACAATATTGTGAATTATTTAAAACTAGCGGTTAAAAAAACAAAAACTTACAATTGAAAGTGGACATCACCAACGTTTAGATTGTCCTAAAAACTGTTTTAAAAAAACATTTTAAAAAAACAGGACTTTTACTTTCCAAATTCACTTCATTTCACTTATACAGAGTGGTTGGTTTTTCATTGTACAGCCTATATCAGCTTTATTATCAAAAATTCAAAAAAATGTTAGAGGAAAATGTTTTTTATCTCGAAATGGTCTATCATATTACATCATTAGTAATCTTTCATAGCCTACTGATCTTTAGCAGCGATAATCATCTTTAATTTTTTAAATTGAACACCCTGTATATTTTTGCGGGATATGATTCAAAATACATTTCTCTTTATAACGATGTATAACAAGTAGGGAGCTGTCTTTAAATTATGCCTAATAATAGGAAAAACGAAATTATAGTTCGTTTCGTAAAAATCTTACATTTCGCCGAGAAGAGTAAGAAATTAAACCTCTTAGGGGCCCTAGAAATATTCAAATCCTCCCGCAATTTAGATATTATATTGCTTAACGATCAGACTGATTTGATATAACACCTCTGTTTACCTGATGTACTTAGGTTATTTCATTTTACCATTTTACTGTGGTCAAATTTCTATTTTCTGGTTTTCCCTATAATTATCATTTTATTGTCGCCAAATTTTTAGCATACATTTTGTGTGTCATTTGTAGTACAGTGTTCGTTAATGGGAATATTGGTCGAAACCGCGGTCACACATTTGGATTAATATAGTGATATAACAAAGTATAAGTGTTCTGTTATTTTGAAATTATAGTAGTCGACTGTGATATTCTGTTGTTTATACCTGTAAATATTTGACATAAGTCAGTTAGAAGTGTTTAATAGTGACAAAGGTATTGCGGTTCTTATTTAACTAAGAAAACGTTAGTGCTTTGTATAAGAAAAATGAACATGGGCTTCACAAACAGTGAAAAAGTTGATATGCTGTGCTATTTTCACAGATCAAACAACAATAAACGTCAGACTGCTATCTTGTATTAAAATTTATATCCTGACAGAAGACAACCTCACGTAAATACTTTACAAAATTTAGAAAATTCTCTGCGGTTAACTGGCACCTTTTCAAGGCGTATAAATAATATTCAAAATGGACGAGGAAACAACCACGGTAATGAAGTTGTTATTTTAGCTTACTTTAGAGCAAATCCAAGAACTTCTACAAGACAAGCAGCGTTTGATTTGAATATTCCAAGACACGAAATTATGAATGTTTTAAAATTGCACAAACTAAAGCCTTTTAAATTAAATTTAGTCCAAACATTACATGCTAATGATCCCAACAACAGAATAATATTTTGTGAATGGCTCGTGAATGTGGGAAGACATTATTTAAGTAATATCATTTGGACAGACGAATCTAATTTTCACAGAAATGGAATTTTTAATAAAAAGAATACACATTACTGGGACGATGTAAACCCTCGCGTAATTGTTGAAGCTCGTGCGCAAGTGCGATTTTCAATTAATGTATGGGTAGGGATAGTCGGCAATGAAATTTTGGGGCCATATTTTTACGATGGAACATTGACTCAGAACCGATATTTATTATTTTTACAAAATGAATTTCAAGAATACATGGACAATCTCCCATTAGCTTTAAGACGAAACTTATGGTTCCAATATGACGGCGCCCCACCTTATAATGGAGCTGCAGTAACAAATTATCTACAAAATGAATTTGGTCAAAACTGGATCGGCAACCGAGTACCAATTTTGTGGCCTGCCAGATCGCCTGATTTATCAATTCTTGATTTTTTTGTATAGGCTTTTTGAAAAACCAAGTTTATAATACTCCTCAAAATCTTCAAGAACTGAAGAATAAAATTACCACAGCTTGCTTGCTAATTACACCTGCAATGATGCAAAACGCAAGGAGGAACATAATTACGCGAGCGGACAAATGTTTAGAATGTAATGGTGGACAATTTCAACAATTATTATAAGACACATTACTTACTATTTAGTATTTAATTTTTTTTTATTTATAATAGAAATAGCAAATTTTATTTTTCCATACTTTTTCTTATTATTTCGTTTCGGTAGACAATTGCTACACATATGCCAACTTGTGACATATCATAATAAACAGAATTTAATAAGGATTCATTTTTATAGAAAATATACAGGGTGTTCCATTTAAGAAATTAAAGTTGATTATCGCTGCTAAAGATCAGTAGGCTATGAAAGATTACTAATGATGCGATATGATAGACCATTTCGAGATAAAAAACATTTTCCTCTAACATTTTTTTGAATTTTTGATAATACAGCTGATATAGGCTGTACAATGAAAAACCAACCACTCTGTATAAATGGTAATTGTTATTGTGTACAACTTCACTTGTGTGTATATATATTTCTATAGGTCGATTACCCAAAACAGACGATACACGTCATATGAAACGTCACTGTGATGTCATAACAGTGTTGACAAATAACGTTGCTTTGAGCAAGCTGTACTTTGAAAATAATCGTGGTTAGGATTAGGTTGACATTTTAAAATATTAGCAATACTATTAATATGTTTTAAATTATTCGACTGTGTCTACAAAAAATATAAACAAATTCTAAATACATGTGAGTTTATTTATTTTACACTACATTCACAAAATAATATACACAACATCTATATATTATTTATACATATTAGTGATTAAAAAACTCATAACATTGCGATAAGCATATGATAAAAAAAAAAAAATATTAAGTTGAATTGCTAGTTTTCTTCATCCTTTACACTGTCTTCTGAATCGGAATCATTTACATTAATATAAAAGGTGACATATCTTGTTTTTCAAAACCTACTTCTCTATCCCACCATTTTTGAATTTCAATTTCACAGTGGTTAACGCTATTTGCCCAAATGTCTGGTGTTACTTGTGTTATTACCTCTTTCCACAGTTTTATGCATTCGTCCATTCTACCATATTTCCCAATGTGATTGTTATAATATGTTTTTGTTATTCCCCGCACTAGTTCTATGGGGTTTAATATACAATGGTAGGGTGGAAGTCGAAGAACTACGTGCCCATACTTCTCTGCTAAATCATCGGTTTCATATACATATAGTTGGTGGTTTATGCCTTTACGTAAAGATATAAATGAAATTATTGAATAAAATAATTAAATATGTATGTACTAACCGTTTAACTAAATCTAGTAATTGTATTTTTAAAGCAGCTCTGTCATAGTTAATGTTATTATTGGTGAGCCATATCTGAATTTCATTTATAAAAGTGGCAGATGATGTTGGACTTTTATTTTTAACAGTACTGTGGTAACTGGCATTATCCAAAACAATTATGGACGGCTCTTTTAAACTTATAAGAAGTTGGTGTTCAAACCAGTATAAAAAGTTGTCTCTGTTCATATCACCGTGATAATCTAAATACTGACTATTTGTCGGAAATATTAGTTCTGCTTCAGGAATAAATCCATTAGAACTATCTGCATGTAATACAATATATCTAAAACAAGATAATATAATAAATATACATAAGATAATAATATGTTATTCTTAGAAATACAATGTACCTTTTTACACCTACTTTTGATACTTTTGTGGTTTCTATAGATTCATTTTGCCAAGATTTACGAAATATTCCATCTTGGAAAACCCAGGTTCAAATCAAGGAACACCACAAACTGGCGAACATTTTCATGTTTCATACGAACATATTGTTGCAAGAATGTAACACGTTTAAATACAATAATATAATTCCATTAAAGCTCGTTTAGGATCATCGTTCTTGTAATTAAAACCAATATTGTGTAATACTGCCCGTAAAGGTGACTTGCCACCAGAAAAGAGTTCCTTTTCTTTAAGCGTAATATTCAGCGAATGAAGCCGTGATATGTTCAGTAAAAAACTCAAATATTAATTTTATAAACGTAAATTCTTAAGAATTTTTTTTCGATATTCCTACCGGAAGCAGGTTTTTTTACTCTTATTGAAAATCAGTTTTTTGCGAATATCTCGCAAGTCATGCTTTCTGGGCAGGCACATTACGAGTATAAAAGTATTTAAAACATAATTTTCAATACTTTTTGAGTAAAAAAAATTCAAAATTCGGACGGGAAGTAACACTTTTACTCTTATCGAATAGCGATTTTTTGCAAATACGTATATCGTAAATGATGCATTTTATATATATTTATCAGTTTTTTGCAAATATTTCGCAAGTCATACTTTTTAGACAGGTAGGTACCTACGTTACAATATAAAAGTATTTAGAACTGGATTTGCAATATTCTTGCAAAATATGCATTCTATAGAGAATATTACGAGAATAGAAGTACTTAAAAAAAGATTTTGAATAGTTTTTAATATAAAAAAATTCTTAAAATTGTATAATTTGAAACACTTATACATATAAGAAAGTTGTGTGGTGGCCACACCTCATTATTTTATGTATTATGTGATAAATGTCGTTCAATAAGATTGTTATTACGAAGTTTCATTATTATCTTAACCTATAAAATAAAATCAAAGGGAATCAAAATTAAAGGCCAAATCTTTAGAAAGTATAATTAAGAATTAACAGAATATTAAAATACCTTTAACAATAAACATATATTACCTATATGATGTCATTACATATTGCTGTGCCCGCAACGTTCATAAACATTTTTAAATGCGCCTTTGCTTCCAAAAAGGCTGACCGCCCCTGATCTACTACATACTTTATTGAATTTATACTTTATGCATATATAACAAAATAATTAAAATAAAACAAAGAAAAACGCTATTGTATAAAAGCAAAATAAATATATATATATTTCAGTTCCATAATTATACCGACCCATATTTTTTTTACTTTAATCTAATTATTAACCTTGTGCTAGATTTGAGTCGAATTACGTAATATATTAATAAGAAAGTTTAATCAAACCATTCGATATAAAATCCGATCATTTTCAATTATATATTTCGTAATAAAACAAACAATCAATCCCAGTTTGCATATCGAAAATTCATTATTAATTACGTGTATTTTTTCTTTATTTCTAGGTGAGTTTTCAACACGTTAACGTCGTCTGCAGGTCTTGGCAAAAAGGAACTGCTTGTGTTGAAATATGAAGGCGGTACGTATTAAACTTTACACGCGGAGTAGTTCAAATGTTGAAACGCTACTTACTGCCACTTTTCATACGTCTCATTCTTTATTTTCTGGAAGAGATTCTACACACATATATCATATATTCTTTCATTTTGTCCAAGGAAAAGCGCATAAGCAGGAATAGGACATGTAGTGAATACAAATCGCCGCATTAGTTATTTATGCCGTATGTAAAATAACCCAAGAAATATGTGAAAGTATTATATTAAAATGTTAGGCAATGCTGGTATCTGTGGTATATTAAGATTTCAAATTTACGTCGGTCATACACGAATATTAAAATACATACCAAGATATCTATTGGTGTATAGAGAGATTATCTCCGTCTAAAGATGTGATAGAATTTTAATAGTTTACTACTCTAATGAGGTATTTTAACGATGCCCGTCCATTAATTTTTTTAAAAAAAATATTAATATCTTTACTTGCAATAACATTACGTTCTGGCTTCAGTAGACATTACAAAGATTTATCGTAAAGTTATTAACGGTTTAATAGTGCGTCTATAGTTCACAAGTGGTCCTCAAAATTCTGACCGAAGGAGGGACTTCTCCTGTATATACACATTCCTAAGATATATTTAAAATATTTGTTTTTTTTATTATAAACACTTGTTGCGACCTTGATGGTCTTCTATGGTTTCACAATGATTTTAGTGGTAGCTCGTCTTTTGTTCTCGAAGGACCAGTATACTAATGGGTATGCAGTATGTATTTGATAATCAGCTACACTAACATAAACACTTCCTTTTTTGAAACTAACACCTTTATTTTGCACTGCGAACTAGATAATGAATAACAAAAAATAAACACTATCGCGATTGTGGGTACTACGGCTGCTACCGGGTTATGTCAACGATTCATGAACTAACTATCTTAAATGACTATGGACTGTTTAGTATGAAATTAAAATTGATTATCCGTACAATTCACTGAACCTCCTCATCATTCTGTGTTATTAAAATGTGATAATTCTTTAGAAATGACCTCTTACTTCTGCATTACAATATGATAGGTTTTTCCAGTATCCCCTTATTACAACGAGAGGGACTTAATTGTACACTGACAGTAGCAAAAATAGTCTCTCCAACATCTGCTCAGATTTATAAAAGTATAAATTGTTTTATTGTGGGAAAGTCCAGCGGTAAAGGCTATGAAATGTCTGTGTGGACGCGTGACCATTAACAAATTATGAAGATAAACAAATATAATATTTTTAGAATTACATTCCAATAGTACCTAATTAACTTACCACTGTGCTTGAATTGAAGACTTTTTTTGAAAATCGAAAATCTGACCATTGTTCCAGGTTGTTCCTAGGTTTGTTCTAAATTGTTCCAAAGTATTTCCATAAAAAGTCAAAATTGGCCGAGATAATTGAAAAAATCGACATTTTTATCTAGCCCTCCTTTTATCGAAAATTGGTTGGTCAGTATTTTCTAAACATTGTTCTAATACATCAAAACCGTATTTCCTAAAAATCAAAAGATATTGGAAGAAAACGAAATCCAAGAATGTTGAATTAGCTACCCGTTGTTCGAAAATCGAAATTCTTCATAATTTTGGTTTTTGGTTTTCCCCATTTTCTCGACTAATTTTAATTTTTTTTTAAATACTTTGGAACAATTTAGAACAAACCTAGAACAACTTCGAACAAACTTGAAACTTCGATTTTCAAAAAAACGGGACACTGGGAAAAACTCGATTCTCCGCTTAGTCAATTTTGAATTTTTTCGAGACTCTTTAGAATAATGTTTAGAACAACCAGAACAACCTTCAGAAGTTCAATTTTCGAAAAATTGGGGGCTGGGTGAAAAAAGTCTCTTTTCTCAGTTATCTCGGCCGATTTTAACTTTTTTTGAAAATACTTTGAAACAATTTAGAACAAACCTAAGAACAACGTGGAACAACCATCAGGGAGGGGGTCTTGACACGCCCATCATGCCAACCGTTTTTAAAAGTTAGCTCTCACCTTTTCGAGCAATTTTAATTTTAAAATGTTAGGCCCCAAGACTCCAAAAAAACGTAATTTTGATCATTTCATTTGACCATTTATTGTATTTCAATCGATGGAAATCCATCGAATAGAAATCGTATCCACGAATACACATCGAATAGAAAATTTATGAATAAAATTGAATGGATACAGTTGATTTTTCATTTTTTTTTTTTTTTTTTTTTTTTGGAAAAAACTAAGCATACTAAGTCACAGCTTGTCAAGGTTTATTTAAAAGATGGCTAGCGTCATGGAAACATGAGATAAATTGGCATATTAACTATAGTAGTAGAAAAAATAGTTTATTTCTTATTATAACAATCACAATTGTTCTCCTACAATTTTCAAATTCTTCTTGATTACAAATTTCTGCTTCGTGAGTAAAAGTTTTCCTTTTTTATTTTAACAAGTTCTAATTATAATTTAAGTCAGTTAATTTTCATGATTCTTACTAATAAAGGCAGCATGATTTGGTGACAATATACACATGCATTCAGAATTCAGAATGAGCATACTCTGAGGGGTTATAATATTTAATTATTGTAAACAAAATCGATAAGCAAATCAACAAAGAACTCATTCTTATTACTTCTGATGACGCAAATATCTTCGATAACAACCAAACGATAAAAGAGAATATCTGAACTCTCTTCTACATAATAATATAGAAAAAGTGTACTTGAAACTGATCATTAATTCACGTCAATGTAGTCGTTCCCATAACTCCCAACAGATGCGAAAACTACGCCTTTAATAATAAAAAAGATCGTACAGCTAGTCGAATAGGTCGATAATACTTCCACATATTTTTTTTTAAAACCCAACGATCATGTGAACAAGTAGTCAAATATTTAGATATAGATACTGACCTGCACAACGGGCACGTATTTTTAGATACTGCAAAACCAGCGAGACAGAGATAGAAACCAGCGCGGGAGAGAGAGAGGGAAAGAACAGCGATGCTTTGAAACGATAATAGCAAAATAAACATTTTTTTTTCTTTTCTAAAATACGCGATCGACAAACACTCCTACAAATAAATACTTTAGGGATACAGCACGCAGCGCCGTTAGTACAGACTGAGCTGTTGTATATGTCTTAAGCATGTAGAATTTATATTTATACGTTTGTATAACTCAAGATCTATTCCCAGAAAAGAAGGAACAGGATATTTCCCAGGTTTTTAAGAATAAAATGTCTTATTCATTAATACTCAGGAATCAAATAATTAAGAGAATTAATGTAGTTATAAGAATTGTCCCCAAGCCTCCCAAAATAGTAAATACACTATAAGTAACGAAAAAAATGTATATATTTTATATCCATATTAATTATACAAAAACAAATAAACACAATGCAGTCATCTGATTATTTGTAGATTATGTATAAACTTCTGTGAATGCTCATTAAAAACAACTAGAAGAACATTATTTAACTGCAGCAATATTTCTTGGCAACCCGCTATCAATGTCCGCCATAAGAACTATCAAGGTTCCATTTTATATCTCCCTATATGGGTAACAGCAAATCGGCTAAGTCAACAAACTTGTTAAGAAATTTGTGGTGTATTTGATAGTATTTTCAGATTTATCATTTATTGTCAACTTTTGAAGATATTAAAAAAAAAGAAAATTGCCGGAATTTTCAATTATGCATATATCTTCGTAACAATTGAAGATATACCTAATAAACAAATGGTATCTAGTAGAAATTTTGAAAGCCAGAAGAATATTGAGGAACAGGAAAAAATGTCTAATAAAGTAGACGGTTCAATGTTATTACGTAATAAATATTTTTGCTTGTATAGGTATACCCCATGTATTTTCTTTCGCAAACCTGTTTAATGTATACTCTAACTTACGTAGAAAAAATTAATATACCTCTATTAGGTAATAAAATTTAGTTCGAATCTTACATGCCACAAAATGTTTATAATTTCATTTTGCTAATCAACACTATCAATGTGGATTGGAAGGAATATAATTTCCAATCATTCAAAACATCCACTTATTAGAGAATATAAATATTTTCACATTTTATCAAAAAAACAGGCACTGTTACTGTTACAACACAGGATTGTTCTTGTAATATTTTAGACGTTTATGATTTTGCTGATATTATTATGTTCAAAAAGCTTGAACAAAAACCTGCGGGACAAATGAATGATGAAACCAATTTTCAAATAACTCCGACGTCATCCAAGCATTTTTCGTAGTTGCTTATTCCACTGGAAGTGAAAAGTTCTTAAAGCATCTTGGATTTTTGGCACCTCCAATCACTAACAGTTTGTTTTTATGTTCACCGATTGCATTGGTGCATGCAAGAAAAGTAACTGCTTTTATCCGTTTTTCGACCAGGGGTCGATCTTTCTTTAGACGTAAGCAAGGTCCTTTCTGGGAGTAATTTCCAAAACAAGCCTGTTTCGTCGGCATTGTATATTGATCATGTGTTATTTGTAGCTCCTGTATTTTCTTTATAAGATAAATCTTGAATGGATCTACATGCTCCAGAGCAGCTGATAACTTTTCTCCTGAAATTTTTAAATGTCTTATTCCAAATCTTCGTTTAAATCTTTGGCTCCATCCGTCACTAGCATTAAAATTGGGGTTTTCAGCGATAGTTTCATTGATAGCTTTTGCTTTTGTTTTTAAAAGTTCAATCGAAACCGGTACATTTTAAAGTTTTTGTGTACAAAACCATGAATATAATTTTTTTTCATTCGTGGCATCTTACAGTATTTTAAAGTTTTTCTTTTCTGCATTTCACTGTGCTTTGATGTGACTTTTAAAATGTCTCGTTTTTTATTTTTTATTGCACATACTGTGGATTTGGCAATCCCGTACTTTTTCGACAAATATGTTACACTGCTTCCATTGTCCAGACTTTTTAAAATTTCAAATTTTTGGAGTAAACTTAGCACTTAGAAAATGTTTTTTCAACAAGATAAAAATTATGATTTTGTACATTTGTTGGAAGATAAAATATGGTGTAGTAAATTGACTTACTTATCAGACATTTTTGTTATTTTTAATGACATAAATTCGAGTATACAAGGGCCTAATGGAAATATCTTAAACTCAACCGATAAGCTGGTGGGATTCCAAAAAAAAGTAACTTTATGGAAGAATAAAGCTCAGAAAGGTAATTTAGAAAAATTTCAGTCAGTCCCAAAAGACTTGTTTATAAAACTATTGTATTAATTGTTATTGAGCATTTGACAACATTAGAGAAGAGAATTATTCATTATTTCCCAAAATTAGATATAAAGAAATTTGATTGGGTTCATAATCCATTTCTCATAACGGATACATCTGTATTTGACTTTATTTTGAATGAAGAGGAAGACTCATTTTGCTTTCCAATAATCGAGATTTAATTTTAAAACATTCAGAAGAATCAATTAATTCATTTTGGATTAACATTAGATGCGATTATCCAATGATAGCCAAGAAAGCTATTATTACAATTTTCCACATCTTATTTGTGTGAATTCGGATTTTCAGCATTAACCAATATTAAAACTAAAAAAAGATCAGGATTATTAAATGTAGAAGACGATATGAGAGTAGCATTGTCATTTTTACGACCAAATATAAATTAAATTATCAAAAAACATCAAGCTCAAATTTCGCATTAATTAATAAAAAAATATTATTAACTTGTAATTAATCCCTTAATAAACGTACTGTTATTTTTGTAGTATATATTATTTTATTTCGCACATTTAAAATTATTATCATAAACTATTTTACGTAGTTTGTTATATAGGTAAGTAAATAATTTTTAAACTTATCTTTTTCTTTGTGTGCCACCAAATTTTGAAATCGTTAAAAGTGTGCCGCAGCAAAAAAAAGGCTGAGAATCACTGGGCTACGGTAATTGCAAATTTGAATCAAGAGTCACTAGAAGAAATATTGGTTACTTCGTTCATGTAGGGGCGATTTTTTCAAATGCCTTGATTTTTGCGATTTTGGAATTTAACCATTTTGTGGCATACGCCGATCAATTAACCCCCTAAAAGAGAGTATACACTGTACTTAAAATCAGAACACAAGGCATTGTTTAGAAAAATACTCGCGTTTATACGACGAAACGTGAACACATTGGAAGATAATTATTTTTATATAAACAGAAAGATCTGTTGGATTATTTCAAACGACGCTGTATATGAACATATTTTAATTTAGCCGCTCGTCCACCGGGAGTAGCGCCCGCTCGCGACTACGTTCCTTGCCAGACGTTATAGCTCTCCACTCAGTGCTGGATGTATTGCCTGCCGCCAGTGTGTGAATTGTCTTTTTGCATTGAGAGAGTTTGACCGTTATCTTAAAATAGACGATGTTGTTGTATTCCTGCTCCGTATAGCTCAGCGCCTACAAACACCTTATCTTATAGTACAGTATACTGAGGCCTCGCAAGGGAGCCGGGCTATTTCGTTTTTTAGGACGTTCACCCTTTGACCATGAGACACACACATCTACGCGCCGCGCTGCTGATAAAAACGAAATTATGCGTCGACGCTGTCCCCACCACTCACTTATTCATACCAGATATCTGCAAACCGATTATTACATATTTTTCATATTATTCATTTCTCTTCTTCCTTCGTTCTCTTTTTTTTTTTAAACTTTTTGTTTAGTGAATTGTACCCTTGTTGACATTTTCGTTGTATTTCTGTTACTTATTGACTTTCTACATTAGCAAGGACATAACAACAGGATTTTGATGACTTAATAGAATGACGGTGATCGAAAGCGAGCATTTTTGGTCATTGTAATTAATTACCGATTAAATGTAGTACAGTGGTGACCATAAAATCAGTGACGATGGGAAAATAAATATTTTATTGATATATTTAACTGTTAATATTGAAAAAAGAATATTTAGGATACGTTATAGGCGCTTCCGGTTTAGAAAAGTTCTTCCAGGAGAATTCACCGAAAACGAGTACTTGCCTCCACAGTGCGTTTCTTCGAAGGTTCTTCATCTAATGCTTTTCTTACTCTTATCAGAAAGCAGTTTCTTACAAATATCTCGCAAATTTTGCTTTATATACAGATTTATTAAGAACGCCGAAGTCTTTAGAGTTCGAATTGGATCAATTTTTATAGAAAAAAATTTCAAAATTCGGACCGGAGCACACACGGCAATTTCATCGATTTAGAGCAACAAAAATAGTTTTAGTGACTTAACTATATCTTTTGCTTACAAAAAGGCCTTTGAGTATACCAATAGTCATTTCAAAAAAAGTATAATCCTAATTTATGTCTTTTAATTTATAAAAGGTCATAATTGAGGCATTGTTTTCTTCAATGGAAATGTGAATTTTAGTGAAAAAAATGCAGGGTGTTGGTTATTACAGGATTTTAAAATAAATTTTGATTTGAAACTGTTAAAAATATATTATATACATAACAACGGTGACAATTTCATGTCAATACTCGTTTATTATTCGTCATCATCATTTGAGTCGTCACTTTATTTTTCAATTTCGAAATTTTCAGTTCTCATAAAATCTGGTATTTCCAGCATCTCTATTACTTCATTGGGAAATGATTTGCTGTTTTTTTTTCTTTGGCATTTTTTTTGAAGAAATTACTGGATTTAATGTCGGCAGTGTTTAGTAGAAGGAGTTAAATTTTTCCCCAAAATCTTCTTCTCTCCACTACTATAAACAAACATTTCAAGGGTTTCTATCGTGCACAATATAATGTTTGAATCCCCATATTGTATGTGATTGCCGAAGTGTCCACCACTGCCATAAAATCCCCATTTGAATATGACTTCAATTTCATTCACATCTTGAGGAACATGCTCTTCCAATACCTCTAGCTGTACCCCAACTATTCGTTGCATTGTTAAATCCCATGGATTTTGTAAAGGAATCTTTGTTTTACTTTCTGTAATTTCAATATTTAAAGGGTAGCAACGCTTCTTTGACTCGGCAATCTCATTGTACGCTGGATAAATATTTGCTACTCTATATTTTGCTCCTCTTTGTATCTGAATATATTCTTCTTTACCTAAGCCTAGGTCCACAATCATAGCTAAAGCTTCATCGGAAGTGTACTTAATTACATTGGTTATAGTATTATCATAGACCCTTTTTTCTTTTTCTGTAAATCTTCTGGGACTGGTTGTGAGAGCCAGTCTGACTACTCGAGCAGCTGTCCTTTTCCCATTCTTATCAAGCTGGATTATTGTGTAGCATAACACAATTCCTTAGGCGTTTTTTCTAGGTCTACCTCTAGGGAATTTTTGACTTGGTGTAGTCTGAACATGATTGGCTAGAGTCAAACTACCATCAAGCCATTTCCCGGACTTACTCATAAATCTCAGATATATCTGCGTTGAATCTCTCCATTTCTTCAATAACTTTGATACAAACACTTTTACAATATTTTTTGTTAAGTGTTGGAAATCATTCGATGGCTCTTGGGTAAAGAATTTGCCAATAATATAATGTAATAATCTCTGGTTACATTTAATGGATGATAATTTAAAAAAAAAAGTTCACTTCTCAGCACTAAAAATAGTTCTTTTCTAATAATACTCTGTAAAGCTGCTCCTGGTTCAATACGACTACCTGTGAAAAAAAATACCCTATTTCAGAAAGGGATTGTTTGGGATAGCTAAAATTTGTAATATAGATTGCCTAAACATGAAACTCAAAGTGAAAATAGGAAGCAAAATGGTACTCGCTGGAACTTTTCTTAAAACTCTACACAAAATTGTAATTCAATGAAAAAGAAATTCAGAATATATCCATTTCGCGCAACTGATTAAAACTTCTACCTGTCAACATATTCCGTCATCTGGTGCCTTTGTTATCTTCCAAAAAACAGAAATATGGTTAGTTTAACAAAATGATTCTCCAGCAATACGGATTCCTTGAAAATGTTGTTTAAATAAGAAAAGGAAAAATCTATTTTTGTCGCGCTAGATAGATGATTTTGCCATGTGTGCGGAGGTAACACTCTTACTCTTATCGAATAGCACTTTTTTGCAAATGTTTCTCAATTTATGTTTCTATAGAGATTCATTAAGAGAATAAAATTAGTTTGAGCTGGATTTGGTATAATTTCTGTATAAAAAATTTCAAAATTTGGACCGGAGGTAAAACTTTTACACAGATATTTATTTTATTAAGGAATACAAAATGTAAAGTTTAACTTGGAACAACTTCTGCATACACATTTCGAAACGCACAGACGTATAAGAAAATTGTGTGGTGCCCACACCTAATTTTTTTAATGGCAGTCACAGTATATATATATATATTGTTATAATACATAGAACAATATTTTACAGATTTCTGATGAAGACATACTAAAAAATGTCGAAACGTTAATACTGAGTATTTATTTCAGATTATTTAGAAGAAGATACCAAGAAATAAAACCCACATAGATTATTACTTAAAGGCCAAGAACTAGATATATCTATATTCCCCATTATTTCTAAAAGAAAGGCCTTAGGAATTCAAACATCTCTGCATAATAAAAAGGCAGAACTCTCATTTCTTGGAGTAGCGGATACCGTATTGATCAGCGTAGTTGTTCACTAAAAAACAGAGGTCTGGAAAGATACTAAGAGACTCGACAAAGACGACAGTAAACGAGTTCTAATTGTATAAGACCGTAGTTACCTACATACGTCATACTTCACCTACCACAAGTGATGTGAGTTTTTCTCACTGCTCGTTAGTGCTCGGAGTTTCCACGTACCTCATTCGTTTCGTACAGTTTATAAGTGTACTGAAGCCTAGCTATAATTACCATCGAGTCGCTAATTTCGTGATTGTATGTTATTCCACGCGTTAAGTGGACTTCATAATGATAGAACACATCAGTCGTCATAAATAAATGAGTCGATTGTTTTCGTACAGAATATGTGCCTTAATACTTCTTTACTGCATCCTCAAAAAAGAGAAGATCATCAAGTAAAAATAAAAAAAATGAGGTGTGGCCACCACACGACTTTCTTATACGTATGAAAGTGTTACTTCCGGTCCGAATTTTGAAATTTCATTTATACGAAAAATATTCCATATCTAACTCTAAATACTTTTGTACTCTTGATAAATATATATAGAATGCATAACTTACGACATATTTGCAAAAAATCGCTATTCGATAAGAGTAAAAGTGGTACTTCCGGTCTGAATTTTGAAATTTTTTTTATATAAAAGATATTGAAAATGATGTTTTAAATAGTTTTATATTCATAACGTATTTGTCTTAAAAGCATGACTTGCGAGATATTCGCAAAAAACTGATTTTCGATAAGAGTAAAAGACCTACTTCCGGTTGGAATTTCGAAAAACTTTTTTAAGACAATTTGTTTCAAACTTAATTCTAAGTACATATGAATTCTTTATAAATTTGTTTAAACTTAGTAATTGACGAAATATTTGCAAATTTCGATTTTTTCACTGAAGTAAACTACTACTTCCGGTCTGCCGATTTTGCTCAAAATCTAATCAGTTCTCAAGAGGCAGATTATACACGTAAATACAAAATTTGGAATTGATATCTACAGCGGTTTGACCGCTATCGTGGTCACACACACACAGACACACACACAGACACACACACAGACACACACACACACACACAGACACGGACACACAGACACACAGACATTTTTTAAAAACCACTTTTTTGGTATCAGGGGACCTCAAAACGTGGACATCTGCAAAAATCTCGAGGTCGAAAATTTTCATCATCACAATACTTCCTTATACTACGTATAAGAAAGTAATAAACAGGAATACGAAGTAATTTATACATCTTGTCCATCTTACCGATGATGCTTACCACTGTTAAATGGATACTAATATTTAGAAATTCATCCTAAAATATTGTTTTAATAAGTATGTAATAGACGTTATAGGCTACTGCCTTAAATACGACGTTAAACCTTTACAAAACCATAGGGTTGATTCTGAAAAATGTTTTATTCTTGTATTTTCTTTGAAATGCTTTAAAAAAATGTTTTTGAAATTTTTTTTTCTCCAGGCATTAGAAATATTTTAATATGAATTTTAGGTGAAATACTTATTCTTTATAAAAAATTTTAATTGTATCCAAACCAATTTTGGTAAATAAAAAAAATGAGGTGTGGCCACCGTATAAGCGTTGCAAATTATAGAATTTTTAGAATTTTTATACAAAAATTATTGAAAATCCTATTTTAAGTACTTCTATTCTCTTAATAAATCTCTATAGAATGCATACTTTGCAAGATATTATAAAAAAAAGTGCTACTAGCTAAGAGTAAGTCCTACCTCCGGTCCGAATTTTGAAATTTCATTTATACAAAAAACATTGCAAATCTAACTCTAAATACTTTTGTGCTCCTAATTAGTGATACTATTCGGTAAGAGTAAAAGTGTTACTTCCGGTCCGAATTTAGAAATTTTTTTTATACAAAAGATATTTAAAATTATGTTTTAAATACTTTTATACTCGTAATGTATCTGCCTAGGGCGCATGACATGCGAGATATTCGGAAAAAACTGATTTTCGATAGAGTAAAAGACCTACTTCCGGTAGGGATTTCGAAAAACTTTTTAACACAATTTTTCTCAGATTTAATTTTGAGTACATATGAATTCTTTATAAATTTGTTTAAACTTAGTAATTGACGAAATATTTGCAAAATTTGAGTCCCTGTAGTATACCACATCACTTGACACACTGTATATTAAACACTTTTTCAAATAGGGTAAAGTGGAGCTAAAGGGTGCAGTCGATTTTGTCAAAAGCAATAGTCTACCTTATAAGTGAATTTATAACCTTATCGGGAGAGAAGTACAGAAATTGAATTAATTAATTAATTAGGTACTCATCCAGTGAATTTTTCAAGTCATATCTATCATACTCACCCTTGAAATTATGAAAATCATAATAATTAATGTTTATTTCTCTTTATCACACAACAATTAAGTTTAATCTGTACGTTTTTTTATTGCTTTTCTGCGATTTTAAAACTATGATCAGCCATTCTCTAAGTTACATTCGGTCCAACGATCAATTAAAATTATCTTTTTTAATAGTTTTAAACGTTATTCCGTTTATGCCAATCAATAATAAAATGTAATTTATAGAATTGTTGTTTATTCATTTTTTTGCCTTTTTTATTGCCTGCCGCTGCCGGGTGGTGCAATTCGAAATCTTAGAATGGGCATTAAAACTCTGAGATATTTACATTACTTATTTTTGTAACCTGTCATTCTTCCATATTTTGTTTACATGTAGTTACGTTTTCAAAAATTGCTTATATTTAATAACAAAACGCAAACATTGAAGATAAATGTTGTGTTATGATCTAAAACACGCATTATTTATTGTTGTTTCAATTATTTTAATGATCTCATGACACAGAATTATCTCCCAAAATCAACTCGGTAAGTACATGTTTTATTAATTACATATTTCCTTTTCTGTACCTTCTAGTTGTTCATTTAGAGCTCATCTATAAGGTAAATTACTTATTTTTTTTCGAAAAACCTTTAAAATCGCCTGCACCCGTCAACTGTAATAACTGCTTTTAATAAGCACATCTTCTTAACATCACGATTTTGCAAAAAAAGTAATTTCTCATACCTACTACCTGTTTGAGTTGCGTTTCGAACAGTAAACGTGTTATTATTATCATACCCAATTTTTTCATTGATACTTTCTATATTTCTAAAAATATATACATATTACAAAGGTGCGTAAACATTACATATTACTAATTGCCGTTTTGCGTTGCAATTTGTTATATACGGCTTCCCATATTGGATGATCGATGTGTTGTGTGTCTGTTTGTTTTAATGGCATATTTGACGAACGATGTGGTTTATGGTTCTCGTTTGCGGAAACAGAATCAATTATTTTAGACGAGAGAGTATCTCTCAACAACATGAAAATCAATCTCCATTATACAGTAGTGTACAAAATAGTGGAAGATAAAGGAAAGTGGAAAAAAATAACTAAAAACCTTTAGCTGGAAGCATATGCTAGCCATTATTAATGTCGACGAAAGGATAATTTATTAGAAATAATATTGATAGAAGTATGGGAAGCATACATATTTTTTTTAAATCTTTATAGTTTCTTGTTTGACGAATTTCATTGACAATATATACAGAATGTCCCAAAAACATACCGACAAAGTTTAAGAGGCGGTTAGGGACATCAAAACAAACATTTTTTGTTTAATAAACATATGTTCTCAAATGAACCATATTCGCATAAAATAAGAAAAATTGTGATGGTATTATTTTACAAAAGAGTTTAGGAGGATATTAATAAATCAGCTTTTGTTCATGTTAGCTTTTGTTTTATTAACAAATAAATGATGGTTTACAAAAATTGTTGAAAATGTCCGCCATTAGTTTCAAACAAAGGTTGCACAGTCGGTTCATTGACTCGCGGACCCTATGGAATAATCCGTTAATAGCACCTACATGTGTACAACTAGCTATTATTCTTGCCAGAAGATTTTCCTCATTACGAATAGGTGTTTTCTAACCTTGTTATTTCTAATGTTTAAATGAACATTTTCCAATAATTGAGGAAAAAAATTTTGGAGAAAATCAGATAAATGTTTGTGTTCAAATTAGCAGACATCAAGTGAACTATTAGATTCTCTCCAACAATATCAGTCCACAAATTAACACTAATTTGTTGCTGGTGTCTTCTAGACACCACAGCGTGAGGATTTTCATCATGCCAAGTTTTTCAAATGAGAAATTATCCTTCATTTTTAATTAAATTTTAAATTCAAAATCAACGAAGTAAATGTTACAAATAACTACAACGATCTCAAAATCGGCTTCTGTGGAATGTTTATTGTGATAAAGAAATTATTCTGCTGCCCAACAAAGACCACAGTTGCAATAAAAAATGTTTTACGTAAGGCAGTGGCGTCGAACTAAATCAAGAATTAGTTTAGTTATTTGGATATAATTGTGTTGATGTCCCGTACCACCCCTTCATGTTTGTCGGTATGTTTTTGGGACTTACTGTATAATATTGCTTAACTATAAATGTAATGCCTCTTCAACGGAGTCAAAAAAAAACTGGTCCACTGCATTTCTTATTTCTAGTTTTATCAAAATATGTTCATGTACTTATATTATAAGCAAGCAGAATAACAATTTTGCACAGATGTTTGTATGAATACAGCTACAATACACTATAACAAATAACCCACTGACGGTATGTAAATTTACCAGTCTTCAGTCATAATAATTGTTTTCCGTATCATGAAAAATTTGAACTTTAATTAATAGAGGTTTCCATCGTTCTGAACAACTTTTACTTTTGTAAAGTAGAAAAAACCGTATAACTGTATATCGATTACTTTATTATCTTATAGCCTAGGAATGCCAATTTCTATCCACTTTGGTAATAGTTATCCTACTCATTTTAGTCTAAGTATCGCGTATCTTCAAATATACTCGAAATAATTGGAATTTTTCTTCCGTAGAACAACAAAGAGGAAACACTTAAGTTAAAAACAGCTTATTTAAAGTCTTTAAAAAATCGAATATGCTAGGTTACGCTGCAAAATTCAAAATTACATATAATTTACTTTCTAATGGCCAGAAAAGGATGTCAGTTTCTATTTGTACTTGCAGTATGGATTTATGTTCATCGTTAAAATGTATAAATTTAACTATAAACATGTCATTGTCGCAATAATTATTGACTTGATAATAAGGTCAATTGCTGACACTATATTGTATTAATCATTTCATAATTTAAGATTCGTACATATCTACTACATTCTTGGTGGGAAAAACAACTTTTGCGCATAATCTGTCTTCATCGACGAGTAAGAATTGCAGAAGGGGATGATGTAATTAAATGAAACTTAAAATAAGTTTGATTAATATTAATATTTTTATTTTTAATTGGACGCTTTCTTTTAATCACTGTTTATGGATTAACATTTAATTAGTATTGTAAAATTGGCATGAAATACAATGTTTTTTGAGGATATCTTGTTGCTGTAACATGTGTACCCATTAGCATTGGATACGAAGCAAAAAATGACGTGTGGGCACCACACGACTTCATTATAAGTATTGCTGTGGTCCGCAGTGAATTAAAATTATATAGAGGTGGTTAATTTTTCAAAAACTATTTGTATAACAGAAGCTTTCCTTCTTAGGTATTTAAATTTTAATTTTTTTTTTTTAATATAATTCAGTATATTGCTAAATATGTTTTTAGTGTGTAACAAGGAGACATAAAGCAGTATAACGAAGAAAGATAAGTAAAAAATGTGAATTTATGTAGATTTGTAATATTCGAGAATTTTAGATTTTCATTTTTCGCTTTATTCATAGAAAACCTTGTATAATTATTAAGTATTTTGAGGTACTGATAGTTAAAACAACCTGTATACTTCATAAATAATAATAAATGCATAGTAATTATTTGTGCACTGCGATAATTTAAATTTTTCAAAAGTTGATTTTTAAATATGCATTCCTATGTGCAGTGAAGTTTACATAACTAACAGGCGCTAATTAATTAAGGTAATACTTAGAATACAATTTTATAGATGAATAGCTATTTTAGCGTTGTTGTATACTTAGGCAGATTCATGTAGAATAAGTCGGTAAAAGGTTCATACTATAAGGATTTGTGCAAGCAACTAACGTTATTGTGTACATTGGTGATGACACTTTTGAGCGTGAAAGTACACAATCGTAAATAGTTAACGGTATTTGTTCATAATTCTAGCACGAGATAGTATGAATTGGATATGTACTCGCTGGTTTCACAATATATTCCATATGGTGGATGTCTCATTGATCTTATTCGTGAATGTGAAAATATCATAGTTAAGTGCCAGAACCGGGATTATATTATACAAAGTACATTCTTTATAATATCAGCATATTGATTAGAACACAAAGATACTTTTGATACAATAAACTATTCTTAATTTTGTTGATACAAGATATTCTGTCAAACTTGTAATTTTATAAGCTTTTAATGTTTCTTTAAATTATAAATCACGTGCAGGTGATTCCTTTAAAATGTACAATGTTTAAATAAAAATGTATTTGTAAATAATAATCTAGGTATCAGGCATATTTATAAATAAAGATTTTGTAATTGTTTCAAGAAATCATTTGTTCATTTAATTGATATTACCTCATCCATCAAAAACTGCATGTGATAGCAGGAGCGTTTGCTGGGATAAATAAACTAAACTACACAAGAAACAATAAGATTTTGTACGAAGATAAGAAAAACAAGAGCGAAGGAAACCACTGTTGTTAAGCTACTAAATGCAGAAATATCTGTAGGTTGATTCGATAGGATTTATAAACACTATTAATTTAATTTTTTTATCTACTTTTGCAATCATAGCAGTATGTGCATTCCGAATTTTTGCTAAAAAAAACTGGTATTCGATAAGAATAAAAGTGTTACATCCGGTAGGAATTTCGAAAAAGAAATTCAAATTCACTCTTGAATACATATTTTTGTATGCCCAAGAAATTTCTTTAAACTTGGTTTGAGATTTTGTTGAAATTTTATTGTTTCGCTGAAATAAACTACTTCCGGTCTACCTATTTCACCGAAAATCACTGTGCGACATCGATAAAACTAAAATGTTACTTTCGGTCCGAATTTTGAATATTCTATTCTACAAAACTTAGTTCAAATGAAGTTTTGAAGTGTTTTCATACTCCTATTAAATCTGTGTTAAATATACATTTGGAAGAAGATAAGAGTAAAATGAAACAACTTCTGGTAGAAATTTTGAAAAAGTTTGTTTTTATAAAGTTCTTATCAACTTCACTTTTGTATACTATCAACATTTGTCTAAACTTAGTACTTGACGAGATACCCCTAAACTATTTATTTTTTGCCTATGTAAAATACTACATCCGGTCTACCGATTTCATTGAAATCCCAGCGTCGAATCTTGAGAGGAAGATTATACTCCTAAATACAAAGATTGGTATTGATAGCCTTAAGCATTTGGCCGCCGTAGTGGTCACACACCGAAATAGACAGACACTTTTTCGTGATCAGGGGACCTCATAATATGTACACGGGCAAAAACCTCCACTTCAAAAATTTTAGAAAATAGAATGCAAATTATCTTGATTCGTAACATCAATCTTACAGCTGCTTCGTAAATTAATAACAACGTATAAGAAGTTCAAGCCACAGGGGTCTTTTTTAGGTCCTCTGTTATTTCTGATACATGTGAACGATGTACTCTGTAATTTTAATGTTGATGATCGGTTGACATCGGATTCGAATGTGTTGAAAGTTTCTTAAAAAAATTGTAACTACGACATTAGAACAATAATTATCGATATCTCTCTCTCACTCTCTCTCTCTCTCTCTGATTGTCGTTTGTCGGTTCATATCACTTGGATAAACTTGTAGACATAGATTTTTTCTTACATTCTAATGCTTATGTTGTTCCCTGTTTGCTTATTAAATAACATCTAGTAAGTGACAATAATAACAATTAAAGGTGTGCCCCACGCTCAGGCGTCAAATGAAAAACGATCTAAAAATAATTTTATTACGGAAAGTTGACGTGTAATATTTAACACATTGACGATGACATTTTAATTAAAAAAAGCTTCAGTGCTCGATCAGAAAAAAAATACTTTTCAACAGGAGCAGAAGTAATAACGCCAAACTTTGACTAAATTGAAAATTGATTCATCAATGTTTCATATTAATAATTTCTGGCGAGATGAATTATTAAGCGAAATGTTTGAACAAAGTTTTTTTCGATCGAGCGGTGCCAGGTAATACTTAATTTCACAAAAGTACGCGATGGAAAAGTTGAGGAAAACGAAAGACGTTTAAAAAGGAAAATTCACGGTTAATGTATATGTGGGTGTAAAAAAAAAAACGAAGTAAAAATGGAGAACCTTGAAAAGTTTCTTTGAAGTTCGCGCTCGATTTTCGCATAGACTTTCGTTCTTGTTGTGCGTTCCTTGTTTCTTTTGCGCGGAGATCCTGTCTAGCTTCTCTTATTGGTCGTTCATTCAGAGAGATGATGTTCATCGTGAAAACTAAAAGTTTATGACTTCGAGATCCGTCTGCTCTTACTGGCGTACTTGCTTTATCTATCATTTGTTCGTTTCCTGTTTTCGCGAGTGCTTTCTTGTTGCGGAAAAATGATTAATTACTCTTCTTTATTGTATATTCATATCCACAAAAAGGAATAAACTTAGGGAACCGGAAAGATAATAAAATCATAAATATTGTTTATTGTTATTTATATTATATGACTAAAATATTACACTATAATAATCTTTATTCACCATTTTATATTTTTACAGCTACCTAAGTCGTTACATTTTTGTGTATATACAGAGTGTACCACTTAAACCTCCCAGGTGAAATATCTCAGAAAAAACGGATACAGATATTCGAATTTTGTAAAAAGCATTTGCTAAAGAATGCGATCGAATCTAGTTTGCTCTGACAATTGTGTTTTACAAATATAGATGACGCTGCGATCAAAATAATTTTTTTGATCGCCATAATCTTCATTTGTTTTTTATTTGAAAGAGTATTAAAATTAATGTAAATTTTATTATTTGTGTTAGTTTCTAAATTTACCGGTTTCATTGATATTCGTGTTTTAAAGAAAGTAAGAGTAATTTCAATTTTTGTGTTTATTTTGTTTAAATATTTAAATGGATCAAATATAACTAACAAAGATGTTCAAAATTGTTGCCTTCTTGATTGCTACATAAAGTGTATCTCCTTATTAGTTCTCTTCCGCAAACATTTAACAATGTATTTCTATAATACTAATTTTTTAAACACTTGCATAAATTGTATTATAAAGGTCGCTCATATCTGTTATGGGTTCCTTGTAAACTTCAGCTTTCAAGTAATCCCACAAGAAAAAAATCACACCGGTGAACGAGCCGGCCACTTGAGGACGCTATTAGTACCAATCGAACGACGTGGAAAACTTTGATTAAAATGGTCAGTAATTGTGTTGGCATTATGA
This sequence comes from Amphimallon solstitiale, assembly GCA_963170755.1. Classification (NCBI taxonomy): domain Eukaryota; kingdom Metazoa; phylum Arthropoda; class Insecta; order Coleoptera; family Scarabaeidae; genus Amphimallon; species Amphimallon solstitiale. The sequence goes on from OY720679.1 coordinate 149,738,051, forward strand.
GCAGGTTGATGTATCCACATATTATTTCACAGCTCTACTGGTACATCTTCCAAAAGTAGTGGTAATTTATTTTGCAGGAATTGTAAGTAGCGCACACCAGTTGATTTTTATGATAAAAGTGGGCGCCTATGATAAATCCGTTTAAAATTCCACACCAAACGTTAACGCCAAAAACTGTTTGATTTCTTGTTTGCCTTATCCACCTAAAATTATCTTCTGACCAATTATAGTACCCTTGTTGTGAAAACGACATTCGTCACTCCACATGATCTGATTTATATAAAGTTATCGTTTTCGGCTAATATTACAGAAAATTCTGTCAGAAAGAAAATCAAGTCTGCGTTGATTATTTCCTTTTCTTAAATGGTGCACTAAATGAACTTTATACGGAAAGTTATAGATAGATTATGCTGTTCTTTTAATTGCCGTAATGATGTATGTGGTTTATTATTACCTGTTTGTAGTTCCGCTGCCGTAATTTCGTCATCTCTTATTCTTTTCTGCCTTAATTGTTTTTGTTTTTTGAAGCTACCGTAATTTCTGAAATTTGCACACAGACTTATAAATGTTCTGTGATCTGGTAAAGGCCTGTTTGGAAAGCGTAGAGCATATAATCGCAGTGCTTCAGATGCATTTTTGCGTGATTCTCCATAAATTAAAACGATATTCAGTTTGTCTTCATTTGTGTGTTAAAACCATATTTTTTATTCAATCCCAACGAAAAATGAATGAATGTTTGAATGAAGCTAATTATAAATACAATTAGTAATCAAGCAAATGTCACTAATATCAAAATATGTCCAAGATAATCAAAACAAGCATACATAGATATAACACGGACATGAATGCTTTTCTGCCTACATACCTACGAGGGTGCCTATGAAGTATATTTATAGGAACTAACTATAAAATTTAAATTGTGAAGGAACTATAATAGCAAGAATTGTGAATATGTTCACTGCTATTTTTCGCAACAAATTAAATATTTAAACAAAAAATTAAATTACTCTTACTTTCTTTAAACACGAATATCTATGAAACCGTTAAATTTTGGAAACTAACACAAATAATAAAATTTACACTAATTTTAATACTCTTTCAAATAAAAAAACAAACGAAGATTATGGTTATCAAAAAAATGCTTTTCATGGCAGCGCCATCTATATTGTTATGGTTTTAATATCCATACAATATATTGATTTGTAATTGTGTTATTACATATAATTTTTCAATTCTTAAAAGTATATTTTTATCAATGAATAAAGAATTAATTATTTGAATGATCATTTCATGTTCATAAGTTGATGAGATTTTCATGTTGATCTGGTTGTCGTAGAGGAAAAATAAGGTTTTCTTTCTTCTATGTTTGTATTTTTAGAATCTGTTAAAGAGAAATTAAAAAAACATTATTATTATTGTCAAATATGATGTATTATATTTTATGTACAAAATTGTTTAATTAACGATGATATGACGAGTATTGTAAACGTAAATAATTGATTTAGAGTATATACTAATTTGAATTAAATTTCCCGCCATAATTTGAACAGGTGTTAATGAAAGAAAAATTTTGACAGTTCCTGAAATGAGAATTTATAAATTGAAGGACATTTGTATGAAATGCTTTGAAATTAGGTTTTTTTAAATGTAAAACGAATAATTAATATATGTAGTAATAAATTATAGGGATGTAAATATTCGAAAGTAAATAGTAAAGAGATATTTTGAATTATAAAGGTAGGTGTAGATTTCTGATTGGAAAATTTAAAAAAAATTGTAAAAGGGTTGCTTAGGAATTTGGTGATTGAAAAAAAAAACAACGGGGAGATGAAAAATAATTTTCATACGACGCGGTCATTTTTTATCTTTGGATAAAATATTTCATTGATAATTTCTCAAATACAGCGAATTTTGTGCTTAAAAGCGTTAAAAGTTATTAATTCAACAAAGTCAAAGTGAATAACACAGTTAAAAGTGAAAGAAGCATACATAATTTATGTGATATTTATAAAACATAGGTAGCAAAATTGATAGATAAAGGAAAGGAATATTTAAAAAGGTTGAATCATAATTTATCACAACTACTTACATAAATAGAAGATTATCCATAGATGAATTCCAAAGTGTATTTTCAAGATTATCCATAGACGAAGTTCCTAGTACTTCCAAAGGAGACCGAACGTGTAGGAATTATTTCTTCTAGAGTTGCAGTATTTTATCGTGTATAGGCTTACGAAGAGAATTTTTCTGAGACCGAACGTGTATTTCCAAATTAGACCGAACGTGTATTTCCAAAGGAGAACGAACGTGTAGGAATCATTTCTTCTAGAGTTGCAGTATTTTATCGTGTATAGGCTTATGAAGAGAATTTTTCTGAGACCGAACGTGTATTTCCAAATTAGACCGAACAAGTAGGAATCATTTCTTCTAGAGTAGCAGTATTATGTTGTGCAGAGAACTTCGAAGAGAATTTTTCTGAGTCAGAACGTGTATATCCAAAGGAGTATAAGAAGGACGTCGAAGATCGGAGGATATTATCAAGATATCAAGTCCAGGTCATACTATAGTAGCAACATCACCTACAAGTAAATATACCTTAAAATTTGAAGTAATATAAATTATATTGGTACTATTTGATTTAAAAATAACATATTTTATATTAATATTTAGGAAAGTTATTCATTTTTACACCAGAATGTATTGAATTAAGAATAAGAAAGGCAATACCTTATTTGTAGTAATATTACAAGTTGCATTCCATAGAAATCTCATCAACAATTGAATGTTTACAACCATAAATAAAATACATTATTAGTCAATCGTAGAAAACATACGAGTTGTCGTTCAACAAAACTTACTCGCTACAGTTATGTCATTATCTCTCATGGTTTATTTTGATATTTTCTAACCAACGTCAATGCATCGTTGTTAAACAATTTTTCAATAATATTTATTTTTTTCTTGTGTATCTGATCAACACATCATTATACCATTATTAGCTTGAGCAGTTTGTTTTCTTTCATTTGTAGCATTATTTATGTGTTTTTTCAATCAAAGCAACTGATATACAAGAGTTGTGTAACACTAAAATCATAAAAATATTGAATTAATGTAACCTGAAAAAGACCCATCAAAATTTGGAATACTTACGTGTTTAGTCGTAGTTCTACAATGTACAAGCGAATAATCAGTCACAATGGACCATAAACACCCCTGATGACATATAAAAAAGTATTTTATAAAGAACACGTGAAATTCAATCGATAATAAACGAATCATAAGTTAGGTTATATTTCTTGACATGTAATATGAAATATCCCTCCCATTTTTATCATGTATTGGTATAAGGTTCAAAGAATATAGTCCTACCAGTTCAATTAATTTAACAAGGAGAAATAAAATTTAATATTTATTAAATTTGAGTTTTAGCCGAGGCATTTTAAAAAAATAATAGTAGTAGTAAAAAAATTATGTGTTAAAAATAACACTCTTCCAATACACATACGAGTACATTTAGTGCCCGAACTTGGAATATTATTAGAGGATAGTTTGTTGAAAATAACAATCATCCAACCCTTATACAGGTACATTTGGCTGGCCCAACTTGGGACAATAATATTAATACAATATATTCACATAATAAAACACAATTGTGAGAGCAAATTAGAGTTGGATCACATTCTTTAGTAACTACTTTTTACTAAATACAAATATCTTTATCCGTTTCCGAGATTTTTACCTGTGATACACCCTACATATAAAAAAAAATAATAAAAAGAAAAGAAATCTTAAATCTATATACAGAGTGATTCAAGTCAGATGATGAAATCTGTTTATGGAAACAGGTAAAACTTTTAATATACATTTTATTGCGTCAGATATTGGGTTGCAATTTCAAAAAATAAAGTGAGGCAAAGGCGGTAAGAGGATATTTATGCGAGCGGTATTATAATGACAGAATTGTGTGCTCAATATCGTCTCAATTTCATTACAATTTAAGACAACTTTATTTCTATTGGTTTCCAACTAAAGACGTGGGAAACTGGAAGTGAAACAGCCTATATTATATTCCCTTCTACCATCGCTATATATAAACTTTAATATTTATATTATATATTTGCAAAATTATACAATTCTCTTATTTATATGATGTTTGTGTAGTCGAAACTACAACAGTTTTAAAGTGACCTTTATTGTAGGCACCGCAGTCATATCAGAGTAACAAAATTATATAATTGCAATGGATTACCACAAAGTAACAGCCTCCAGGATTATTTTTTTATAATCAAGTCATTAAAAATCAAAGTATCCTCTGTTGAAATACACATTTGTATATATTTGATGAAGTTCATTGTCCTCTTTCTATTTTATAAAATCTTTTAAAAACAGACGTATCGGATCTGTGTATACGTTATGACAAGCGACTGAATTCCTCATTTTATTATCGGGGCAATTTCAACTATTGTTACGTTGTCTATGGGTCATGCTTTTGACGTCAAACGTACGAATAGCGAGGAATAGCGAGGATGCAAATGATCCAGAACACCGGGCAGGCACCGATGTTATTTTTAGTTCGCGGAAGCGAAATCATCTTTCCTATTGCACCGGGAACACGAAGACAGTTAACGTAAAGAGTTTAAGTTCTACATTTATGTTGACAAAATGTTTTGAAATTTAATCTCTATTAGAGAAAAAACATCCGTAAACAGCAGGCCGAAAATGTATGGCCTGCAATCAATTATTACTGGGTGTGTGATGATGTTTTATAGAGAATTTATTATGTCAATTGGTAATTTATTAAAGCATTTTATAGCTGGATACTTAGGACTTCTCTTGTTGAAATATTTAGGCCGGAATAGTCGATGTAATACAGTGGAGTCCGGATATAGCAAACCCGTTTATAGAGAACACTCGGTTATAATGAACGATTTTTCAAATACCCATAAAATTTCCCATAAGACCAATGTAATTTTTTACCGTTTATAGTGAACTCGGATATAATGAACTTTCGGATAAAGTGAACCAAATTTCATAAAGTTTAAGTTAAATTTTCCGTTTATAGTGAACTTTTTCGGGGATTCCCTGGGGATTCCCCGATTTTTACTTAGAGACAGAAGCGCTGAGCACATTCGTCTTTGTTTTGTTCTCAGTTGCGTTTTAGACTTCGGTGCGAACATTGGTTGACGGTTATACTGTACAGTGACAGACTTTCAAATGGAGAAACAAAAACGTAAAGCGTTAACTCTAAAGGAAAAATATGATGTCGTACAAAAAATAGAAAGTGGTATCAAACAAAGTGATATTTGTCGTGAAATGAATTTGCCGAAATCAACTGTCTCCATCATTTGGAAAAAAAAAGATGAGATTCTTTCGTCGTATGGTCAAGTGAACGCAAGGTGTAAAAGGCTGAGAAAATCAGCTCATGAAGGTGTTGATAAGGGACTATTAAAGTGGTTCACCCAAAAAAAGACAAGAAAATGTTCCCATGAGTGGCCCAATTCTTCAGCAAAAAGCAAGTGAAATAGGAAGTAAAATTGAAGGAAGAGATTGTGTGTGTTCCAGAAGTTGGATTGAACGTTTTAAGAAGAGAAATTGTATTTCTGGAGGAAAAATTGTTGGTGAATCTGCATCAGTTGATATGAATGTTGTTAATAACTGGCTGTCAACTGTTTGGCCTGATCTTCGCAAAAATTATGACATTGACAATATTTTTAATGCCGACGAGACCGGCCTTTTCTACAAACTGACCCCTGATAAAACACTGAAATTCCAAGGAGAAAGCTGTGTAGGTGGGAAAATGTCTAAACAGTTTTGGTCGCTGCAAACATGTCTGGGACAGAAAAGAGAAAACTGTTTGTTATAGGCAAATCAGCCAATTCCAGATGTTTCAAAAACAAAATCCTACCAGTCAAATACAAATCAAACAGCAAAGCATGGATGACATCTAATTTATTCACCGAAGAGCTACTCCAATGGGATGCAGAGTGTAAGCGTAAAAACAGAAAAATTCTTCTCTTAGTCGACAATTGCCCAGCACATCCCAATATTCCGCTGGACCAAATCAAACTGGTTTTTATGCCAGCCAATACCAGTTCAAAGCTGCAGCCCATGGATCAAGGGATAATTCATTCTCTGTAGTGTCGCTACAGGAAGATTATGCTGATGAAAATGATAGAAGCAATTGATAATGGAAAAGAGTTTTCAGTGAGCCTCTTGGATGCTGTGAATTTTGTTCACCTGGCTTGGCAGGAAGTTAGCAGAGAAACCATCGCAAACTGTTTCAAACATGCAGGATTTCTTGAAGCAGAAGATGACTTTGACTCCGATGACGAATTGCCTCTAAATGAGTGGCTCAAGAAACAAGCAGGAGATTCCGAAAATTCCGACACCCAAAAAGTTCTTGAAACAGAAATGAGGAATAGAATTGAAGATTTTGACTTTGAACACTACGTTTCAGTCGACGATCAAGTTATTCCAACAGAGTCTTTGACGGAAGACCAAATTATTCAGTCAGTCTTAACAGGTATGTACATAAACATAAAATGAAACATTAGAATGATGACTGATTTATGTAATTTTTTCAATGACAAATGCAGAATTGAGTGATGAGGAGCTGGACGAGGAGGCACATGAGGAAGATGTCATGGTCAGTGTTCCTTCAGTGAAAATGGTGACACAAAATATGGTAGAGATTCGCACGTTTTTGCAATCACGCGAAGTTCCCGAAAAAGTTTGGAATTCTTTTTGCAACCTTGAAAGCTATATAAGTAACATTAGTTTTTCTAACAGACTTGTACAAACCAAAATAACCGAGTACAATATCAAAGAGTAGGTTCTTTTAGTGTCTTTGTTACTATTGTTTATTAAGGTCAGGTATTATACAGAATGTGATTTACATATGTTCCGTAAATAAAACTTTACCTAACTTTAAACAACGAAGGTACATCATGGCATTTTTTTTATAAAACAAACATATACATAACCCCCCTTCATCAGGCAAACATCAGGTGTGTACAAAAGTATATTTTTCTTTTATAGTAAACCTCTGATATAATAAACCAATTTTGATGCATTTTTCTAGTTCACTATATCCGGACTTCACTGTAATAGGTACTATAGGTAAATAATCATATACAAAACGGAACAAAAACTTCCATTTATTACAGCCATTTCCAATAGGTTATGGGCCCAGATTATGCAATATTTATGTGTAATTAATAAAGTAATTAATAAATATACCTTGTATAATATAAAAAGTTTATCAGTTGTGTCTATGCAACGTTTAGAATGGCAAATGCAGACAATTATCACAATATTGAACAATCTAGAGTGAAGTCATTGCTCGCAGAAGTAAATATTTTAACTATCACAGCTAAAAATAAATACTAAATCATACAAATGTAAATAGGGGCTGAATATTAAGAAACAAAAAGAAAATATTATCAATCACAGATATTAGAACAGGCAAAGTTTCTAAAATGCGAATATTGTCACCGAAAAAATAATACAAAAGGTAATCGCTATTATTATTATTATTACAAGTAGTATCTGTACAGTATGAAACAGTATGTGACACCAGACATAAATATGAAAGATTTCTTTCTTCATTTTTACTTAATGAAAATTGTAGCTAGGTATTTAGCAAGGAAGTAACATTTTTATATACTTGATTGTGTAGCTTTATATCGTAGAGTGAACCAACACTTTATATTTTACATGTTTCCCTTTACATACGACTATAAATATTGGACTGCCGAAGTCCGATTTAGTTTTAAATAATTACAGTAATGCTTTTGTTAGATGTTGGTATCTGAATTATTACAATTCAAAAAGTTTATTTATTTCATATTCCTTACTATAATTTTATTATATTTCTATATACACATCTCTATTATTGCCATTATATATAAATTTATATTTAAATTGCGCACAGGTAATTGATTAATTTTTTGAGTGGGAGTGTTACAATCATCAGTATTAATACTTTTGTCGAACTAAGGGATGAACCCATATGTTCCTGTGGATTATAGTAAGGTCTTCTAAGTTGAGTTTGCAACTGGAATGGGTTGCATCGATCAAGACATACTACTGATTTGGACGAATTTTTATTACTAAAAAGCTGACAAAGGTTGCAAATAAATCAGTTTTATTAAATTAAATATCAACGATGAACATTACTAGATCCAGAAAAAAATTATCTGCCAGACTAAAGCAAAAAAACTACAGGTGTCCATTACAAAAAAAAGTTGACTATCGTTACGTAATCAAGACAGCGTTGAAAAAGTGTGGATTATGAGTAGTTTATAGAGTTTGTCAAACCAATTTTATTATTTTTTTATTTATATAATTGGATAATAATACATTTACGTAAATGTAATTGATGTTAAAACATCAAATAACTTTCTAAAAGTAATTCCCAAAGAATTAAACCAAGTCATTTATTTTTTGTGCTGTTGCTGCCCACCAAAAAAAAACCCAGGAAGACAACCATTATTTCACATTATACACATATCTAGCAAAATTAAATAATATCTGGATATGTATATTACTTATATATTAGATATTCACATAAAGATAAAAGCCGGTTCCATAATTTCGACTATGATGTTATACTCACCGAATATATTTGTAATGTATTCATTTAAAAAAAAAATCTCGAAATAAATTGTCTATATCATGTAATGCTGGCCTTATTAGTCGTGAATATTCTTGTAATACCAGCTAATTACGGCTTGATTGCTTTCAGAAATAACACTGAATGTATAATCAATCATAATATTTATGTTGTATCTCTATGTTCGGAGTGATACGTGGTATTCAAATTTGTTGGTGATCTCCTGGGGATATAATTTGACATTTCCTTTTCTTTAGGAAACCTAAAAAAACGAGGAAGAAAAATCTGCCATAAAATATTAAGTTTTCTGTAATTTATCATTACCATCTTGATGGTATAGGAATGGACATTTCCACTTAGTAATGAATAAGCCTGTAAGTGACATTTGGCGCATGTGTAGCTCGACTAGGAAAGATGTTTTCCCGGTCGAGGCGACTGTAAAAATTGAAAAAAACACTGGCTCTTTGGGACATTTAAAAGAAAAACTTGATAGTAATAAAATTTAGTCTATAAAATACTACTTCCCTCTATTATTCTTCAATAAAAGTTGAGGAAATAGAAGTAATAATTAAAAATTCTTCCAATAAATTTGTGGCGCCATCTATTTGATGACATCTTAAGCAACATCCAATGTGCCATCTATATGACACATCGACATTCATATTGGCAGTTCATAAGAAATTGTAATTAAACCAAAAAAACGCAATAAATGTCTATAAATTTATAAATATAAGAATAAAATATTTCATGTTTGCCGTCTGTAAGAATATAATAACTTAATTTTAGGTGACTAATAGTTACGTACATGAAATGCTTGAATTAATTAGGTAATCTATTTTAGGTTAGGCATGATACCAATGACATTAATCAATAATATTTTTTTAATTTAATGTTCGTACAAAAAATATTGTACAAACCACTTGCGTGAAGACATCTTCCACGCATTCGCGTAATTAAAAGCACTCGCTTCCTGCGGTCGCTCGTGCTTTCAAAGTGCGCTCATTCGGGAAAATATAATGTTTATATATTCTACTTTTTTTGGAACATTTGTATTTCTTATAAAATATTTTCAAATATACAGGTTTTCCCGCGAAGAGATTTTTAACACGTTGTATGTTACTGCGTTTTTGGCCAGGCTCACTACAATTGCTTCCGAATAGTAATCGGATAACAGAAAATTAAGTATTAAGAAGAAAACTACAATTAATATTACATTACAAATAACGTGCCCACGAAGAATAATTAAAATATTCAACGTTAACACAACCCACCCCCGCCCTGCTAATTACAGATATGTAGCTCTCTCTTCCCGTTTCGTGCGTTCTCTCTACGGGCTGTAAAAATGTTACCTGAAATGTTCCCATTTCGTGCGTTAAGCATTAAGTCTCTATTAAGAGATAATTATTGAACGCGTCAAGGGGTTAAGAATTATCTTTACATTAAACTTGACTAGGAATGAAGGTACAGGTTTGAATTTGTAAGGGCAGTCAACAAGAGATGACGGTTGCTAAGGACAGAGGTTTGGATTTCGTGCAAGTATTCCACACTTTACATCAGTGAAACGCGCATTGTATAATGAATGGCATAAATCGCTAGGCAGTAGCTTGTAATTTATTAGCAGGAGGTTCTTGCTTCCTAATCGATGGGACTTCACTGTTTTGCCAATTATATACAATTCACGTGAATATTGGTAGTAGAGAAGAAAGAACAAACATCATTCCTGCCATATATGCACACGTACCTGACAAGAAAGTGGCCAAGCAAAAACGATTTTTCTTCTTATTAAAAAATAAAATCAACAATTTCTTACCAAAAAATGATTTTTTTGGATTTTGAAGTTGCCGCAATTAATGCTTTAGAAGAAGTTTTTCCGGCTACAGTTATCAAAGGATGTAACTTTTATTTTAATAACGCCCTTCGGCGTAGAGTACAAGATTTAGGTCTAACAAACTTGTAAAAGGAAAATGAGGAAGTAAGAAACAACACAAGGAAGTGTGCAAGTGTGCAACATTAGTTTATCTGCCAGAAGATAAAGTTATAGATGGTTGGCTCTGTCTAATGGAAAATTCTCCTACCGAGGAGGCCAATGCTAAATTTAACAATTATTTTTTTGATCAATGGATTAATAATTCTCACCGAATAAAGACTTGCGATGAAGAACGTCATCGGATTACAAATTCTGTAGAAGGATGGCATAACAGACTCAACAGACGGATCGGAAAGGCACATCCCACTATATTTGAATTAATGAAAGTTCTTCAGAAGAAATGCACTATCATAATACTTTTTCCTGCAAAATTGTGCCCGAAACGGTGGCAAATCACACAGCCGCAGTTTCGTCCAACAAAATTAATCCCACCAGAATAAATAATTAATCTCACGTGTGATCCCATTTAATAAGGCATTGCAGCGACACAAATCAAATATGCGAGTATTAAAAGAGTTAACTGCACGTGGAATCGATATCTCGACGATAGCAACGTAACACAACCAATAAAGACACAGGAGTCGGGGATAAGACAATTTAAAATAAAAGAACACGAAAGAATCAAGTTAAATAAATTTAGAAACAAAAGCCGAGCAGAAATATAACTTACAGAGAAGAGACAAATATAACAGCGGAAGATGGCGTAATAAGTCCAACAAGTAATTAATTATAAAAAATCAACTACACAATGCGGAATTCTAAACTCAGAATAAATATTCCAATTTCAAATTTACGTACACGGGCTTCCAATAGATAAAACGACATGAAATTACGCTCTAAAAATATCAAATCAAAATTAAAAATGTTTTTATATTTATCGCAGTACGAATGCAAGTTTGAGTTCAATTTTTATGTCGTAACTTTCCTCGGAGCAGTGTTAGTAGTAATGTAGCATATTTTTAAATATATTCTTACATCCTGATCGTATTAGAGGGAGACGTATTAGAAAATCCTAGAAATTCAACACTAAATTACGTAACGTGTTATTTACGAATCGAAAAGGTCAATGACACGTTCACTCTTGTTAACTTTATACATTTACGTTAGTTGGGTATACGTAAACAATAGTTGAGCTCTTTTTTCTGGGCTCGATAATTTAAACTTTGCTTTTCTTGAAGGCACCTAAATCTCTCACCTACAACAATCAACCACGAACTATTTTAAATACGCCCGAAACCACTTTGCCGAAGTTTGCTATTTTAGCGGTGCCACGTCTAAAATACATACGTATTTTTTCGTTCCACTGCCTATTTTTAACCTCGAAAATATCCACTTTCATCCAAATCCCGACACTCTCAACTGCTTACGTAACATTCAATCTCCAAGCCGCCTACCCAAGCATTTATCATTTATTTTATGTGACGAGAGGTTCTTGTCGTCCCGTCACGTCGCAGAAATGTAATGTAATCCTGGAGAACTAGATTCCCAAGTAAAAACTTGCCCACTCGGCAAATATTGAAAATAATGCCTTTTATGGTGATATAGGTGGCCGTGAAATGTGCGAAGGCTCTGAAACTAGCGAACTGCGGACGGCATCAACAAAACCGGCAGCAACTGGAACAACATCAAACGAAACACCGCCTACCGCGATATAAAAATAAGAGGAAGAAAACAATCGGTGCAAGAACTTCGACGATGACTGGAGTTGGCGAATATTTTGTATATTATGTATAGTGGCTCACGGATTAAATCTTGCCGCTATTTTGCTGATTATTGTACCACATTTACGGAGGAAATGAATGTACATACTAGTAATTAATAATAATAATAAAAATATACTTTATCTTAGCAATGTTACATAATTGCATAATTAAAAAAAATAAAGAAAAGAGAAATAGAGATGAATATATAAATACCCCTGCCAAAACCCTAAGGAGAGGTTCAGTTGGGTAGGAAGAAAATATTAATATTTCACCCTCTGCTCTTCCACCCAATCCTTAATAAATAAAACATAACAATTACCACATTTATAGATAAGTAATTAAAGAATAAATAATTAGTTGATTAGTTAGCAAATGCCTAAAATAAACTTAATCTATATTCCGTAATGTACGCTTTCATAAGGAAACATTAACAAAACAAAGTAAGCAAGATATGTATACAGTGTGCTTACCGACGACCTGCGTATAGGGCTTACTGTGAGATAAAACGACGACACCGAGAGTTTCTATGAGTTAGTACGAAAAAGCAATATACAAACTGCTCCTTGGTCGAGTGTAGTGTTGGAAAAGAGGGGATTCGAGTAGATTTACGCTGAGGCTAGAACGGGCTAGGCTGACTCTCCGTTTAAGCAGGGCAACGAGGATAGATAGCGCAGCTGTACTGCAGTTTGTATATTGCTTTCTCGTACTAACTCATACAAACTCTCGGTGTCGTCGTTTTATCTTACAGTAAGCCCTATACGCAGGTCGCCTGCAAGCGCATGGTATATGTGGCAGGGACATGATGAAAACGGGGATTTGATCAAATCCCTAAGGTAGATGATCAATTCATGGAAGATGTTAAAATAACAACTCTGTGGGGTCATTTCCCTAAAGAAAGTAAGTGATTTGATCAAATTCCTTAACTGTTTTAGTGAAATGTTGAAATAATATTATTTAGATATGAAAAGTATTAGTAAACCATGCATTATTGAATGTAGAGTAGGTAATACAACAATAGTCATCGAAACACAAATTATTTATTTGAAACTAATTAACAAAAGAAATAGGTATACTTACGCTGAAATTTTTAGAAGCAAAAAGGATATTTTTAGTGAAATTTTAATTATTTTTAGTGAATGTAATTAATAAATAATAATATTCAATAATTTTTGTTAAAACACTTTGATCATTTGTGTCATCTTGTGTTACAAAGTACGTTGCTTTTTTTACAAACACTTCTTTTTGTTTTACATTGTATTTTGGATTGTTCACAGGAACACTTCTTAAATTCTTGATCTCCAAATAAGGATAATTTTCCTGCAATCTCATGCAGACATAGGTTAGTCCGTGGAACTGTTTCGGTATAATGTTGTAGTAGCTATTTGAAGAGCGTTTCTAGGTAGCTAATCTTTTATAATTCCGACTGAGGTACAATTTTGGTATATATTATTTTTTATATCTAATACGATCCGCACAATGTTATTTCTATCTAATGGGCCACTATCCACCTTAGGTACACACACAAAACTGTGGAATCCACTAATACGTCTTTACGTTTCTTCAAAGAAACTTCTTTAATTTTTTCAGCTGATCTTTTCTGCTGTTTTGCAGCATTTTCCTTTTGATTTTCATTCTCTCTTCTTTTTGGAATAATTACATAGAATTTTCGATCAATATTCTTCTTCTCCTACAGTATTCTCACCTATTGCGTGCACTGGATTTTTACAAATGTCACATGAATGGGTGCTAGTAGATTTCATTCCACAAACAACACAATATGATGCAAGTAACATTACAGATGTTTTAACTGTTGAAGTAGGAGTTGAACTAGAGTTGTTTCTGGTTCCAGTTGTCTTGCTGTCGATAAAGAAATTGATTCAATTTCTGGTAGATCCTCTAAATTTAAAGCCTTTTTGGTGAGTAAATCAGCTGAAGTTGAAGCATTCTAATCAATTAATTCAGATGCTGGTAAATCTTTTGAAGATGAAGCGTCGTTGTTATTCTCTAAGGAAACTACTGGTAAGTCTTCTTCTGTTAAAATAATGTCATGGTCCTGCTGATTAAGAAGTAGATCCAAACCCTTCAGTAACAAGTTTTTCAAGCAACTCTTTTGAAATGTGACTAGGCACGACCGCCGGAGGAGAGCGTTGAAGTAAAGGGGAAAGGTAACAGACGAAACATGGGCCTGTGCGAGTCCTGACTAGTTTATTACATCATTTCACTAAAACAGTTAAGGTATTTGATCAAATCACTTACTTTCTTTAGGGAAATGACCCCAGAGAATTGTTATTTTAACATCTTCCGTGAATTGATCATCTACCTTAGGGATTTGATCAAATCTCCGTTAGTTTCGGAATCACTGACAATTCATTTTCATATCAGAAAAAGTAACATAAACAACGTTCTAGATCTAAATAAATGATAACTAAAAATGTACGCGTATGTTATTGAAACTAAACGAAATCCAGTGCACACTTACGTCTAGATAATTGGGAGAAGTCGGTTCAATAAACCGGTATTAAACAGACTATTACAAAAATTACGAAGTACGTAATTAACAGCCAAAACAATGAAAAAACGAAACTAACTGAGTATGAATGAAAATTTTATTTCTCTTGCGAAATATAAGGTAAATATAATAAATTTTAAAAACCTGTCACGCTCCTATCTACGCCGAGGAAAAAAGGATTTTACTCGTAAATTCCTTATTTTATGGGCATTTTTTGCTCTCATTCTCGGGCACTTCTCGGGCGTAAACGGGTGTTGCAGTTCACCATATGAATTAGTGCTATTAAGTAAGCGTGTGTTGTTTACGTTATTTCTTTGCTCCGTTGTAACTTCGTCGTAGTTTAAACCGGTTATGTCCGCGCTCTAATTTTAGTTTTGTGGTCAGCAGGATCGAGTATGCTTCACAAATGTGGTCCCCGCAATATATTTACTTGCAGCTCTCCATTGAAATTATCATTATCATTATTTTGTAGACCTGTGTTACCAAACTTTTCATTCTATTATTTTCAATAGCAAATCTTTCTTGCAGGCATGGAACTCTTTTAATACATATTTCGCCAAAGTTAAAACAAGAATTTGATGTTTTATGAGAACGAGCCCGCTCGGTATTTATATCACGCATGCTACGTTTAATTCCTATTCGGCCATTTAAATATGAACTCGGATCGAATCAACGGACATTGTCTTCTCTTATTTTATAACAGCATCGTTTAAGCTGTGAATTACTGTATGTGTGTGTGTAATATAAGATGTGATCATGGCTCAGTCACTGTTAGAAAAACATGGTAAAAGTCAATCT
Organism: Amphimallon solstitiale; assembly: GCA_963170755.1. Taxonomy (NCBI): domain Eukaryota; kingdom Metazoa; phylum Arthropoda; class Insecta; order Coleoptera; family Scarabaeidae; genus Amphimallon; species Amphimallon solstitiale. The sequence continues at coordinate 149,753,602 of OY720679.1, forward strand.
AGCGGTGTGGGACCCAGTGAGGGGGCACTGGGGCATTAGGGGGGACTGCGCAACGGTTGCCGAGGAAAGAGGGGAAATTAGGAGCAGTCACCGCGTCAAGGCCAAGGCTATACGGTAAACAACACATATATACTTCCACACTCTGAAACTGGCTGTTGTTGCTGCTGTTGTTGATCTCTCTCTCTCCCTCTCACTCTGTCTCTCTTTCCTATGTGCGAATGTTATAAAGTGAGCGTGTTTATTACATTACGTTGACACAATATTTTCACTCTTGTTGGGGTTCCGGTGGCGCAGTTTCTTTTTTATACCGCGCGTAATTGAATAACATATGATGGGTTTCCTTGCCTTCATCGGTGCTACTAACGTATCTCGGAGAAATTCGCGGGAATTGTGCAAAACAACATTGGCCACAGTGAAATATCGAATATCAATGATACGAATTCATTTTTATGGCTGTTTTAAATATGGATATTGTTTGATAGGGGGAAGCATCTTTGAAATTGTACTGGCGTTTCTTTCTTTCGCCTTTCCATTTTGTGGCATGAATCATGGGGAAGTAGTTTGCTTGTTCCGGGATAAAAATTAGTATTTAGATTGTTCAGATTTGATAGAGCACTTTTACATTTTTAAATATTCTTTTAAAATTAATTTACAATGAAATGTGCTGCTATTTTGTAGCTTTTTTCAGAAACGGACATAAATGGATACTAAATCATTTTATAGATAAGTCAGTACAACTGGCTAATCTGCCAACGAGGATGAAAGAAAATTTTATAGATTTGACTGCTGACGGCATGCTTAAATGAACTTTAGTTCGCAAAACGATTAACGTTTTTTGGATGAAGAGAAAAGAAGAATATCCAGAGTAGACAAGGGAAGCTTTGAAATTATTTATACCAAATTACATTCTCTTATCGAATAATAAAAGTAAGGCAACATGGGAATTGATAAATAACTTAGCAGGGCAATATAGGAGTTAGAGAAATTTTCTTGCTTCTGTCAAAGTTGATGGAATAACGGACCACAAAGTGATCTTAGACTACACCAATAAATATTTCCTGAGTATGGGTGCCAACATTGATGAAGGACAGCCAACTCAACTTGAAGAAATTTCCTGTAAGAAGACCTAAAGAATACCATGTCCACGAGATATGATGAAATATCTGTTCCCGTGCTAAAGGCCGTCGCAGTGCATCTAGCTGACTCATTGTGTCATACCATGAATAGATGTTTCGCGACCTTGACCTTCCCGGATGCTTTGAAGACAACTGTTATGTGTCAAGAAGGGAAATGTTCAGGATATTACAAATTACAGGCCTGTAGCACTCATCTCAAATATAGCTAAGGTGTTTGAAAAACTGATATATAGAAGAATGAATGGCTTTATCAACAAACATAAACTCATAACAGATAGACAAAATGGTTATCAGGCGGGAAAATCGACATGTTCGGCCATGTTTCAGGTGATTTCCGAGATACTTGATGCCTGGTCAAATAAACAGCAAGTAGCTGGACTTTTTATGGATTTGTCGAAAGCTTTTGATAGTGTTAATCACATGGTGCTTATGGAGAGATTGGAGAACTGACTCGTGCCGGGAAATATTTAGAACAAGAAAAATACATACGCTCACCGATCTCTGGAGTGTGCGTTGTGTGTGAGGAGGGGTATGAACAGTGCGTTTAACAAGTATGTTTTGAACCACAGGTACAGTACTCGTGGGGCAGAAAGTCACTATTTTGCAGCACCACAAACAACTCTGGCCAGGGTACAAAAGACCGCAACTATACTTCATTCACTGAACTTATAGAGTAATCACTAGCTGTCCACGACTGTCAACTTCTTACCAGACCAAAATTTCCGGTGCAAACTTTCAATTTAGTGCAATTCGTTAGCACACAATATGCGCCGTCGATATCTGAAGAAAAAACATCGGCGCATTAATTTGTTACAAAAAACAAAAATAGTTATTTAGTGTCAACTTCTTACCAGACCAAAATTTCCGGCGCAAACTTTCAATTTAGTGCAAATCGTTGGCGCACAACATGCGCCCTCGATATCTGAAGAAAAAACACTAAAACACTTAATTGTTATAAAGTTATAAACAAATACAATTATGTAGGTGCGTGAAGTTAGCACCACAACTTCACGTTACAAAGTTATAAACAACTTCACGTTGCAAAGTTATAAACAAAAATAGTTATTTAGTGTCAACTTCTTACCATATTATTTGTATTATAAACAAATACAATTATGTAGGTGCGTGAAGTTAGCACCACAACTTCACGTTACAAAGTTATAAACAACTTCACGTTGCAAAGTTATAAACAAAAATAGTTATTTAGTGTCAACTTCTTACCATATTATTTGTATTATAAACAAATACAATTATGTAGGTGCGTGAAGTTAGCACCACAACTTGCGGCGCAAATGTTCTTTTTAGTGCCAAAATGTTGCGCCTAATATGCGCCGTCGATATCTGAAGATAAAACGCCGGCGCATTAATTTGTTACAAAGTTATAAACAAAAACATTTTTTGGTGCCAACTTCACGCGTGAAGTTAGCACCACAACTTGCGGCGCAAATGTTCTTTTTAGTGCCAAAAGTTTGCGCTTAATATGCGCCGTCGATATCTGAAGGAAAAACACCGGCGCTATTATTAGTTCCTTTCGCCACTTTCTACCTATGTGACCTAACTTTTTCTTCAATAGTTAACATAAAAACTAAGAAGAGAAATAGGCTCCAATGATTTAATTATTTGCGTGTCAAGCATAGAACCAAGATTTGAAAAACCATTAAAGAATAAAAGGCATAGCTTTCTCACTGAAATTGTTGTATTTTTATTGTAGTGTAGGACTTAAAACCCTTGCTTTTGACTTTTACCTGGCTTGCGATCGTGACCAACAGAGCAAGACATCGGCGGGGGTCGCGACCCACAGGTTGAAGAAAACTGTTCTAGTCGTATATGTATAACTTGGAATTTATTAATGATTAATTTTTTTAAATGTTGTCGATTATTGACAGTCTTGTATATGATCTTTTTTCGTAAATTTATGTATGTCTTATAGGCGTAATCAGCGAGAGCGCAATAGGCATTCCCGAATACTAAATAATGTCTTTAAACTGGTACTTGCCTGCTTTGAAATTGCCGTCGCCAATTAATCGAAATTATTCCAGAGCCAATCTGACTGCTCGAATTGTTTGTTTAATTAAACGTCAAATGTCGCGCAGAAGTCCACCAAGTGAAATTAAATTTTGTTACCCAATTTACTTCATTCGCGAATGTTTCCTTCCGAATTTTACAAAGTGTCATTGTTCTCTGTCTATTTATACGAAGTTTAAGCGAAAGTCAACCCCCCAGTGTGTGTGTCATTACGGAAAAGTCGGGCACATTAATCGATAAATTTAATACACAGTTAATTACAGACCATTTCTTTATTTCTGATTTTCAAACTTAAGCAACAACGTTTAGTGTTCGTGTGAAAAACGATAAAGGCTCTGTAAATGTTTATTTAGGTCTTTACTTAATGTAAACGTTACTTAAATTAATCTTTGAGAAATTTGCCGCCAAGTAAACGATGGCAACGTAACAATTACTTTATTTACATTGAATCTCATTAGTATCATATTTAAAATTCCATTTGTTAAATTATGTAATAGAAAATTATGGTTCTATCCCTATTACAATACGCATATCACTGTATAACGTCAAGAATTGTTAGATTTCTGATATACTCCCTGATGATTTCATTTAATGAAATTGTTTTGTACGATTTACTCTAATTACATTACTATGTTATAAAATATATATCACATAATTGGTTAACCATAAACAGTCCTTGTCAGATCATCATCATTGAACGGCGGGCTAATTAATAATGACTGAATTAGTAATATAACAACAAGGTTGATGAGTAATTAATAGAATTCAAGGTGAATTTGGTGCAGGTGCATGACCTGTCAATGTTTTACTGCTTTCTATTCTGTTTTTTTTTATAATTCGCTTGTTAGCATCCTGATAAATATCGGGAAGAATATATCAAGAATGATTAAAGAGTATCGATCTTGTGCCAGTTTTATTCTTCGTAAATAAGTTAATTCTTGTGTAATATTAATTTTAGCATTATTTATTTAGATGTTACGTGTATATTTATAATTGTATTTTTTTTTTTTATTAAATAAGCAACAAAAATTAAGTGCGTTATTCTTTAGGCTATTTACATGTTTGCTACCCGACAATTTTAATTTTTTTTAAATAACTGTTGTAAAAATGGGTGTACAGTTCTTACAGTTTTTAACAAACAAAAATCAAATCTCCACCATATCTAGTTTTAGAGTTATAATCATACTCTGCTAGTAGATAAACAATAAACTGTATCGTATTTAGAGAATTTGTTATACACAAGTTATAAAAGGAAATAGATAAGTACAAAAATCTTGACAAAACAAGTATCAACTGCACAGGAAAATTGCTGATATGTCAAAGTTTTGCATAAATAGAGTTATTTCTTTTTTTTTTATGTTGCCTGTTGTCTTCTCTAATGAGACACTAGCAAAAATCTCCTATCATGACGGTACCCCACCTATCTCGATATCGTTCCTTCATTTCTGCAATCTCTTGATGGAACCTTTTCCCCTGTTCATCTCTCGTCTTTTTCTAGCCACGATATTTGGTGGTTTTCACTCTTTTCATTTCCCAGAAAATATTTGCAAACATTTATAAAAGAAGTTCACGCTGCCAGCTCTAAATCATTCAAGGTACATTCAAAATTTTTATTTTTGAACAGCTTCCTAACTTGTGGATCAACAAATATTCCTTTGCGAACTTTCGCGTCAGACAGATTTGGAAACTTATCCCTTAAGTATTTAAAACAGTTGCCTTCTTTTTCTAGTGCTTTGGCAAAACTGTTTAATCAATCCTAATTTAATGCGTAGAGGGGGTAGAATCGCCAAATTAGAGTCCACTAAGGGCTCAAATCTAAAAATAAAAATATTAAATTTTCCAGGAACATTGCTGGTCTGTCTCATTCTTTTATTTGGTAATGATGCTGAAATGCTCGGCTATCCCACAGACACAAAAACAACAATATCTGATTGAGTAATGAGATGTGGTTCGTCAGAAGGAACATACGTCAGATCACTTAAAAATGACATATTCAAAACATCGGTTATATGTTCCTTGCAGAAGAATTTGAATGCATTGGTGTTGGAAGCTCTCAATCAGTTCTTTTCAACGGTTTGCTTACAGATGGAATGTCTGGATACATTCCTTTATAGTACAGAACTTAATATAATAAATAATCCCTGGAATGTTGTGATATATTCAGTAAACATCCTATATAAAAGCACTAAAACAACATTTTCGTTGAGTGCTTTTTGCAGGTTACTTGAATTTCGAGCGATTTGGACGTTATCGGAGTAAACCCTGCGATACTCTGTATGTTTAAAGTAACAATATTTCTAAAATTGAACTTCTGTTACGATCGATGAAGGTATATACTTTAAATATAATATACACATAATGCGCATATGTATCTAAATACAGATTTGTCCGAAATCCAAATACGCCCAATATAAATATTTGGTATTTAATAGTCATGCAACAGACTAAACAAGCATGCCCCCCCATACATATATTGTGACTTTCAGAAAAAAATGTTTACTGTTTTCGTTAAGAGTTGTTGCTGCCAGAATATCGGACACGTACCAGGAATGCTGTAAAACTAATTATCTCTTACGTAAGTGAAATGTTTGTTCTTCCAACACCTTCAAAAAAAAAGTATTGTTGGAGAATATTTGGAACTACATAGCTGTTTAATGAGGGAAGTATACTGCTGCTATAGGTATATAGAAAGTCAAATAAAACCACGCATAGAAGCTTCCATGGATTTATTTCGTTGAAATTATTGTTTGTTGTTAAAATTAAACAATTTAAATTGTTATAAATTTCATTACTGTTTCAAAAGGATAATTTAATTTTAATAATTCAATATACAGCGTGTTTATAAACATACGGCAAAAAGTATTTTTATATTATGGGTTATTCCCAGGACTATTCTAAGAATATTTTTTCTTTGATGATTATTGAAACAGAAACATTCATATATCGCTGGATTGGTTGAACCCCGGACTTAAAGAAAACCCTGGAGTTTTTTTTTGTATGGGTTCACACAAAGCCATTAGCTTACACTACTCCAGTGGAAATATGGAAGTTTGAGAAATCGAATAATTACTGGGTGTAACTCAATAAGAAACGAGCATCCTAGCTGGAGGTAGTTATTTTCAAAAATTCTTGTAGATTACAAAGCTTTATATGTAATTTTTGATAGTAAAATGTTATCGTCGAAAATTTTTTTCGCCCTGTATCTTCGAAACAAAGCGGATTTTCAGAAATCATCAAAGAACAAAATATTCTTAGAATAGTCCAGGAAGTAACCCCTTGAATTTTTGCTGTATGTTTAATAAACAGCCTGTATACATCCTAATTTTATAATTGTAAAGGAAGAATAAAAATTAAATATACGGCATCATGTAATATATCTCAAATTCTAAATTACATTTATTTACAACAATTGGAATATAAATATACTGAAATATATTAGTTAATAATAAAGATAAGATCTGTAAACTGGACAAGTAAAAGAACATGGAAATCCTTTTTAAATATCGTCAAAATTTCAGAAACTACCACACACATAGCATAAAAAAACCATTTCATAGATACCTATAGTAAAAAATTATCATATAGAAAGAATGAGTAAACGTTTAACTAGCACAGTGTGAAATTGTATAATCCAGGATATAAATAATTGACCAAACATGACAAAATTTTATAAATGCAATTGCCAGAGTTCACCGTTTTAGATAGCAGAAAAACATGATGTTTGATGTAATAAAACTATGGTCACTTGATCTTTTAACTAGGGGATATTGTAATATCTTTGACATTCATCTTGTTCTACTCTTAAGAGAGGCCTAAAAAGCCCTAGCATGCAGAGTTATCTTCTAATAAATACTCAAACAAGAAAAACATTTTTTTTTGTTTGATTTAAAATGCTTTTTTACCTAAAATGTAAACATATTCTTAATTACTTTACAATTTTAACACAATTTTATTTCATAAATCACTAATATTAGATATAAATCATATTAGTGGAGAGGATTATCTTGAGGCGTCTTAAGTTTGTTTGAAGCAAATATATTGTTTTATCGCCCCAACAAAATGGATGGATATACAATATATTTGGTAAATCTGCATCGAGAGCAATTTATTATTAGGTTCTAGCGGAGACAATAAACGGATTCAGCAGTAACCAATGTACTTAAAAATAGTTTTTGATTCTATGAATTATGATATAATATACCAATGTGGCAACAGTGTGTGTGATTGATCGTGGCAGTAACTTAAAGTCTGCATGTTTATTAGGGTTATCCCTATTTCAATAGCAATTATTGAAATTCTTATTCTTTATTGAGGTAACACCAAAACCTTGATGTTTTCATTGATCTTCCGCATAGTAGTAGGTCATCAGTTGTGTTCATCGTAAAATATGACTACACATTTGCCTCATATACATTTTCCTCATACACAGCTCTGATGAATCCATTTCCTTACCTCCTCAAGAATTTGATACGCTTCTCTGTTATACATGAATTAGTGGTCAAAATGCATTTCTTTATTTTTCTTATATTCTTGACAAAAATCAACTGTGAAATTACTTTGGAATCTTTACTTGACTGGCTTACAAAACCCCACTCGTCTAAAATAACACAAAACATGACTAATTCAAGAAATGTTTAATTCTACCCAGATTGGTACATTTTATTGGATTATCATAATAATAATAATAATGATTCTTAGAAATAGTGCAGATGGAGTAAACACAGATGCAACAACCTCTTTATGAGCACAGTTGTTTTTTTTTCTATACTTAAGTCTAGATGACATTCTGCCTTTTTTTATTTTTTCCTTACTGTAGCATTAACCGCTGACTACATGTATGTATGCAGGATATGTAATTGCTATATAAATAAACATTTCTTTTAGGCGTGTGTTGTTGTGTACTTGCCAGTCAGTGCAAATCTTGAAAGATTTCCTTTGATATTATTCCAGGGATTACTGCTATTGTTATTTTATGTCGGTTCGCCTTTGATTACCATGAATTTTCGCGTATTTTTTTTAATCCTAATTACGCATTCCGCGAACTTTTTCTGGTCAAATTATGCATCTCGCGGCTGACCGTAGAGTCAGATTTATTTTGAGGAAAAAATACATTGGGATACAACGACCTACGGCATACAAGGTCATCCGTCGTTGTACGTAAACAACATTAGTTGCTAAAATGATTTTTGTTGAGCGGAATATGACGTGAGCGGATGGATACTCGTAACAGCGTATTATAGAATATGTGACACAATAATTTAGGTATTTTGTCTTAACAGCGATTTTTATCATTTCAAATGCATTTTTTTTTTTTGAAATCAAATATTCTATAAGCCAAGGTGGTTGCGTATTTCCAGTAGTTATGTTTGTTAATGATTCTCATAAACTTGTTTAATTTTTATTAGCATTTCATTAATTTCATCTATTGTCGGGGTTGTTTGTTCAATGTTTTCTGTGATCTCATACATTTCCTGGCAATCAACGATTGGTTCTTCTTCCCTTAGCTCTGACAATGTTTTGAAATGCCTTTTCCATTCCTCGATAGTTATTGTAGTTTTTCATCTGTTTTGATTTCTGACATCCTGATATAATTCCTTATTGCTCTTGTTAGCTTTTTGCAAAGTATCCATTATTTAATCTATTCATTTAGTTCTTTCTTGTTTTATTAAATTTACAGTGAAGTGTTTTACTTTCTTATACGTAGTATAAGGAAGTATTGTAATGATGAAAATTTTCGACCTCGAGATTTTTGCAAATGTCCACGTTTTGAGGTCCCCTGATACCAAAAAACGTGGTTTTTAAAAAATGTATTTGTGTGCATCTGTGTGTGACCACGATAGCGATCAAACCGCTGTAACGGTCAGTTTCAAATTTGGTATTTACGAGTACAAGTTCTCTCTTGAGATATGATTAGATTTTCAGTAAAATCAGCGGGCCGGAAGTCGTAGTTTACTGGGGGGAGAAAATTGAATTTTGCCAATATTTCGTCAATCACTACGTTTAAACAAATTTATACAGAATTCATATGTACTCAAAATTAAATTTAAGAAGAATTTTATTAAAAAAGTTATTCGAAATTCCTACCGGAAGTAGATCTTTTATTCTTATCGAAGATCAGTTTTTTGCGAATATCTCGCAAGTCATGCTTTTTAGACAGGTACATTACAAGTATAAAAGTATTTAGAACTTAATTTTCAATACCTTTTATATGAAAAAAATTTCAAAATTCGGTCCGGAAGTAACACTTTTACTCTTATCGAAAAGCGATTTTTTGCAAATATGTAAATTATGCATTCTACATAGATTTATTAAGAGAATAGAAGTACTTTTATTGAAATATCTCTTCATTTGATTGAATATTTTTTGTATTAAAAAAAAAACTTAAAATTTGGACATGAAGTAACACTTACAAGTTTATTTTTCGGATTAACTTTCTACGATAAAAGTATTTTAAACAACTTATGTTTAATTTGAAACGCTCATACTGTGTTTCTTCTAATGCAAACTGTAGTAGGCTATGACTTTATAAAAAAAGGTCTTTCTCAACGATGCACATGATGTGCTAGTTTTTATAAATAAATAAATTATGGTCATTTTTTCAATTTAATTGACGAACTGTCACAAGTAGTAAGCTATGGAAATTAAAAAAATGAAATTAGTCATCACAGTTTTTATTTTTACTTCGAAATAATTACAAACATAATTATTATTAAGTGTTTATTCCGTGGGAGTTACAAATAAAATTGATGGACATTCCGGTAGAAAAGCAGCAAAATCCGTTTTAAAAAGATGGTTATTGTGCATTAACTATAATAATGGTGGTCATTTTGAAAATTTTTAGTCTTCAATACTTTACACACAATGTTTTGGCAATAGTTTATTTATATCATAATTTTCTTTATTGTTTCAAGTTTATCGCTTGTCATTTTGTGCTTATTACTTTCTCTGAAATTATTTTTATTTGTAACTCCAACGGAATAGACACTTAAGATAATAATAATTATGTTATGTTATGTTAATTTCGAAATAAAAATAAAAATTCTGATAACTAATTTTAATTTTTTTATTTCTGTAACTTACCTACTGTGACACTTTACGTTAATTAAAATGAGAAAAGGGCTATAATTTGTTTATTTATAAAACTAACTGTATCGGGCATATCATTTTAATTATTGAGACAAGCCCTGTATATGTCTATATTTGGTATCACTTTGTCTGCAGTGTTTTTCATACTTTTTCTCAATATTCCCTGCTGTTCTACTTGCTCTATACAAAACTTACCTCCTTTTACATACAATAAGACTAAAAGCTGAGGATAATTATCTAATAATATTAAACCGTTGCTTTTATTATTTTTAAATTAGAAGGGACACATAGAGAAAACAAATTAGCAACAGAAATTGCATGTATCATTAATATTGTTATTATTAAAAAATCAAAAACATGTAGATTATGTCAATCAGCATTTCATAATTAACCCAGACTACCTTTTAAAATATACATAGTACATATATATATGTGCACGCTGTTATATAGCATGGAAATATGCACGTATTAATATGGAAAACAACGTCGATCATGTCGCTCCCCAACCTCACGAAGATGTAGAGACGAACATGCGATAACAACATACCATAGAGGAATAAAAAACACAGTAATTAATACTTGTTGATTATCACTACAGTGTCAAGTTCAGCGACACTTTTAAACGGATAACATCAAGTTCTAATTTGTTTTAAAACATGCATTAATTAGTTGGCTATTAATATTAGTATTTTGTTGTTGCATTAAAAGATTTTTGATACAGGATGTCTGCAGTCTTTTCTTTCACGAGATAAAAGTACATGTCTAATAAAAATTAATTTCGTGTCTATTTTTAAGTCGTTGTTCGTCTGTCCTATATGTATGTTAAATCAGTGTTGTTACTGCGTTTTCACTTAGTATTTATGTTGAGTATGTTTTTTGAAAAAAGAATTTAAGCCTTGTTTTTGAGGTAATCTTGTCGTGTTAGTTTAATTATTCTATTCTTAAGAGCCTTGAACAATTTTACCTTGTATATTTTGTGGCAATTCTAAAGAACTACTAAGTTCGAAACACATATCTGCGGTTGTATTACACCTAGAGGTGTCTAGCGCTATATACAGCATAAATAAATCAACTGTTGGGTTTATTTGATCATCAGTGTCGAATGCTTTACATAAATCTAAAAATACAGCTGCCACATCTGACTTGATATGGTCGCATTTACTTTACTAATTGCCATATAGATGGCTCTACTTGTTTATTATGCTTCTAAAGTTATTAGTACGCACGAGACTTTGAAAAGTTCATTAGTATCATGAGCACTAACTGAAATCAAGGCAATTGATCGATAATTTAAATAGTATGCTTCTTGTTTCTCCCTTTTTTAAACATGGATTATAGCTATAGTTTCGACACGCTCTAATGGCACTAACGCAATTTTTATTATAAGTTGATATAAGAGTCGTTTTAAAATAAAAAATCTAAAATTAAAATTATTCCTAGAACGACCTTGTGGTGAAATATTTCATGTCATCTAATTCATACGAATAATTGATGTGGCATATTATCATAAGTGATGAGTTATTCTAGCCTTTGTAAACAAAAGTAATTTTACAAGTATTTTATTATGGATTGCGTGAAAAGTCTATCTATAAGTAAGCGATAGAATTATAAATTGTAGTCGGTTAAATAGAAGAACTCTTCATATCAACCTAGGTGGGGTTTCATTTTCATCTGTTATTTCTGTCAGTTTTAACAAGCCAATTAAATTTGACGTGTCATTATATTTCTTTACAATAGAAAATATGAAACACCGTGAAGTAATTGACTTCTTTGTTAAAAAAGGTTTAAAGGCGATGGAAATTCATTCCGAGTTGGTAAATGTGTTAGGGGAATCTGCTTCTTTAAAAACAATCTTGTGTATGTAAATGGTCACTTGAGATTCAACGTTGTCGTGCCAGCATTGAAGATGACCCACGCAGTTGACGTCCAAAAAGCGCATCAACACCAGAAATCAAAGCCAATACACGTTATTGAAGAAGCTGTTTGGAAAAGTGATGCTGCACATGTTAATATTTTAACAAACACTCGCTCGAAAGCAAATTTTTCAGCGTCATTGTTATTAAACAAACGTATTGAAAATAAAAAAATCAATATATAATTTCCTAAATATAAAAAATAGATCTATTCACAATTCACAAATATTTGTAATTTGCATTTAAATATTGAAAAAAAATATTTTCGTTTATTACATTTATTTAAATAATAATTAGATAACAAAACGATGCAACAATTAACAAAAATAAAATGTAGGTTCATTCACAATATTTTTAATTCGCATTTAAAAATAAAATCATTTTGGCTTTTGCATCACTTAATCTATTTCTACGTTCAGTCAAGACCTAACCAGCTTTAGAAAAGAGCCTTTCACACGGCACTGATGAGGCTAAGGTACATTATTGCTCACCGGCAACTAAGGCAAGATTTGGGTAATTGTATTTTTGTCCTTGCCACCAATTTCTACTTCTTGGGATAATTTCATCTTCAAGATATCTTTGAACTACTATGATGCCGAGAAGTAGAATTTCCCTTAGGCTTATGGGTAGACAGTGTAGACACACTTTTATCAAAAGAACCGCAGTGAAGTGATAAATGTAGCTTCTTGCCTTCTAAATAGTTATTCGTATTTTGTATTGTAAGCTGCATCCGGTGAAATCACCGGTCACCGTTAATCCGAATATTGGGTCACCGTAGTGACCAGTGATTTTTTGATCACGGTGATTAAATCACCGGTAGTGAAATATCGCTCATCCGTAAAACCAATTAACTCCGAATAATATTGTAACCTTTTAAACCAATTGGACGCAAAGCTTCGTGAGAAAAGACCTGGTTTGCAACACAAAAAAAATATTTTTCGCCAAGATAACGCACCTGCTCACAAAAGTGTTTTGTCAATGTCTAAATTCAATGAATTGAGGTGCGAAATGTTTTATCAACCACCATATTCGGCAGATTTGAAACAATTCCTCCGTGGAAAGCATTTTTGGTCGAATGAAGAAGCCATAGCAACCGTAGAGGGGTATTTCGCAGGCCTTCCAGAAACACACTTCCGCTGTGGAATAAAATTATAAGTGTATTGAAGTTAATGGGAGACTATATTGAAGAATAAAATCATTTTTATATTCTTTATTTCAGTTTCAGAACTTCGCACGCAACCTGAATAAATGTCAAAAATATATATTTGTTGTATTTATTATTCTCTAATCGTCTGTGTAATAGAATTCCACAAATAACTAACTTGTTTGTCCTCCTTTTACTTTCATAAACCCAATTAAATTTTAAAAAAATAAGTATTCAAAATCGCATTCTTCATATCTTATAAAGTTAAAAAAAAAGTAGATATATGTAATTAAATACTTCATTAATATATTTTGTATATATTATGATATATTAAATAGGAATTTAAAGTGTTTTTATATGCATATTTGATATTCTAAACGAGTTTGGATTACGGTGATTCGTACAAAAAATTAACACCGAGATAAAATCGCGCATTCACTTCAGTCCCAACATTGCTAATAAATTAATAATTTATAACAATATGTCTCGATATCACAGGCGCTCGTGATAATAATTACTTAAGCGTCTAGTGTAATACTGTACAACTAACCAATTAGAATTTCTTTCTCATACACGTATATATGTATATATTATGCATATGCTAGTCAACCTGAAATGAAATTATGTTTGTTATTGTTTGTATTGTATTTATAAAATTAATTTAAGTGTAGTTAATGTCAGAGCGAATGATAATATAATAGCATTGCATATGTAGAAGCACACACGTTATAATACGTTAATGGCGTATTCGTTGCATAAACTTTATCCAATTGAGGAAAAAGCTGTTATGTCGTAATGATATATTACACATTCTAAACAGTGAATGTTGATTAATGGAATTTTTTTCCTCTCGACGTTTTTGAAATCGATCGATTATCCTATTGGTAATTTAATGCTTTCATGGTATGTCACGGTAGTTTTATGTACAGATGACGTTAGCAAGTCAACTGTTATAGGTAAATTTAAAAAAAGAAGTGGTTTTAATTTAAATTCTGTACATTTTCAAAATGATGTAAGTGTTGAAACACGAAAGATAATCGCGGCGGAATTTAGAAAATGTACAGTTCGTGTAACAAAAAAGTTGACCAACATGTAAATTAAATAATATTGTCCTATACATTTTTACAGCAAGATTTAACTACACGGAGTGTCTGTTTCTTAAATTACTTCATACAGTAGAAAGGAATTTTGTTCTTCGAAATAAGTCGACCAGATTTATTGTTTTACATCTTGAATTCTGTGTATTTTCTAGAAAAAGACAAAAACGGGATATAAACCAAATTTAATATATTACAGATTAGTGTTGAACAAAAAAATATTAGTGTTACTAAATACTAGATAATTACTTCATTCTTCTGGTAAACATTTTAATAATTACAACTACATATAGAAAAGTAATAACCACGATGGTCGCCAAATGTTACAAAAGGTCACCTCGTTGGTCGCCAAATTGTTGGTGATTTAGATTGATTGTGAAATTGTTACAATTGTTTATAAGGTGCACAATGATTGATTTAGAAAAAACATTAATTATGAAAAGTCGGCATGGTTACTTATCAAAGATCCAGGATGCTGTGCTGTAAGAGAAAGTATTAATAACAAAACAATTAGGGTTTTCTAAAGTTTTTATATAAAATAAATAACAAATTAAAAAGAAAAGTTACGAAGAAACAAGACTATGTGTTAAGAAAAAAGAGAAAAAAAGAAGAACAAGTAAAATATTTAAAGATAACTTTAATTCTAAAAAACAAGTCATGCTATTGGTAATATTATAGATCGGCAGACAGATTTACATGATTTCAGGCCAGAGGCACGCATCGAGAACATCATGAATCCGATTTAATATATGTATGTCACACGCGAATCAAAGTACATATAGAAAAACAAGTACTTACGAAGTAACAGTAAATACATCTTCTCCAGAAGCAAAATTGCAGAGTTTATAAAACATATCACACATCCTCACTGTTCACTGTTCAGGTTGAGAGTTCAAAAAATTGTTTTTTAAGCCTGCTTCAAATTTTTGTTTGACACTATCAGCAGCAGATCCAGATAATTGGTACAGGAATTGGCGAAGATAATATACAATATTGACGACATTAATTGTCGCTATAAGCATGGCATTAGCAATCTCACCACCTGGGTCTAGTAGAAAGAATTATGCTTTTCCAACAAAACTGCATCGTCAGTATTTCTAAGAAGTTTAAAAATCGTCTCCGGATGCTCTCCAATTTCAATTTATAGCAGATATAAATTGGATGCCAAACAACAGTAGCGTATTCTAGCTTACTACGCACGAGCGAAAAATAAAGACATTCACTAGTGACTGCATTAGCAAAATGCTTGCTATTTCTAAGAATAAAACCAAGTGGCAGAAGTGCATACATTAGTAATATGTTTGGCGAAGGATAAAAAAAATAGTACTCCCAAATCTATAATCGATGTCAATGAGTTCCATCCTTCTCGAATACTTCATAACATGACATTTATTGATATAAGTGCCAGATCATTGTGCTGACACCATTCATAGACAATATCCATATCACACTGTACACGCAGAGCATCTGAGATAGCATCAATACGACGATAGATTTTCAGGTCGTCAGCGTACGCCAGCCCATCACAAGAAAGGGATTCCAAGAGGCTATTAATAAATAGTATAAAAAGCAGAGGGCCCAAATTAGACCCCTGTAGAACGCATGACGTGGCAGCAAATTCAGCAGATTTGAATCCATTGTAGTATACATAATTGATCCGTCCCTGAAGATATGACGTCAGAAAACTAACCAGATTACCATGAAATCCCAATGTATCAAGTTTCCTCAGGAGAATGTCATGTCTAATAGTGTCAAGTACGCGCGCAAAATCTGTAGATATGACATCTATTGGAGAGCGAGAATCAAGAGCGGCACTAATATCTTGGGCGATACAAAGCAGATTATTCGTCGTTGAGTGACCAGTCACTGAAAGATATCATTCAGTTCAAGCTATCTATTTATTCATTTTAACTGGAATTTTTAAAATCTCTCCTTACATGCAAAATCTGAATATGCATAGGTATGTACTGTGCAGTCTAACGCTTATCTTGATTGACCTGGGATATTATCGCTGTCTGCCACGAATGCTCGTTTAGCCCGTAGCTGAATTGTTTGTATGTATCTGTATATAAAACATGCATTCATGTCTGTCTGTGTGCGTATGTTTTCGTTGCGTTTTTCGATGACTATCTCTACCGCCCGCGCAGCACGATTGAGGCTCGCGCGTCAAGCCTATCTCGGCCACGTCCCAGACGGCTGGATGGCTATTGTTGTTATTATTGCGCCCGCTCCGAACGAGAGATAGAGTGAGAGTTGAGCGCCTGTCGTTATCTCTCTCTGCATCGCTGGGATGCATAGTCCGTCGCACGACGCATACACCGGGAGGGGATCTCCCGTCAGACCAAACGGGAAAGTGATATTGAAAGGGAATGTGTGCCTTGGATGGATTCGTTGCCATAGAGATTACAGCGTACAATTATATTTAATTAGAGCTGGGGGAATAAAAATGAAAATCAATCAAGTGATTTTAATTTTTTAATAAATTGGAATGTACCGTTTAGACAGAAAATCGTTTTTAATCGGAATTTCAAATTTTCTTTTTTCCGCTTTACATAAAAAAGACGCAAAAGTAAGAAAAAAGTTCACTAAAAGCAAGCGTTTTCTATAAATATTATTATTTTGTGACACATTAATCATCTCCATTGCATTACTTTCTATATCTGCAAAAGTAAAATAATCCAATTGCTGCAGTTTCTCCGAAAACCAATTATGTTCAAGCGTATTTGTCATTAAGTTCTGAATCGGCTTTTCGGTATTTATTAATTCGCAATCAATATTTTTAAGACTGATCAAATCTTCTTCATTACGAAAGAGATTATTAATGTTATATTGATCTACCTATTTAAAGAGTAAGATCATCAATATCGTCAGCATCAAAAATTAATCGTGATAACGCCAGTTCAACATCTTCCTCACAAGACGTATTCTGTTGAGTAACTACCAACATGGCGGAAACAGGTTTCAATAGTTTAAGAGGATACTCGTCTCCGAGCAGCGTTTATCATTACGAGGATGTCCAGTAATGGCTAGGGATCGGTAGACAAGGATACATCTGATCGGCAGTCACGAGTGATTAGAAGGAGCACAACACAAATTTTTAATTATAAGTGTGGTGTGTTATTTTTAAAAAAAAATTAAACCTTGTTGGCCATGAACATTGATTTTTCTGTAAATCCTCCATGTAAGTCGAAAAATAAATGCCCTGACAGGGAATATTCTTGATGATACAAATAAAACATTTTTTTGTATTTTATCACTTTTTACTTTCTTATACGTAGTATAAGGAAGTATTGTGATGACGAAAATTTTCGACCTCGAGATTTTTGCAGATGTCCACGTTTTGAAGTCCCCTGATACCGAAAAAGTGGTTTTTAAAAAATGTCTGTGTGTGTGTGTGTGTGTGTGTGTGTGTGTGTGTGTCTCTCTGTGTGTGTGTGTGTGTATGTGTGACCACGATAGCGGTCAAACCGCTGTACATATCAATTCCAAATTTTGTATTTACGTGTATAATCTCCCTCTTGAGATCTGATTAGTTTTTCAGTAAAATCGGTAGACCGGAAGTAGCAGTTTGCTTCGGCGAAAAAATCGAATTTTGCCAATATTTCGTCAACTACTAAGTTTAAACAAATTTATAAAGAATTGATATATACTTAAAATTAAAATTGAGAATAATTTTATTTAAAAAGTTTTTCGAAATTCCTACCGGAAGTAGGTCTTTTACTTTTATCGAAAATCAGTTTTTTGCGAATATGTCGCAAG
Organism: Amphimallon solstitiale; assembly: GCA_963170755.1. Classification (NCBI taxonomy): domain Eukaryota; kingdom Metazoa; phylum Arthropoda; class Insecta; order Coleoptera; family Scarabaeidae; genus Amphimallon; species Amphimallon solstitiale. The sequence goes on from OY720679.1 coordinate 149,771,762, forward strand.
TCATGCTGTTTAGACAAGTACGTTACGGGTATAAAAGTATTTAGAACCTAATTTTCAATATCTTTTGTATAAAAAAAAATTCGAAATTCGGACCGGAAGTATCACTTTTACTCTTACCGAATAACGATTTTTTGCAAATATGTCGTAAATTATGCATTCTATATATATTTATGAAGAGTACAAAAGTATTTAGAGTTAGATTTGGAATATTTTTTGTATAAATGAAATTTCAAAATTCGGACCGGAAGTAACACTTTCATACGTATAAGAAAGTCGTGTGGTGGCCACACCTCATTTTTTCTTATTCCGTCGGTGACGAGTTTTAGCTCTGGTGCGTCATTTTCAAATAGCGCCAGAGTTGGATCTAGTCACGGAGATTGTAAAAGTAAAAGTGGTAAAAAACATAGTAAAAAAAGTGTTTCATTTTTATCATTAGTTAATACTGAGTATAACAAAATAACGGCAAAGGGTACCTTTTCTTTAATATTTTGTATTGAAATTTTTTGAGTGTAAATTTAATATATTTGATTATATTAAAGGTTTTAAAATGATTGGAATAAAATTATAACTTAATGCTAGTTTGAATAAAAGAGTTGTTTTTTATTATATTAAAATGAATTTTCCTCCATTGTCATTACCTTTATACTGCCCCCACTTCTTTAGTCCTGTGATGTTAACAACCGAATTTGCAAAAATATTATATTTCATCCGTAAATATGGAATAGTTCTAGAGTACTTTGCGCCAAATTTCAAGAGTTCAGCAGAATTTAGCGAAAAAATTGCAAACACCGATAATGAGGTTGGGAACCACTTTTGAGGAAAACAATGCGTTTTAGACATATCTCTGCACCTCGACCATAGTTCTAGAGTTCTTTAACAATTTTGCAAAAAGTTCTGCAAAAATAAAAATTTCCAAAAAGTTCAGCAAAAATAAGAATTTTGCAACAAATCTTAAATTTTGAAAATCGTACAACAGTTCTGATCGCAATTCTCGCTTGAACTCTATGAGTTCTATCGAAAATCCTAATGACATTTGTCGGTAAAGTTGAAAAATCTAAAGATATTCGAAAAAGTAGAATTTATGTGACATATAGTGAAAGGGGAAAAAAGTCGCACAAGAGTTCTCGTCGCAGTTCTTGCTAGAACTCTAGAGTTCTATCGAAAATCCCAAATTTTGATATTCTAGCAAAATTTAGATTTTTTTCTTTAATTATAAATAAAGTGTTTTCATATTTCGCTAAATTTCGAATAAATTATTAACTCTACTCTTAGAGTTCAAGCGAGAACTGCAATCAGAACTGTTGTGCGATTTATTTCCCTTTTCGCTATATGTCATGAATTCTAATTTTTCAAATATCTTTTGAATTTTTGACATTACAGAATTCTAACTAATGTTATTAGGATTTTCGATAAAACTCCAAGGGTTCCAAGGAGAACTTCTATCACAACTGTTATGCGATTTTCAAAATTTAACATTTTTTGCAAAATTATTATTTCTGCTGAACTTTTTGCAAAATTGTAAAAGAACTCTAGAACTATGGTCGAGGTGCAGAAATATGTCTAAAACGCACTGTTTTTCTCAAAAGTGGTTGCCATTTTTTGGTTAAATTCTGCAGAAATCTTGAAATTTTGCGCAAAGTTCTCTAGAACTACTCCATATCTATCGGGGAGCTCCGATGAAATATAATATTTTTGCAATGTCGGTTATCAACTACACAGGACTCACTTCTTTTCACATTTTTAAATTAAAACAATAATAATGTAGTACGGAATGTAATTATACCTACATAAAAAAATATTGTATACATTGCAGTTTGTGAAACTTTTTCATTTTCACATTGTTAGGAAAATCATCGATCGATGATTGCACCACACAGTAGCATGATATGATAAACACATGTTTTTCGTATAAAAAAATAGCATCTCTTAAACAAGAAAACGTTTAAAAATCATTACAAAGTGGGTCATACCAGGATGGCGACCTAGCAATTCTCATGTTTTAATATTTAAGTTCTTACTGTGCAATTTAAATTTATAATTACAGCCCGCTATCAAGATATATATTAAGTAAGGATAAAGTTTATTAATTCCATCGAAAATTAACTTCTACTATATTTTGGACAAAATGTGACTTTCCTATTTTTGTTCTTGGAAGTGTTCGTTAAAAGCAACGCGTAATTGTTTCCTCTTATTCTTGCATAATACAGGAAAGTCTCTGTGTAAGAGAAGCCGGAGTTTGTCATTCTAGACCTCCATTAGGGAGACGTGCACGTCTTTTCATTGTCATTAAGTCGTTCACATTACCTCGGGTTGAGGTCTCATCTGACTGTTAGAGTGTGTGCCCAATTTGACCTCTAATTGATATCTTTCACGCCATCTCCATCGTTAGTTCGCTTTTGTTCTTGTAGCCATTACCGCTCTTTCTATCGATTTCCTAACATTGCCACTTAACACGTGCAAACGAAAATTTAATACACAATGTCGTCGTTATTAATCCTAACGGGTTTAAAATAATGTTATCACTTGCAAATTCTTATGATGGGAACTAAGCATATTTGTCCGATGTATTTCGCCTTTGCGAAAACAAAAAATAAAGAAACATTTTACAGTAAAGTGTTGGTTGTACTGTTGGCGATTAATTTTACAATCGTTTTGTGCGTATGATTTTCATCATTATACTTGAAACGGTAATGTTCTGATCTAAATGCTTTTCGTATTAATAAAACTAGCTAATAGAGAAAATGCCCTGAAGCGGACAGAAGAAAGGCGAAAATACTTAAGCAAAAAGTCCCCGAGTATGAAAAAGAAATGTACAAGCACGAAAAGGTATGTTTAATTTTCATCAGTACATGAAGAAGAATTGTGCTGTAGTCTCATAACTTGGAAAAAATATTTTCACCAAACAATATATATTCCGCAGGGTCAGGTCATATTTTATGACGTCATCCACTTGGTAAACTTGGAGCGCTTTACAATTCTGAACGCCGTAGAGTGAGTCGAGTTAGTTTGTGGCAAAAGTCAAAGGTCAAAGCTAAACATTGCAGAGTTAGAGGTTATGTATGAAAAAATAATGTCATCAAAGAAATAACTCGAAAATTTAAACTAATTTGTACAATGGATCACAATCGAAAAAAATTTTTGGATCAAATTAAAATTGTCCAAAAACAAACTGTTCAAACTCCAAGAAACACACATATGACCATATGATATGAAATAACATGAAATTATAATTAAAACCTTAAAAACCACTCAGAACCGCGCTTTAAATACCCCGACCCGAATGCGCATGAATCGCCCGCTATTAACCACCACAAATAGGTGGGTGATGGAAGGAACACTCCGAGCGTCGCACCAATCATTTCTGAACTGCAATGACGTCATAATTTTGGGACATCTTTTTGTTTCTGAACGGCAAGTGTGAAATTGGAATGACACTTGGATAACATTCTTTCCTTTCCTGAACGCACCCCAGCCGAGCAAGTTAAAGGAAAAATGTTGAAGCTGGATTTACTTTAACCATGCTTTAGTTGTTTATCAATCATCTATGAGAGACCAATAATGCAAAATAAAGCTCTCCCAACATATAACTATACTAAGAGCCGTTCTGTAAATTATGCATGTCATCATAACATAGTCTGCCGTGACTGGTTTGTTGATTCCTTCAAGGTTACAAAGTCACATAAAGCTGCAAATTGTTAGACGAGTCTGCGGAATATACATTGTCTGCTGAACATATTTTTTCCAAGTTATGAGACTATAGCAGAATTCAGCAGTTAATTCCTCTTCTTAATGTGCTGAAGAAAATAACACTTGTACATACTTTTCGTGCTTGTGCACTTCTTTTTCATACTCGGGGACATTTTGCTTAAGTATACTCATCTTTTTTCTATCCCCTTCGGGGCATTTCCTCTATTACCTAGTACGTACCTTATCAGTGACAATTAAAGCTTTACCTCATAACACATCAATATAATGCAAATAATGTCGTACTATTGAAATGAATAATTTAAATGCAGTAATTAATGTAACAAATGCTGAAATGTTCATAGGTTGTTCCTGCGACACTTCTTATTTACAACACAGAAATTGACTGTTAAACTAAAAACAAAATAAATTACGTCAGTCGGATTTGACCAACTGCCGTAAAGTATATAATGTTTAAATAAAATCTGATCTAGCCAAGATTTTTAAAAATGGAAAAAATTCCAGATAGAGCTTGAGTCGTAGAATAATTAATATCATGACTTCAACCTTCTATTTCAAAAATTGACGATGCCTTATTGCATCAATGGCTATTTTACACCACTGACGGTCCGAAAAATTTGAATAAAAACGGAAAAAGTGTAACTTGTAGGATACGTTGTAATATAACTATGCAAAATTTCAACCTTCTACACTAAAAATTGACTATTTATGCAAATTTTGCGGTTTTTGGCACTTTGCATTGGTTTTGTGAACCCTAATTTGACGAACATCTTAGACTCGCCAAAATGGACAGTTTAAAAAAAAGTTCAAGTAAATCAGCCCAGTAATTCCAGAGAAATTATATGGGTAGACACCCGCTCTAATGTTAAACCAGGGTATCAGGTATATTAGAGACTAAAAAATGTATCCTCATGAGTTTCTAGTTGTTTGTTGAACAATATAGCTAAGAAGAGTATCAGAGAACACGTGGAAGCTGCATTCTAGTTTTTAATTTAATTATAATTTTCCTAAGCAGCCAGTGTATTATACATCAAGGCAAATTTCCAAAATTCAAAGTTCAGCTTTCGTAAGATGTTGTAGCCTGCCATATAAGTAATAACCCACATTTCAAGATATACTTGCAGATTTATTTCTGTATGGCATCTTTTTCAATTGTAATTTGAATGCACCAGACTAAGGTGTCTATCTAACCTAACATTTTTTAAGACCGAAAACTCTTTGAAAAATACCTAAATTAACTGGTTTTTTTGACGAAAATCACGAAATACAATTACATCCGAATATCCAACGATTGCACTTCTGAAAAACTAAGCTGAAATAGTACGGTCTGCGAAAGTTAATCACAACATGAAGCCGTCGAAAGATGTTGTTTCTCTGTATTGTTATACTAGCAGAGTTTCACGTGCGGAATCCGTCACAGCTGTCAGACTTTGTTTCTTAGTAGGTTATAATTTGGATCATTAAATATAAAGAAACCATATCACACGATAAAAATATTAGATAACATTAATCGTAGTTGATATTATATAGTTCATCTAGGCCGTGTTATTTTAAATTCAACTCTATAGGAGAACATTAACGCTAAAATGTTATCTCCAAATACTAATCGACTTTATTTTTTTAAGAATAATAAATTTACTTTTTTTTTATTTATAATTTCTAATATGTACTCTTTTTATTTGCAGGTAAGACTTCGTTCCAGTATTACTATCTTTTTCCAAGGAAGTAAAGTGTAAGTAAGAGACAAGTATTTTTATAAGCGACTGGTTTTCCAACGTTGATTGGAAAATGCCGGTTGGCTTAATATACAGATGTAGTTGACTTGTCTTTTCGGATCGTTTAGCGTTTACAATTAAATAAGATTGTCAACAGGTGCTTCAAATACCTGGCAAAATGTTAAACAGTGACTAAGAATTATTGCACATGCGTCTAGGTAACTCTCAACATAATAAAGGATAACGACTGTTAGAAGTAGTTTACTTCAGTGAAAAAATCGAATTTTGCCAATATTTCGTCAACTACTAAGTTTAAACAAATTTATAAAAGAATTCATATGTACTTAAAATTGAAATTGTGAACAATTTTATTAAAAAGGTTTTTCGAATTTCCTACCAGAAGTAGGTCTTTTACTCTTATCGAAAATTATGTTTTTTAGACAAGTACGTTACGAATATAAAAGTATTTAAAACATAATTTTCAATATCCTTTGTATTAAAAAAATTTCAAAATTCAGACCGGAAGTACCACTTTTACTCTTATCGAATAGCGATTTTTTGCAAATATGTCGTAATTTATGCATTCTATATATATTTATCAAGAGTACAAAAATATTTAGAACTGGATTTGCAATATTTTTTGTATATATGAAATTTCAAAATTCGGACCGGAAGTAGCATTTTTACTCTTAGCGAGTAGCACTTTTTTTCGAATATCTTGCAAGGTATGCATTCTATAGAGATTTATTAAGAGAATGAAATTACTTAGAATAGGATTTTGAATAAGTTTTGTATAAAAAAATTCTTATAATTGTATAGTTTGAAACGCTCATACGTATAAGTCGTGTGGTGACCACACCTTATTTTTGTTGATAGTTATATTTATTGATCTCTTTTATACGTATGTAAGTTCGTACTCTAATATATGATTCCACAACTTCTTGTGGCAAGTTCGTCTTTATATTTTGTACCAAACGCTTCAGTAAATATTAGTTTTTTTGTTTATCGAATTCTTATGGAAATCATTAAAAACTTGTTCAACATCTTCTGCCATTTTTCTCATTTTAGCATTAGGTTGACGTAAACACCCTCTGGAAATGAATGCAATCCAATTGCTTTCTGGTGTTTGAATTTGTGTATTATCGTCTGATGAATATTGAACAGCTGTTTTATGAAGTATTCGGGTAGATTTTACTGGATACATATATTTCTCTCTCATCTGTCCATTATTTAAGTACCAGTTCTCATATGCGTCTCTTGCAAAATGAAGTGAACATATAACATCTGTAAATAATAACATCATTAAAAGGTATACAAATACATCCAAATACAAAACTTACAATTTCTTGTGTTTAATCATTCTACCACAGGCTTGTATCCACTGCTGAGATAGGTTTTGATCTTTAGGATAACGAAAATATCTAATATTCCTTCCTCGAGTGTTTCCTGTCCTGCTTTTGCAGTTCAAGACACAGCAGGTTACAATATTAGATGAGCTAAAGGTAGAGGCAAATGTATTGCTTTATAATACAATATTTAATAATCTCTTTACCTCCTATGTTATAACCTCTTCTTAAGTTCTAAATCAATCAAATTAAAAGTCTTTGGGTTAACAAAAATATCTACAAAACGTAATAACTGCACTAAGTACATGAAATAATAACTATAATTACACAAAATACTATATAACTTCTTCGAAATCTAAATATAAATAAAACACAAACTACAAACATATGATGGATGACGCAGCATTGATGACGTAGGTGTGCCCGACGCGGAAATAGACGAATTTGAGTGTGGTAGTGGTAGCATAGCTTATAATATTAGCACTATGGAATTACTTAAAGATTTAGTGATGAATGGGTTCATCACTAGGCGTAGAGAATAGGTAAAATGGAGCATGTGTTGTATGCAACACCTGCATTGCAATTATGTATCTGGTTTGCCGCATTACCAGAGGAAAAAAACTGATTAAATTGTTGGGGGTATTCTAAATCCTCTTCTGAGGCTATCTTCTTTTCTACACACTTATCAGAATAGGCACCGACAATACGCCACATCTCCCTATTTATGTTAGTAGAGTTTAACAACTGATATTCAAAATATTCCCGCTTAGATGAACTTACTGAAATATTATATAGATTCTTATAATAGTTGAGCGTTGATTTATATTCGGTAATACATTGTATATACAATATATATAATTACGAATTCAGTAATAAATATCATTAACGCCTAATTGATATAATAAATATCCTTAATTACCTTTGCATCGCCAAATTACAATTGTAACGGAATGTTAATCTATTCGTAATTAATGTCATCACAAACCAGTTATGTCGGCTGCATAATTATACACGTATAGGTACAAAAGCTCAGAAGGTAAAAGCTGCTTGTCCAAAATAATTATCGACTAATAAAATCAACGGAGTTTTCAATAGCTTGGAGCTTGTAAATTCTTCGTGAATTCCACCATTAAATTAAAAATTGTGCCACACCTTTTTTTTCGTCGGTAAACGCACCAAAACTGCGTATTCATTAATTCCAAACTTCCTTCGGTCTGTTGGTCGATTCATAATTTATTATCCTCTCATTTTATGTGTGTTGAACCAGTATTCGTTTCTGAAATGCCGTTCCTTTCTCTCAGAATCGCTCGTAAACGTTGTACTAACAACATGAGAGTTTACAGTTAGGTCTGAAATGAAATTTTTAAGCTTTGTCGAAATTGACCGGTTCCCCAAAATCGAGGAACGGTACCTTTTACTTTATATCTCACGCTTACACGTGCAAAACACACACGCATACCGTGGAACTAACCGGACCCGATATGGTGTTTTTTTTTTATTTCGTCTTTTTCTGCCTCCGTCTTTTTTCGATTTACTTTTCTCGTTCGCGAAATAAACAAACTAAAACCGAAGCAATCCAAGAAGAAAAGTTGGTATACTTCTTTATTCGTTTTTCTCCTACTTCTTCGTTTATCAGAGACTCATTGTTGAGCGGATTTGCTCAGATTCTAGCACACATAACTCGAATGTCTTGCTGTCTTCTTCGTCGTTCCGCTGCGTCTGGTTCGTATTGTTTAATATATATAACATTCAGACGGAATTATCTACCTTTATAAAATAGAAAGTGAGCGCGGGCTAACCTTGAGGTAGTTTGCCAGTAATGATGCGTCACTTATATGTATATAATATACCTGAAATACTATAATTCAATAACTTGCACATACGATGGTGATTATCAGTAATATGTGAGTATTGAAATATGTAAATATTATGTTACATACCGGGTGTTCCAGCAAAGCCGTCAAATAGTGGTATCTAATAATGTACATAGCGAAAATTTTTATATAATAATAATTTAACATAAAAATTGTAGATAATCATAAGCTCTACAATTTAAAATTATTTTCATTTATACAGAGTGTTCGACAACGATAAACCAACATAAACTTGTTTTTTTTTAAATGGAATGCTATATATTTTTTTACGTTTTATGTTAGGCCTTTAAGAGTCGATTAAACTGAGATTAGTTTTCAATTGTTTCTAAGATATAGTAAAACTTTTTAAAAATTGTTACGAAATAACGATGACACCTATTATGTGCTCAATTAGTAAAGATATCATTTCAGTATATGAATTTAATGTTTAAGTTACAAATTCTAAAAAAATTAAATGAAATATTTACATGCCGCTAAAAAGCACTAAAAATTTACTATTTACAAATATATGAATAACCCTATTACGATTTCTAATTTAAAAATACGGGTTGCCATGACTTTGCATTACACATAGTATTACTAAAATTAATCGAAAAAGGTTACTTATAATATTTTGTCTTTACAAATAAGTAATTTTCCTTAATTTTTTAAAACTTACAAGAGCAAGTTTAATAATTCAGGGATTATGCATAGTTTGACAATATTGAAATTACAGTTAATCAAAAAGTTGTAAAAATGCCAAACTTACGTTTATAAGCAAAACCGTTAAAACAAGTACTCAAATTGACTTTACTGCAAAATAAGTTTCTTGAAAGCATAGCATAAGATACTATTTTCGAGGGTCAGAGTTATATACGTCATCGCGTAGCAAATTCAAGAAATGCGTTAAAGATAAAAAGCACAAATAATATTAGCTTATTGCTCCTTGGTGTATAATTTAATATTTAAAATTAGCGAAACATAAAAATATGTTTATCTTGCGTGTCTCCAGGTCATTTTACATTTTTACTATTTCTTATTAGGTATGTTCTTTATTTCTTCTAAATTCGATTTCGCTACATCAATTTCAGGTTTATCCGCTTCTTCAATATACTTTTCTTCATTATTATCAGTTAGTACATCTTTTAAAAACTCCTCCCATATTTGATTAACCTCTTCTGTGCTTTCCGCTGTCTTTCCGTATTTATTTTTGATAGTATTTAATGTTTTTTTTTTTACTGTTATTCGTTGATCATATATGCGTTGATAAAAAAATTTCTGTTTTTTTGCATCTTTCTTAGTACCCACATTCGTTTTGGTACCGTTTTTAGGTTGCCCCTGTTTCAATAATACCTCTTAATATTTTTTTCATTATTTATTTATGTTTGCATCTCTTGCTAGCGATTTTTCTACTTCCATCGCTATACCACTTTCATATGCCCCCTTTTTATTCGTGCTTTTCAAATTTCAAAATTCCATTTCTGCCCTTTTCTTTGCTTTCCTGGTTCTGTAATTGTTTTATTGTAGCTATAAAGTGACCAGAGTTAGCATTGGCACCTCTGTAGGTTCTCACATCTAACACAGTTGTCTCTTTTTATTTATTAATATGTGGTCGATATGGCTACCATGTTTTCGTTTCGGTGGCATCCGTGGCATCTTGTCTTCCTTCTTGTTTTTGTTTGTATTTTGTGTTTCCTATTTTTATCCTAATTAATTCTGCCAAATTGCTTAGCCTATGGCCGTTATCGTTTGTTGTTTCATGTAGAGTGTTTTTCCATGCCACTGTTCTATGATATACTTATTTTCCTATCTGGGCGTTGAAGTCTACCGCTACTATTATTACTATTTGGGTATCTTTCCATAGAATTCTCCAATTTACACATAAAACGAACCTTTTTCAGTTTCTACGGACGTTTTGCATTTATTATTGATATATAGAAGGCTTTGTTTTTAGTCTTAAATATGCTAATAGTCCACTGATTGGTTCGTATTCTGTAACTCTATTTCTCATCATCTCTGCAATTATGAAAGCTAGTCTATTTTTGCCTTGTTGTTTTTTGCTAGACTATGATATAGTGTATTGACCTTTAATTATTTATCCATATTCTTTCCACCTAATTTCTTGTAGTGCTGTCACATTGATTTTGTCTTCATCAATTATTTTGTTACTTCTTCCATTCTTCACATTTCCAACATTGTATTTATGTTCCAAGTACTTATTCTCGTTCAATTATTCTCGTTTCTCTTGTTTACCTGTTTCACTGCGTGTGTCGTTGTCCTTTATTCTTTCTGTGACCTTGCCGCGAATACATTTAGATGATTTAAATACTATTCGAAGATTGTGTTTGAAAATTTCTGATGGATGAATTGTTATACGGCAAAGAAACAAACATATCATCTGGATTTCTGTGAGGTATTAAGGTTGTGATATCGTGGATTAATTTCTTATATCTTACGAGAGGAGTTTCTTATGTTATTTATTTAGCTATTTAGTAAGAAGCATTAAAACTAATACCGTTGATTGAAGGAATATATAAAGATGCGCAACGCTATAGTAAAATTGCGTGTCTTTCCGTGAAGTCGTCCCGCAAACCCCTTGCCGAGAAACATCATCGCTGTCTGGGGCTGTTTCGAATCTCGGATCCAAACGACTGATGCAGTCGCTATAGATCTCGGACCCAGTTTTGGCTACGCTCAGTGCTATGTAGTGGCGCATCTTTATGTATTCCTTCAATCAACGCTAATACACTTATGCCAACGTTTCTATAATAACGCTATGCTTTCGAAAAGAATAATTTTGGTAATTCCGCAAAATACGATTCTACAGTGTTTTCCACGTCTTCGTTCGATAAAAATTGACGCTTTTTGAAGTGTTTTTTCAGTTTTCGAAAAAGACAGCAGTCACAGAGGGTGAAGTGGAGACTGTAGGTAAGGTGGATGTTGTAATTCCTTAAAGTCGCATTCATTAATTACTGCTTGAACAACTCCGTGCCTTATGCACCCTGCAGTTGTGCAGAAGCAGAGTTTTCTGAGCAAAACAGATATTTTCCGTTATTTTAGTACCTTTTGGCATATACTCTGTTGAGAGAATCCCCTTCGCGTCCCAAAATACTGTGGCCATCACTTTTCCCGCAGAAAATTGCGTTTTTGCCTACTTGGGCGGTGGAGAACCTTTATGAACCCATTGCATGAACTCTTGTTTCGTGGAAGGGTTCCAATGGTGTGCAGAAGTTTCATCTCCAGTTACAATTCTGTTTAAGAAGTCTGCAATTTGAGATAAAAGAATGAAATTCTCTTCACAAATTTGTTGTCTGCACAGTTTTTGTTCAGGATTTAACAGCCTGGGAATCCATCGTGCCCATACTTTGCTCATTATCAAATCTTCGTGTAGAGTTTTAAAAACACTCGTTTCTAATATTCCTATTTCTCTAGCAATAACTGAAACTTTTATTCGGCGAACAGTCACCACCAAACCTTCAGCTTTGTTGATGTTTTCTTCAGTTCGTGCTTCTATAGGTCTTCCACATTTTGAGAATCATGACTGAATTCGCAGTAGCATTTTAACTGCTTACACCAAAATCTCCATACACTCTCACCATTCTCTCATGGATATCTTCGGACTGCTGCCCTCTTTTGATAAAAATTTTGCGACACTCCTGTGTTCAAGTTTCGAGATGGTACTATAAAATATCACAGAAACGTCACGTAAGAAAATTTTCACGATAGCATATTTTTTTCATAGCTAGGTAGATAACACGATTGCACCCAAACTGAATTACAGAAGATTTTTTAATGTGTTAAGTAGTTTAGATCTACCCGACAATTCTCGTTTAGTTATCTTAAATGTTAATTATTTACAAAAGAAAAGAATGAAGGAATTGTATAATTATTTATATACATACATCTCGTACACACATTCATTTGGATGGTTACAAACAACAAAAGAATTATTACTGACTCGCTAATCATTTTTATATTGCACTTTAATGCCGTGATAAGAAATGCATTTTGAAACAAACACCTTATCTCTCGCGCGTCGTCCTTCTAACGAGTAAAACAAATGCGGCGCGAGATTCCTCGCAACCTCTGATGATGGTTGCACGTACCGGATTGCTGACCGGTAAGAAACGCGTACGCGACACACTAATTGAGAGACTACCCAAGGCTGTTTCTCTTCGCGCCCTCCGCGACTGCTTTTATCTCTCCGCTTCGTCTTTCACTAGTACTTATTTAAAACACACAATTGCAACGTAATATCTTATACAAACACGCAGATCATATCCATCCTTATTCGCTTCTATTTCTTTCCTTCTTCACTTCTTTGTGCGATACAGTGTGTGTTAAGATGGTGACTTTTAATCCTGGAATTTCTCTATTCTTGTAATCACCTCTTCCAGTTAACAGATACCTGTACTTTGTAGTCTGCACTCGGCTATTATTTATTAATTAATTAATTATTGCCCGCGTGATATAGTTACTTTGTAACAAAGCGTTTTTGTTCGTTTTATTTCTGTGGTGTGAAAGGAGTTAATGACGTCTTAGCAGTATTATAATATATCTTTATAATAGTAGGGTAGAGTTCTTCACTATTTACCTCGTTATGAAGAAAAAAAGTGTGGAGAAAAATAATAATTTATATTTCAACATGTGATCCATTATAATTGTTGCAGATTTATTCCCACGTTTTTCCTATAGACTATGCATTCAGAAGAAATTCTTTGGATAAATCTTCAAAAATTCTTTTAATTTATCGGAAGAAAAATGTCGTCCTCTTAGGTCATTTTATATTTTAGGAACGAGATAATACCATTCGGTACTAAATCTAGACTGTATGGTGGGTGGATGTTCCATATTTACAAAGCTGCACTTGTCTTATTACTCCACTAACTTTGTCACCCTTAGCAATTAAAAGGTCTGATGCAAAAAAGGGATAATTCAATAAAATGAAATGTTGAAAACAACCGAAACGTATATGTCAGAGTATTGTTAATAAACTCGTAGTGAAACAAGCCAAGTGTTTTAAGTTATTTAATGTATGATGTTAAAAATGTTTCACCAAGAAGTGTCTGCTACAACAGTCAAGAATAATTTTATGAAGTTGTAATAACCAAATTTAGTTGAGATGGACATTTTCACACATACTTTCTTACTGTAATGATGATTTATTTCTTTAATGCAATTTTTATTTCTCGTACTTCTGTGGGAATGTCAATTTGTAAATGTAACTCTGGCCACCACACGACTTTCTTATACGAATGAGAGTTTCAAATTATAGAATTTTAAGATTTTTTTTTATATAAAAATTATTCAAACTCCCATTATAAATACTTCTATCCTCTTAATAAATCTCTATAGAATGCATACTTTGCGAGATATTCGAAAGAAAGTACTACTCGCTAAGATTAAAGTGTTACTTCCGGTCCGAATTTTGAAATTTCATTTAAACAAAAAATATTACAAATCCAACTGTAAATACTTTACTCTTGATAAATATATGTATATAGAATGGTTAATTTACGAAATTTAGCAAAAAATCGCTATTCGATAAGAGTGAAAGTATTAGTTCCGGTCCGAATTTTGAATTTTTTTTTCATACAAAAGGTATTGAAAATTAAGTTCTAAATATTTTTATAGGTACTCGTAACGTACCTGTCTAAAAAGCATGACTTGCAAAATATTTGCAAAAAACTGATTTTCGATAAGAGTAAAAGACCTACTTCCGGTAGGAATTTCCAAAAACTTTTTTAAGACAATTTGTCTCAAACTTAATTTTAAGTACATATGAATACTTTACACATTTGTTAAAACTTAGTAGTTGACGAAATATTGGCAAAATTCAATTTTTTCACTGAAGAAAGTGCTACTCGCTAAGACTAAAAGTGCCACTTCCGGTCCGAATTTTGAAATTTCCTTTATACAAAAAATATTTCAAATCCAACTCTAAATACTTTTGTACTCTTGACAAATATATATAGAATGCACAATTTCCGACATATTGGCAAAAATAGCTATTCGTTAAAAGTAAATGTGATACTTCCGGTCCGAATTTTGAATTTTTTTTTATTCAAAAGATATTCAAAATTATGTTTTAAATACTTTTATACTTGTAACGTACCTGTCTAAAAAGCATGATTTGCGAAACATTCGCAAAAAACTGATTTTCGATAGGAGTAAAAGACCTACTTCCGGTAGGAATTTCGAAAAAGTTTTTAAATAAAATTGTTCTCAATTTTAATTTTAAGTACATATGAATTCTTAACAAATTTGTTTAACTTAGTAGTAGTTGACGAAATATTGGCAAAATTCCAACTGAAGTAAACTGCTACTTCCGGTCTGCCGAATTTACTGAAAAACTAATCAGATCTCAAGAGGGAGATTATTCACATACATACAAAATTTGGAATTGATCTCTACAGCGCTTGACCGCTAAGCGGTCACACACAGACATTTTTTAAAAACCACTTTTCGGTATCAGGGGAACATCTGCAAAAATCTCGAGGTCGAAAATTTTCATCATCACAATACTTTCTTATACTACGTATAAGACAGTAAAAAGCTTGTCGATAATGATAATTGTATTAAAATTATTTTACTCCCAAGTGCATTTCATTACCCTTGCGATAATCGACGCAATATTTGCAACATGGTGACTAAAACTCCGAATCCAATACAACATCCTCGATTTAACTCTAATCGGCAATTACATGGTTCTGCAGCGTTCGATATAGGTCCTACTTTTATAAATAGAACGTAGAACTAACAAATCATCCAAGTAATCTTGCTGCCTCAAGGATGGTCAATAGAAATTTATTAAGGTCTGGGCGACTTTCGGAAGGCAGATAAAACGTTTTGGTTTATTGAATGCAATAGCAAATAACTATGCGTGTTGGAATGATAAGGAAAATGACTGTGCGACTAAATCGATGGATATTCTCTGGGGATTTGAAGAAATTTCCTTCGCTTTAAATGGTAATAGTGATAGCTAGCGGTGGTTGCATGATCCACCGTCGTAATGACAAGTTAAAGTACGATTACGACCAATAAAATTTAATTAATAACGTGAAGTTACATTTTCGTGCAGAAAGGACATAATATTCATCTTTATTGCTGATATTGCAATATCCACCGGAGATTTCGTAGATGAAGGATGATTAAACCATTTCGTTTTGTCGTCATTCTGAAATGATGAAAATATATTATAAATTTAGATTGAGAATCGATTAATAGCACGAAATATTAACTTTCTATTTTCATTCAGTACTCGATTCATATACGAGGGATCTCTTTCCGCTGAGCCTATCTAGTAGGCGATGATATTTTGCGACAAATTTTATGTGACATGTGTTGACGTTTTACATTGGCCAAAGAAGACTTTTAAAAATGGAATAAACAAACTACTGCCAGTCGATTGGAGAAGATGTTTTCAAGATTGGTTTTCACAGATGCAAAGATGCATTAACTGTGGAGGACAAAAATTGTAATTAAATGTTTTTTGTAAATAAATTGTATTTTACTTTACCAGGTTCAGCGGAAAGAGAATAGCCCTCGTACAAAATTTGTGGATATTGATGTTTAAAACGTCCTCAGTACCTTCTACGTATAAATATTATATTATTGTGGTTTTGTAAAAATATAATTTTTTTAAGATTTTTTCTTAGCTTTTGCATTAAAAATTTTACCAAAATACGAATATTTGAAATCGAACCTATCAGCCAGCAAATGACGAATAAGTATGTTTCAAAGACATTGTACAATTGCAATATGTTGAGATTTTGAGGACTTCTGAGCATTTGGTGGTGATTTGTTCAGAGTTGATGAAGCTGTCCTTGCCATAGCTCCGAACTGCGCTCTACCAAAAGTCATTTTCATTTAACATCTACAGCAAATATGATTGTCTGTCTTATGAGATTACTTCCATTACCTCGTCTTTTCATGGAAAAATGAGGTGAGATTTAAAATTACGGGAAACATTGATGTGATCGTAAGGGTATTATTTGACATTGTGTTGTTGTGTTCGTGCAGATACATACGAATCGGATATACTATCACCGTCAGTGCTATGTTTATGCATTTCTTTCTACTTTTTATAGTTTAAGCACTCTCATAGTATTGTATAACTCATGTCAAGGTTAAAGGCGAAAGATTTATTCGCATTGAAGAGAATCCAATATGTAAAACTGCAACCTATTGTGGTGATTTCTACAATTTGATTAAGCTCTGCAAGGAAATCCATTGTAAATCTACCCATTCAGCTTAAAACTATACAAAATAAAAGGTTTTAACCAGTAGATTACGAATATATAC
Organism: Amphimallon solstitiale; assembly: GCA_963170755.1. Taxonomy (NCBI): domain Eukaryota; kingdom Metazoa; phylum Arthropoda; class Insecta; order Coleoptera; family Scarabaeidae; genus Amphimallon; species Amphimallon solstitiale. The sequence continues at coordinate 149,788,685 of OY720679.1, forward strand.
ATTTCAAAGACGGCGCATGTTGTATGTCGATGTTTGAGCAACTGTGCTCATTGAGTGCTGATTTTGAAAATTTCATGAAGCACTGCAAGTAAATCCATAGTAAATCTACCCATTTAAATATCTCCAGATATTAAAATTATTTTTGTGGACGGATTACCCATTTATTACCTCTATGGCCGAGATTTGTTTTTGAATGACATTATTTACCATAATTTTATCACTTTTTCTTCTTTCAAGAAAGTTCGCGTGAAACACACATAATTGAACCTTGTACCAATGATATCCCACCACTTCTTGATAATGTTTAGCTTTTCGTATCTCAATTATTTTCATTTATAATCTGTAGCTGAACGGTGAAAATATTCGTGCATCGTCGCTTTCTAATTATTTTTAGCATCAATTCAATAACGTAATCCTTTCGATTACAGAGTGCACTGGTTTAAATTTCCCATCCTCAAACACTACATATATTGTCTAGACGAGTACTTGATGGTAATAGTTCTCGATCAATAAATGTAATTTCAAACACGTCAGTATATACAAACATACATCGCTAGGGAAAGTAAAAGGACGACATCCATTCGAACTTGACAATGAAGTTAAAATCAAAATGCTGTTTGTCTTTGGAAGTTATCAACATATATGTTAAACCTTTTTTGTTATATTCATCTTTTGATCTATATACATATATACATGACTGTATTTATGTTGGGAATTTAACTACGTTTATCTTGATCTTTTATGTATTAATTGTTCTTTTTCTTATTAGCACCTTTTCTTTTTTATTTTTTAATACATCAATCACGCAACTACTTGCAAGTTACAAGGTAGGCGCCATAAATTCTCGGCCTGATATACAAAAAAGAAACTTGGAACAATATAAGATTTTTATTCTTCAATGTAATCTCCCCTAACTTCTATTACATTTATTACAACGATTATTTAATAATTCGATACCCTTGTAAAAATAATCTCAAGTTTTTCCGTCAAAATGTTCTATAACAGCTGCTTGCAACTCACTGTCGTCCTTAAAACTACGTCACCTAAGGTCTTTTTTTAAATTATAAAATAAAAAATCACAAGGAGGAAGTTCCAATTCTTGAAAGCCGCATTCGCGGATGGTAGCTTGGAAAATGGCGGCAGTATCGACGGGAGCATATTCGTGCAATAATCGCACACCTTTTGTCAATTTTCCACGACGTTTTGCACGAATACTTGTCCTTAATTTATGCAATAAAGACGCATAATATGTGCCGTTCACACTTGTATTGCGCTTTTTAAAGTCAATTAGCAAAGTGCCCTCACAATCCCAGTATATAGTGGCCATCACCTTTTTCGTTGATTGAACAACTTTCGCCTTTCTGGGACGAGGTTCATCAGGTCGACGCTATTTCATGAACTCCCGTTTCGATAGAGGATCGTAAAACAGGACCATTGTTTCATCCCCTCTGACAATGGACTCCAAAACAGGTTTTGGGTCGTCTCCATACTTGTTTAAAAACGACTGCGCACATTCGACTCGACGCGCGACGTTCACGTTGGAGAGCAGAAAGAAGTTGCGGTTCCCATCTAGCACTAATTTTATTCATATTCAAATGGTCATGGAGGATTCGGCGAACACTTGCTTCGGAAATGTTTGTTATCACTGCTAATTCCTTCACTTTCAAACGGCGATCTTCTAGCACTAAATGTTCAATAACTGAAATTTGTTGATGGTTATCACTTCAATTGGTCGACCCGACCGATCAGCATCTTCCAGGGATTCTTGTTCCAAACGGAAACATTTTGGCCACTTTTTTACAGTTGAATACGAAGGAGATGAATCACCGTAAACGCCGTCTAAACGTTGTTTAATGTGATAAGGTGTATGCCCTTCTTTTGTTAAAAATTTAATGACCGCGCGGTACTCAATTTTCGTTACTTCAGACATTTTCACGCGCCAGTCACGTTGTTGGCTGGTTACTAAAAACTGCTAGGCTTCGAACAGTCATATTTGTAGTGTACACTTCGCGTATGTGCATGCATGACGTGACGGAGTTTGAGCACCTTTGAATCTGTATAAGTCTGTCAGGCCGAGAATTTATGGCGCCTACCTCGTAGTTCAACTTTATTCGAATTACAGTGAATGAGACGAAGCCGAGATTCTATAAAAATATAATTTATGGATCCGATCGGTTTATGTAATTCCATTGGACAAGTGTTTCTTCAATTATTCCTTTATCATCTGTAAGAACTGTTCAAACAACGATCCCAAGTCGTATTATGTGCGCAAAGAAATATTTATTGCACGAAGTAAATGATCACGCCAGAAATGCAATAACCGTAATTCATAAATTTTCGTTTGCTGCGCGCACTCCCAGTGACCGGATGCTGTCGGTTGGTTGTGTATGGTGGCTAGGGACGTTCAGTCGCCATCATTCCATAAATCAACGTAATTAGTTCTATAGAAGAAACAACGACGGAACGGTCTTCGCGTACTTCGCATTCAACGCGGCAGCGACGACGTTTTAATCGTTTCGCTATTCCTTCGCCGTTTAAATGTGTACGGCATTCGCGTTATGGACGGAACCTATATAAGCTCTCTCCTCCTGCTGTGGCTCTATCAATCTTCCTCAAGTGTTCGGCGATTTTATTTCTTTGAATATTTTCTATTTAAACTTCTAACGGTGCTGGCTGGTGTACTTTTATATACGTACAGCTAGGAAGCAATAATATATTACTACATTGTATCAGCGTCATTAATCAAATTGTTTGGATGACTTTGACATTCTTTTTTGTCCCCTTTTTGATTGTCGAATGCCTAAGTAAGTTTTTCTTGGGGTACCTTACATCGCGAGCGACTGATTTGTTGGATCAATAAAGCAGCAGTTGCGGTTGAAAAAACCTCATTGCAAAGTTTTGCCATAAAGTTAATTACCAGCAAATTACTAGCGGGTAGTGGGTTTTTTTTTCAGTGTGACGTGGCGTTCTTCTTTTTTTTATCAGCAGTGTGATTTTATACTTTGTTTTCTCATTGACATTATTCGTGGTGGGTATTATTTTTCTTGTTTTTAATTTTGTCATAGTCCACTGCAAAATTTCGACTCAAACTTAATATTTTTAATACATTTTCTGGTATGTCATATTCTGTTAAATTAATCACCCATTGTTCATTGAAATTATTTTTGTTTTTATTATTGTTTGTTTTGCCATTTTCAGGTTTTTCTTATTTTGCACACTTTCTATTTTGTTTTTTGCTGCTTACATTTAATTTTGTTAAAAGATTTATTGTATCTGCTTTTAAACCATGATGATATTTCATTTAGGATTGTGGGTTTCAATTTACTTTTAAGTTCATTATAATGTGCGTTAATTTTTTGCTGTAGGGCATTAATTTCTTTCGTAAGGTCTGTGATTAATAAATTTAAAGTTGCATGTATAAAATTACTTCCTTTATTTTGGAAGCCGTTAGCCAAACCATTGTCTTTAAATTCTATGTGTGACATTTTGAGTTTAAAAATGTTGGTGTCAAATTCCTATGTTTACAAATAACTAGAAATATATTTTTATTTCATAATCTCGCATATTTATTTTCCAATTTTGGTAATTTCTTAATATTGCTGTAGAATTCTTGTCCTAGATCTTCTTTGATTTTGTTCTAATTCCATCTGGTATGTTCTGTGCCATATTTTCACTCATGGTGATATTTTTTTTTCCTCTTTAAGGTTTTCTATTAATTAAAAAGAAAAACCCTCTTTCGTTTATTGGCTGTGGAATTTTTGTAAAAATACGTATGTATAGTTTATCATTAACAACCCAGTAATTACCATATTGGGCATATATTGTAGTAGTATTGAGGCCACTATTTTAACATGAAAGAAAATAAACAACAGCAACGTTCTTTATTTTCTTTCCCCTAGCGAAGGGAGGTGTAGTAGTATTGAGGCCAATATTTTACGATGTGTTATACATCAAGGAAATTGCCACAAATGGCCTCATACCTGGTGCACCTACTTATCCTCTGTGTTATTCTAAACTAATCTACTTACATGTTATGCTTACATACTATTGCACGATAGGTGTACCAGTTACCTAGGCATCGCTGTGGCAATATCCGTGAAGAGGAATGCATAATAAAATCTTGCCCTAGTTACTACTACAATATCTACCAAATCGTATATGTGATATATTCTTCTAAAAAGCAAAGAGTCATTTAAAAGACGTTAATGGAAATGTCGATATAGTCATTAGTACTTCGAATGATTGTTTATAACACATTATGGAATTTTATCAAAAAAGCAATTGTAAAAATAAGAGAATGTTTCCAAAACAAAATGAAAATAATAAGTATTTGTATGTATTCAGTTGTTTTATAATAACGTCCTAATTTCGGATTATACAAATAATTTATTTAAAACGAAATTTACAAAATTTGAAAGTTTGAAAAATATAAAGTAGATTGGGCTGCTGGTAGCACAATACATTGAAAACTGTCTCAGGTAATATACGTCATTCGTGGGCACATTAGCCAAAGAATCCATTTTTTTAGAAATCCGTTGCAGCGACAATTTTTTCAAAACAAAAATGTCATACTACAGCCTACACGACTCAAAAAGGAAGTATCTGCCAGCGGAGTTAAATAGGAAAGCGTGTCAAAGAGAAATGCCTTACTAGTCAAATATCTTAGTGAACATACAAAAAAAAAAACTATTTTGAATAAAAAAAATATGTATTTTTGGTTACCGCTTGTGTTCGGTGATTGATTACATCAAAACTAAGGACTAGACTCCGAAAAACAACAATGAAATAAGAAGGCTTACTACTTTAAACAAATTACACAAACTAAAGACCGAGACGTTTTACGATAGAAAAAATGCTGTAAGACTTAATGCTCGACGTCCTCCAAAGATTTTATTTGATAATGAACCACATTGATTTCTCTTATAGTTTTTTTTGTGTGTCCTGAATTCTGCTTTCCCCGTTTATCTTTTGGTCTGGTCCCACAGGTTTTTAAAGCTATTTGATGCTCAAGTTTACCTTGTGATCTCCCGTGTATCGATTTAAAAGCCGTGTTACATACTTACATGTTTTTTCATAACTTCTGTTACTCTTACCATTTTCTTTCTTTGTTTGCTACAAGTTTAGCTAACGTCTGCACAATTACTATCACAGTACTGTGATGATTCATCACAGTAAGTTGTGGGTTAACCAAAAAGTGTCTGATACATAGTTCATCACTGATGATCTTCAAAGTGTTACACAGCGTTGTGGCAACGTTGGACTATTCTAGTTAATTTAGTTTTGCGTGTGAACAATTCTTGTTTTTAAGCAACACCGCTATACTTGTTATTAAGAAACATTCATTTCTACTAATTAGGTTTTTGCTTCAACCACGCGATGACCCCACAATCAGATTAGTTTCCCTGTACCCTTCGAATGATGCAATCAGCACTGATTTATTTTATATTAGTACTATATTGGAACCGCCCAAACGTATAAGAAACTCCTATGGTGCCCACTCATTGTTTTGTTAGTTAGACAGTGTACAAATTTTATTTTTTAGGATCTTAATATGTGTGAGCCTTCTTTCTTTTATTATCCGTGTATACTTCCGTATGTTGTACAAGTTAATCTTTTCGAACTCGGTACCTAAAGATAAACACCCAATTTCGTTTGTAAACAACTTAATCTTTACATACGTTCTGTTCGTATACTGTGGCACAAATGGCCAACAGTAAATTTAACAATATTTCTCAGAAAATACGCCACAAAACCGATTTCTTCTCTCTTTCTCTCTCCCGTTCTCCAATCTCGCATATTTCACAGTATAAATCATCCGCCAGTGTCTCAGTTCTCGTATTTATCTACTAGGGTGTTTACTTCCTATACCAGAGCGGAAGTTTTGGACCAAGTTGTATCTTGTTATCGGTTATATATATTGATATGCCATTCGCGTGTTTCCAACTACATTATTTCACATAAGTGTCGCCGTTCTTGCAATAGTAAGATGAAGCAGACTCAAGTATTACGTAGTACACTGTTTACTCTTTATGTTTGTTTTTGTCCGCGTAATCCTTATTTAATCAAAACAGAATGCGAAGTAAGTTTAATAAATTCAATTAGTTGTGTGCACTTTTAAAAACCCCTATCTCTCTCTTTCTCTCTCGAAACTTGTCTGTGCCATCATCACAATTACTTTAACATTGACTTCAAAACGAGTACTGCTATGAGATAAGATTTGTTTTGGAAGTCGACATATATGTTGTGGATTTTCTTATTGTTTGTAGTGTTGTTCAATAGTGGCGTAGATTAAGTACTTATTATACAAGTTTGTAGTGTTTTTTTCATAACATAATTTCAAATTCATTATGTTTTAATCTTTATGTGTACATTTGTGGATTTTGTTTCTATCTTAAAACAATTATTGTGTTATTTTCTTTTTCGATATATCTGTATATTGAAAACCAATGGAATACGCCGCTTTTAATAAATAAGGTAATAAAATGAAATATTTTCTATTATATATTTGGTAATATACCTATTGTAAATTTTTCTAATGTGACTTTTTGAATTTATTCAACAATAATAGTAACAACTTTATTGCTATTTTTAACTGAACATTGTCATACATGGGTCATCCATTTCTAATCACTAATCACATGATAAATCAAATTTGTTGCTCAACATTTTTTATTTTCCTGATTTTTTTTATCATAAGTTCCCTATAGATAGACTGTCACAAAACACTGTTTGAACATTTTTTATAAGCCATAGTTTCTTCTAGTAGCCATTTTTAAAATGGCAATTGGGTGGATTTTTAAGAAAACGTAATTTGCAGAAAGTTTAATTGCAAAGCTATTTTAAAAGGCATCAGAATAATTCAAAATCCAGTGTGATCAGCATGAAATGAATTTCAAGCACATTTTTTTTTAATTTTTCTATCATGGAATTTATCAATCGTTCCTTTCTAAGAATCTAAATTTTTATGAAGGACGAGAGACACTAATATCATCTAAGCGGATAAGGCCGATTATGCCTTTATGAGTAAAGATATTTCGAAGCGGTTTTTTATTTGTGATAGCTGTTCATTAGGAGCACATTTTAATAATATTTTGTATTATACAGAGTGTTCCATAACTTGGTGGCTAACCATAGTTATATTTTTTTAAATGGAATACCCTATATATTATTGCATTTTTGTATTCCCAGTATAATTTTTAGTTAAAAAGTAATAAGATAGTATAGGCCTAAAATCTAAAGTTTTTGACTTATTCCCATTTTTCTGAAAAATTCAATGTTTTAGTTAGATGGACAAAATTTTTTGCAGGATTGTTTACAATAAGAGGTTCTAATAGAAGCATGTTTTATTTTTTTTTAGAGTTACTAACTGCATGTGCAGGAAACTGGATTAAAATTACATGACACGTTTTTGTATAAAAGTCATTTTTTTTTAACGGAACAGCTTGTATATCAGTTCATTTTTGAATTGTTTATTAAATTTCATGTCAGAAACATGTAAGACGTTAATACTTTAAATGTAACTATTACTGCGCTACTGTCGTTTTTTGATATGCTTTTGTTACTTTTTGCAAAAAAGTCAATTTTTTCAAATGGAACACCCTGTATATTATTTCATTTTTGAATTTCTTATCAAATTTCACATCAAAAACATGTAAGACGTTAATACTTTAAAAGTGACTATTACTGAGCTATTGTCTCTTTTTGATATAATTTTGTCAATACTATACTATATTAATTAAAACCACAAAACTGACAAAATTATGCCGCAGGTTGTGCAATAAAAGCATTAGAGCCGTTCAAAGTTATATTCCTATAAATTGAAATAAACTATACTTCACTTATTATTACTTTTATTACATTATTTCTTCCAAGAAAGGCCATAAAATTTTCCGGTTAAAAAAAACTTTCGAAAATCTCTTTTCGTGCCCATAACAATCCATCGTCTGTGCGGAGTCCGCACGTTCGTTGAAGAGAATTTCTCCTGGCCATCACCTCGTTCCTACCATCGCATTCCGCAGAAATTGCGATCTCTGTTGGCGCCGTATCGACGTCGTCGTCGCCATCCCTTCAGATTCTTTCGCTTGTTTTTCTTCTCTTCGCTAGTCGCGATATAACCGGAGTCCGGGAGAGCTATTTCTTCCAGCACCGAAGCCGCCAGAGCAGTCGATTTATTACGTAGAGGACGTATTCTATGGAAATTCGAGGACAATGAAACACCCAGATGAGGATTTCGTGGTGTAATGTACCGCTCGCGACTTACATTCCTCGAATATTACATACGCTGAATTTGAATCCACCTCATGGGTGGTAGAAGAGACAGATGGAGATGGTATTCTTTAATATTTCATTGCTTGACGGCCCAATTTATCTAAATATTATTAAATGAAGATAATAACATTAACTTCAGATTAGTTACAACTACTCAGAATTAGACTACACGCAGCTTTCATTATGCACGACCACCAATGAAATAAATATTCTAAAGAAAGAGTGATAGTCTTGTAAAAGATGGTCTTTAAAATTGTTTCAAGTTAAGTGTAAGAAAGTCCACAATCTACCATTTTCTTCTTCTTAGCCTTAGAGTCAGTAGTCAGAAGAAGCAAAATAAGAAGAATGGTAACAATTTACAATAATAGCCACTGACTAGTTTCCTGTGCAGATGTTTTAGTCTTTCCAGTAAAGTCAGTAAAGGAACTTGGGATATCAACAAAGAATTTGGGACGAAATCAGAGGTGAGGTGGTAAGACTAATGAGCTCAAAGAAAATATGATATAACTATACGAAATTAGAATAAGATAGAAGAAGAGAAAGTCATTGCATCTCACACATAGATTTAAGATTTGTCAAAGGTGATTTGAATATTGAATGAGATTTAATATAGTTGACATACTGTCATACGTTTCTTTTGTGTTTTTCAAATGATGTTTCGAGTTACCATTATAAAGTAAAACGGCTTGAGACGGCTTCAACGAGTCGATAATCAATCACCACTCTGCAGGATTATATTCAATACTCATTTCATACAAAAGTTGATTTACATCAGTACAGTAACAGAAATTTCCTTCAACTTTGTAAAATGAACTGAATTTTTCGTGACGATTTTTCATTACAGATATTATTATAATGGAAGTGATGTGAAAGATTCCATCCTTTTAATTGAGATCCCAAAATTTGTGATTTTTCTTTGGTTTCACCCAAATCCCGTATCAAATCATGCAGATCTGATTGATTAATGCGATGTGGTTCGTCAAAAGGAACATACGTCAGATAACTTGAAAATTACACATTCGAAACGCCGTTTATATCTTCCTCGTCCATGGAATTTGCAGAAGAATTTGAATGCATTGAAGTTGGAAGCTCACAATCAGTTCTTTTCAACGGTTTGCTTAGAGATGGAATATCTGAATACATGACTTTGTGTTTATTTTTTTTTTGAAAACCCTTCCGTATTTACAAGGCAAAATTAACAGTCAGTGACGTGACCTGCTGGTTCACGCAAAATTATTGGCCTTTTTGGTAGGACGTCAGAAGAATTCTTGTATTTGTTCCACTGAGTTAATTTGACATAACACGAATAAAGCATTTATGTGGTTGTTTAACACATGTTTGAATTAATTTACTTAAAGGCTTCTTTTGCGATTTTGTAACATATAATCCACAACCATAACAAAAACTGCCCCGAGAATTTTTACAGCCTCTTGCACGGTTTTCCATTCTTGAAAATCACACGCAACACAACTTGTTCAACACTGCCTCAAATTTCTTAACTAAGTGACAATTCAGAGAGTTTTCCTTTGTCTCATTTATCATGCATTTATCTATTTATTTATTATTAAATAATTTATTGTTTTGTCTAATATGGTTGTGTATGTTAGGACATTATTATATCGTTGTACCATATCCAAGGATGTCTTAAAAGCTTGGGATAAATTCCATGCTTATAGTGTAATATATGAATAACAATCCGTGTAACACAATGGAAAACAGAGTATATTAAACAAAATTAAATTTGTGCTCGTGGAGATGCCTTTGTATTTCAAAATAAAATAATGAGAATAGAGTTATTGAAGTATTACTTTTTATTTAGTAATATAAAGAAATAGCGTTTAGGAAGGGGAGAAGGGACCCCTTTTTGAAGCAATAATTACGCATTTTTAGAGTTTCATGGTTATTTTCTCTAGGGGCATAGTATTAATAACTAAAAAGTGCTACGAAAGTAGAGAACATATGGATAAATTCAAAAAAAATATTTCTTTATATGACTTTCCCTTCACAGCTAGGATGAAAATACATTTCGCCTGCTACGAATGTGCAATTTTGTGGGCGAAGGATTGTGCATAAAAAACGCAATTATTCATGGCCAAACCAAGCGCAGAGGTAATAAAAAAATAATTGGTCTTTTTTTAGGTCACTGTCGCTCTGACGAAAACGTCTAGCCACACAATTCCATTAAAAAGTGTTCTAAGAAAGTTTGTTTGTGGTGGTATTATCTAAAGTATCCATCACATTTTTTATGATATATGTATACATACTTTTATTTAGTATAGAATAAGTAAAGCATCGTCAAACTTGAAAGAAATTATTATTATCGAAAAATTTTCAAAATTTTTGGCACGGTGGAATAATTTTGAAAATAAATACATGCTAAAATGTAAATAGTCCTAATATAAAAATAAGTCCTCGCTTGTTCAGTGCTATTTATTTTCGTAAATAAAAGATAATTAATCGGCTACCTAATTTTGAAGAAACATTTTCACTTTCATTTAACCTAAGACGATCATCATATTATGTTCTATTTTTGGAATGAATTTGTTGATCATGTGGCTCTCACAATTAGTTAATAAATACAATAAAGATACGATGAAATAATTTCTTAAAGTTAGGAAAAAATGTTTTAGTCTGAGTTGCTTGGTTTATTATTGAACATGTTTTGGTGTTTTGTCTGTTCATATCTTCTTTTATTTTGTTGCTATGACCCACCTTCTAATTTTTTGCCTTTTCGAAATAACCATATTTTCTATCTTACTTAATGACACTTTCTCACTATGAAAATAAGAAAAACAGGATCGTGAAAAAACTCTCTAGAAAAAGTGGCATACATATCTGCTTCAAATTTACCTCCATTTTCTCATTCCTGATTTGTTGAAGAGAAAAAGATATATGATATGTTGTCATATAATGCCTGCCATACATTAACCATTTACGAAGTTAAAAATTACATACAACCATTATTTGATACTTTGTCGCATTCTGTTTGCTTTTGTATTTACTACTAAATTATCTATCGAATAATAATAATAATAATAATAATAATAATAATAATGGTGTATTTGCAAAAAGTACATTATTATGAACTAAATTAACATAACAGAATAAGAAAATACTCATTTTTATATTTTAAATACAATTAGTAATCATTTTAGACGGTATTTTGTATAATAATAAACACACGTAAGTTTCATATTTCGTCCCATAAAATTATGTAAATTCTTCTACATTTTGTAGAAGCACTTAAATTTCGTAAATATCTCGTCTTCATCTGAACAAGAAAATGATTTTTTTCCATAAAAAAATGTATGCTAACGGATGCTCCAAACTTTCTAATTTCATAACGTCGTCCGTTGAATTTACATTAATCGGTGATAATTTAGCTTGTGAAAAGATCTCGGTGACGATTACTCGACTGAAGAAAATTTGCATTCTATACTTTTAATTATGTGCTAATAAAGTTGGTCTAATGTGAGCTTCGGTAGTTGAGAAATGGCAATAAAAAAGTTGACAAATTAGGGAGATTTTAACTACCATACCTCGACCGATATATCTCAGTTCGTTTAAATTTTATAGTAAAGTGATAGTAGTAATAATATAAGATTTATTACCACAAGTATACATAACCAAAAAGGACAAGATATGTAAAAAAAGAAAAATGGGAATTACGTTGATATTAAATAATAAATCTGACCAGAAACTATATGTAAGTTAAAGCAGGCTAACTTCTCGCAGGTATGTAAGTTATATTATCTTAAAAAATAACTCAAATGTAAAAACTATACCAAGTTGCTTGATTTGTTCTGATGAGCCCAGAAAATTTTGTGTATATTGGTAAACCTCCACATCAAACTTGGCAAGTTTTCAGACTTCTCAATAATGTCCATATCTTTAATGAAAACTTGTCAAGTTTATCAGTTTATAAACAATTTTCTGTGCTCATCAGGGCAGATTAAGTAACTTGGTATAGTTTTTATATTTCCGTTATTTTATTAAGATAATATAACACGCATGCCAGCGAGAAGTTGGTCTGCTTATGTTTTACATGTATGTTTTTAATTGGATTCCAGTTAATATCTATACCTAGTGTTTAGCTTTATTATTAGGTATAGTCCAGTATTTTTTATATAATAGTTAAGTTTATATTAGGCAATTTTGTATACATAAAAAATTATAATATTTTTCAAGGTTTGGATGGAATAACAGGGGTATTACTTCTTCTTTCTTGGAGATGTATATCACTGAATTTCACTTTGAGGTTGTCTCATAAAAAGTTGTACTTATCCTTTATTTGTAACTCTATGTAAATACCCTAGCTTTCTCTTATGCTTCAATAAAGACATTTATTATTATTATTATTATATTATATATAAAGCACAAACAGCTATATAACTAAAGATAAGTAGTTTTGTAGTATTTCTATAGTCAATAAAATACTATGTAAACGTTTTTAAATAAAGGGAAGTATGGAAATTTAAATTTAAATTAAATATGAGAACAAACTATATATTGAAATAAGCAATAATAAAATTTTTATCAAAAGAAGTGAGAAAATAAGCCGATTACTAAGCGTACATCCGCACTCCGTTCTGACACGACATGGTATTCTGTAGATGTTGAACTCACTCCCGCTAGATTGCGTTCGTCATCGGGCTCACTTCTGCACTTTGCCCTCGCCTCGTCACTTTTCCGTACGTTGCGTGTCGCATCATTGCCCTGTAAACGGCAAAATTATTATGTGTTATTATTATTTTTGCTCCAAACGAATGTCTAAAACTGACAATTCTTGTTCATTCAAAAATTAAGTACGATCGCAGTTTGTTTCTGGTTACACAAACATTATTCATTTTGAGGTTTATTGGTATCTAAGCACGTTACAAAGTTTGACTTTATAACACTTTGTGGTGTTGATCTCTAAATACAAAGTATTTCGATTTTCGCATTTAAAGAACTAGCGTAGCAAAGGCGTAGACATATTAGGCATCCCTATAAAAATATTTAATCAGAGAACACTTATCCCAACGTGAAAATGTTGTTTAATACATCCTTGGGGACGATTTTAAATATATGGCCAGAAATTTCACATCATATATTTATAACCTTCTCCAATAACCTCCATTTTTTTTTACATATTTTTCAAATTCTGAATAAATACAATTTATATAATGGTTAAATACAATACATTTCCAAACCAATCATGGTTTTGAAGTAGCATTTTGCCTATATACGTATGCATAATTGTAAATATGAAAAAGTCACTTAAGGTAGATGTTATGTATACCTGATATTTACATGGAAATGTGGATTTACAAAAAAATAATGAATATACAATTATGAAATTCATAGCTTGTGTATTGACGCAAACCTATCGACCCATCATTATTTAAAATTTAATTGCTCGACTCAGAGCAATTAGAGAGCAATACTTCAGCCCCAAGTTCTTAATTAATTTTTAATTTATTTCCTCATTCGAACCAAGGGTGATGATTCGTGTAATTTTCAAGGATATGCACAGAAATATATTTATTTTAGAAAATATATAAAACATATTCGTTTAGCATTACACTGGAAAAATAATGCATATTTATAATTGAAATTTCTTTTCACCTATTTCTGGTACATATTTCGAAAATGGAATTTCATTAAGGGTGTTTTATTTAAGTGTATTGGGTCACTTTATTGAGGAACTAGCCCATGTAACCTCAACTCACTTACGCAAATACGGTTTGAATAGTCAGTGTATGTAGTTATTTCAGTTAAGTTAGTTCAAAATATGATTTGCTAGTTTGTTTACTTCATTCGTATTTCTGTTTTCAGTTTAGGATAAGTTACTATACAAATTAGTCCTTCTTTTTATCTGTACAAGTATTATGTGGGTGTATGCTTCGAGTTAGTCATCTTTAACATTCTTAACCTCTCATTGGCCTTAATGGCAAAACCCACGACTTAAATATTGAAGTTGATATATGCCTTCGTGGCATATAAATATTGGAACTGCCCTTTGGGAAAAAGGTCCCCAAACATTATTTAGAGTTAATAAAAATAAAAATCTATTTTATAATTTAAATAATACTTATATTCAAAATCAATGAATTTTATATATTTCACAAACCAAGAAATATCCTACTCAATATAATGTTTTTTTAACACAAAAAGAAACAAAACACATTAATAGACAAGTTAAATACACTTTTATAAAGATTACATTGAATAAAGTTTACGTATACCATTTATTATATTTAAACGTAAACAACAGAGACGAGAATTTACATCGTATGCTGCATACAAGATTTATGTATAATTATATACATATACCACAATGCCGAAACATATAAAGTTACATTATACTTTATATTACAGAGACGATATTTATTTAACAATTATATTTATTTTACTCATATAAGTATATCTACTTCGTTCGACTCTGTTTGAAAATTGATTTCTAAAATTTAATTCTTTATTGTCAAAATACATTCACATACAATAAGATTTTATCATTTAAACAATACGGTACCTATAATAAGATTTTTTCTATCCTCTCTCTTCGGCGCTGTTTTCTAGCGGGAACTTCTTTGTTGACGACCAAGACGTGAAGAATCAGCTTGCTCTGCCAAATGGAGCACAGTATCTTTATCGCAAAAGATATAACACTTTGCACATTTAATACATATATGCAAGTTTAACCACTGTTTTATTACTTTTACAATTAACAACAATACTTATGACTGTTGTCGACCCACTCAGCAGTCTATTATTTATTTAAATTATAGTTAACAACAATTCTTATGACTGTTGTTGACCCACTCAGGAGTCTATTATTTGGAGTTCGCCGTTCGACACAAAGTATGACTGGTCTAACTTTCGACTCATGCTTTTCAATTCGTATTCTTGCTTTTTATAGGAGGATGTCTGTGATTCCCCGCTTTCTAAACAGTCCGGGCCTTCCTGATATTTTTCCCCGCACAAACAGTTGAGTCACCGTGTGAACGCAATACCAATCTTAGATAAACACGGATGTTTATGCATCACTATACTAATACATAAATACATAATACAGCTTATTACTACATGTGAATTAATATTACAGAAATATATTCATTGATTTCAAATATATTTTAAAATGTTTATAAAATATTATTAATCAGATTATTTAATATGGTAACATTTATACTATTAATATGTAAAATGAGGTAATATTTTAATATTAATATAAAATAATGGGCTGTACTATTAGGGGTTATATGGAAATAGAGGGTCTTTTAACGGTACGAAATATAGGGATATACTAGCTAATGTCATGTTGCGTATAGTGTTACTGTAGTGACAGTTTCCTGTTTCAACAAGATAACTCACCGGTACATAAATCTAGAGTGTTTCAGCAGTGGATCGAAACTGAAAATATTGAAACTCTACCCTGGCCTCCTAAAAGTCCAGATTTAAATCCTCTGGAAAATCCATGGGGGGGGGGAATTATGAAAAAGAGACTTTCTGATATTGTACACAACAATTCAAATCAATTATAGAATCAAATTGAAACTTGTCGACAGCATGCTGTTTCGTTTAGCAGAAGTAATAGAAAATATATATTCTTTTTTAGGCTTTATTTAAATAATTTCTCTCATTTCCTAATAATTGCTAAAAATATAAAAACACCCTACGTATGCAAAAATATTAGTGAAACAGTAAATCCAGAAATTCTCATATGCATGTGTATATCAATCTCAACGGTAGAAATTCATATGAAACTAAACACGTACAACACAGTATCTCCACATTATTCAATATCTGTGGAGGTATTATTCCTAAAAATTAAAAATGGGTACGAATTTAATCGGACTGAATTTTTTGTGGAAACCTTTTTTTGCAACTGAATGTACGTATAAGTCGTGATTAAATGCACGATTAGATATCAAAACGGATTCTTTACCTTGTAGGTAATTGTTTTAATTTGTCCTGTGATATTATTGAATATAAACACCTCTTATATATGTACATAACAAGCCCGAGGGCTGGGCGACAGTACATTTTTGAAAGTCTCGCACGCACACGCTCCACCACGGCGCACGCAAACCGCTTTATGGCCGGCGGCAATAAAGTCTATTTCGTCGACGATGATTTAGACGCACTATGCTGGCTAATGCTATATCATGTGCAGGAAATATAAATGAGGCATGAAATATTGTACGCTTAAAATGCACGTTCCTTTGAATACCATCTATATACTAACCAGTACTTGCACGCATAAATGCTTGTGCTCTGACACGCACGATGGCAAGGAATGTGCATAGTTACTAGAAATATGTACATTAGAACATTAGGATCGGAATAATTACGACGTTAAATTTATTAATAAAAACTCATGGGATTAAATGTATAGCTTCACGTCTTTCTGTTTTATATCTTACTATCGTGTGCTCCTTTAATGTATAATATTTGCTGTCAGCGTGTCGGATAAACATACGAGTGATCAGAAAATGCAGATAAACATTTGGAAATAAAGCAATCAAGAAGTCAAAATAACGTGGCATAAAAGTGAGTAAATTCTTCTCCTCTGATTAACCAATTGAAATATCAGAACCAGCAATAACTAATTGTAAGGAAGTACCACTTCATCCTTCTGACACCGATGTAGACAAATACAATGGTCTGCTCTATCTACTCCTCCCACAATATTCTGATTTTACTTTTTGATTAATTTAGGTTGGGGCGCAGTAACTCTTTTCTTTTCTCTTTGAAAGAATGGAGACACTGTTGGCAGTACCGATTTAAAATTGGAAGCGATACTAACGATATTGTCATTCCAGCAACATATTATTGCGTTATCTTCTTGTTCCAAAGCATATTCTAAGTTTCCTCTTTCCATTCTTCGGTTCCTTGCCAGTCTTCACGTTCTCTCTCACGTGATACTGTGAGCTTTTATTCCTCGGTCTCTTAGTAATATAAGCAAATCCCACCACGTAAAACAGTTACCGAAATGAAAATTAATCAGAAGATAATTTCTGTGTAATTTTGCCAACAAATAATAAATAAAACTACACTTGCCCCCAAACAAACCCAATCTTTATATTTTTCTGATAGATTTCTGCTGAATCCTTGATTTGGCCCGAAACATTCGATGTAGCCGCTTTTACAAGGAGCCATCCAAAATTTATTGCCCCGTCTAATCGGTTTGTCCCTGCTGTTAAGTTGTTTTGAACCGTCGCGGCCGAAATACGGAACCGTCGCTTCATCCACACTATGGTTTTCATCAGTGGTTGCGCGTGAAACAAACTTCTGATTTAGGAATTCTTCCAAACGACTAACTTTTGCAAATCTGTTACCAACTTCCAAGGTTGCATGGCAAAATTAAAATGATTTCTTGAAATTGCTTGGTACACAAGTTGGTGATTAACATAAGAACTCCTTTCCCAGTACAACGATCTTCTCGGTAGGCTGGTATGAACAGCATGTCGCAGTATATAATCAGAAATGCGCTTCTTATTGGTTGATACTAACGAGTAGTAGTGCCCATTAAGTGATTCCTTTTATAACACAATGAAAAATGTAAAATTTTTTTCGAACAGAATATACGAAACTCGCTTTTGTCATTATTATATTTATGGGGTAATGCATTTCAGTTTTATTGACAAGCAAGAAATATTTACCTATGTGCCGGCGGTATTGAACATATACATACAGAAATGACGAATGCCATAGTAATAACAGATAATAACAATAAGGTGTCATCTGTTTTATGAACTTAAACAAGATAGATATTATCTTTATCAATTAATTAAAAACATTAACAAATTAAGACATTTAAATATTAACTAATTATGAATAAAACTGTAAACTATTATCTTTGACAAATATATTACATTCATATTAATAAAATGCACAAAAACACTTGAAATAAAACAACGTGTTTCAATTTCCAAAAATTGTATTAACAAAAATACGACTAGTTTCGCACACACTGTGGCTTTATCAAGTATATAATACTTGATAGGCGTTCATTTCAAAGCAAACTGAATTGGCAAATCGGCACCTTCATATATTTTTGAATATTCAAACACATTTTTTTTAATTTTAAGTATTTTTTGTGCACTTAATCTAATGGTATTCGAAGAAATAATAAAAACCGACTCCATTGAAATATCCATTACTACTTTATAAACCATCGTATTTATTTTGTTTCTTTCTAAATTGTAAATACACCGCACATAATATTAAAAGCCAGTACTTGATTATGATAACGTTCGGGAGTTGCACGTCAACAATTCCATAAACTTACAAATTTAATCGTATTTCCAAAGTTTAATTGTTATAGCGCATAATACAGCGTATCGTGGTACGCCGTATAAGTCCAACAAGAACTAATAATCACCGCAAATAAACAATAACTATCCAATTAGCAATTATTCCAGTATGTCTCTCCATTTGCAATATCCATACGTAATTAAGCCATTGAAGTTGATTCTCCGATAGCTATCTTATTCACATTTGTTCCGTTCATGTACGGCACCGCACACATACACATGCATAGTATAATATAACGTGCGCAAAGTTCAGGCAGCGGCGTTCATTTTAAAGCAAACTGAACTGGCAAATCGGCACATGTCAACGTTGGCAAAACAAATTTTCGTTTATTCGTCTACCATTTTCATTTATAACATAACATACAGCATATGGAGAAGAGATAATTGGCGTTCATCAGTGAGAAACGTGTTGTGTGTGTCGTGTATCAACTCTGTTGAAATTACCATCATGTTCGATATCAAACTGGGAAAACTCGCACCGAAATATTGGCATGAGTTAGTCCCTTTTATTGGGAAAGAAATAAAGAGATAAGACGCGAGGCATCGTGTAACTTTCCTGTGAAATTTGCAGAGGTTTTTATGGTTTGTAGTCATGTTATCGCGATTTAGAGAGCAAGTGAAGAGCGAAGTTTCCTGATATATAACCATTTAGGGACTAATTTGAAGAAATTGTATGAGGACTGCACAATTATTTTTTATTTAAAAGACTTTGTTTCACAATTTTATCAGATTCTTCTAACATGTTTCGATAAGACCGCTTACCATTACAAAGAAATAAGATGAATAAAAGTGCATGCAGTCAAGGCTAACACTATGAGTCTGATAGGTTCAAGACACTTAACAACTTGTTCTAAAACTTCAAAATCATGGTCATTGAGTTTCACCGGCGTAGATAAATCAATCATAACCTTCGGAATACAGCCTCTTAGAAAATCAAACCGTTGCAGCATTTAAGCTAAGCTGTTCCATCCGGTTTTGCAATCTAATATAAGATTTAGTTCCTTTTCTGTGTTTTCTGTCACATAATTCTGCAGATCAGTGTTTTTTAATGGAGAGCTACCAAATAATTTAACAATTTTTCTTACTTGTGTTACTAGTGCTTGAATGTCTCAATCATTTGTTAAATGAAAAGATACTTGTTCATAATCGTCAACTAACTTGAGAACCTGTTCTTAAATATTGTCATTATCATAATCATCCTCGTCACTGCTACCATCAGCATTATCACTACTATCACCGTCATTGTCAAAATTTGGTTCTGGTATTTTTTGCATATTTTTAGATTACATGATGGCAATAATTGCAAGTTGAATGCCATGAGCAAAGCACAGTTACAGGAGTAGCTGTATTAATTTTTCCAATTTCACCATTACACTGCCACCATTTGTTGTGACAGAAACAATGTCGCTTTTCAAGCTTCATTTAAATCCTTTAAGTTTTGTTTCAACAAGGTTAACACATGTTTCTGCAGGCATAGATCCTTTGGCAGGTACTACTCCTGTATTCTAAATCTTAACTCATTGCTCATCTAAACATCCATGAATGTTAATATTGATATATCTTTTGTTGGCTGTGGACGTCCATTGAATGTTAAGCTGAAGCAGAGACCGTTTTGTCGTAGGACTTTTATTTCATTAGCGAAATTGTCAAATGCCTATTCGCAATACATTAAAATAAAATCCTATTTTTTATTGTTGATGGAGATGTTGGCAAATTTAGAAATCCCCTTGCTTTCAATCTTTTTCTTAGGGATCTAAGAAAAGAAGGTGTGTAAATCCAATATGGCGCCTATAAAAAATTAGATAGCTGATTTTTTAAAACACGAACGTTATTTGTCGCAGGTCCATTTTCTTTACGGATTTGTAACAAACACAAAATTTAACAACTTCGCCAAATTTAAAACTGTACTCACTGTATCACTGTCTAAAAACGTATATTATAATAACTCAGACTCTGGTAAATCCCCTCATTTGCTCAACGATTCAAGATTCAATGAATAATATAAATCTTAACTTTTGAGGTTCCGGGACTTCGCTGTAGTCCTGGGACCAAACTTCTTCTATGAAATGCCGGGACTGGAAACCTAATCCTCATATGTATTTTCCTTCAGATTACCTACCATTTACACCTTATTATACTGCTTTTAAGCTTGTAATTTATTCACGATAGCACATCATAAGACGTATTTGTGAATCTCTGTTTCCTTTTGTCTTCATGTTTAGTTTTCTCTTATTGCAAGAGATTTCATTACTTACCAACTCTCGTACCTACTACAGGAAGGGATTTAATGAAAATTAATGGTTTTGGGATTCATTTCTCTTTCTTTCGGCAACCTTGATGCTTTTTTCATTACTCGTAACAACACATCCAGTGTTCCGGTAATGAACGATATTGCTTCGACCTTTTCAGTTCGTTTTCTATAAAAAGCCGGGACAACTACGGGGATAACTCGTTTTGTTATCTGCGCCTCTTATGTAACCGCATCTGTATATTATGCGTATGCCGGTACGTATTTCCTCCTAAAATAGACTTTGGAAGAGCTATTTTCGTCAGATTTCTATTTGCGATGGGTATATTCACGATCATATAAAAATATAAAGGAGTACCGGGAATTATGTCATGATAGCAATTTGTTATGTAAGATTATTTGATTCGCTGTAATTACGTGTAGTAGCTTAATGAATTATTTATCTCAGCGCCATAAAATATAACCTGAGATATATGTCATTAATTCATTAGAGAAAGATACATTATGGACTGATTGCTGATAATTAGATTTATTTACATTTTACGATCAGAAAAACGCTACGGGTTCATAAAGCTAAATTACAGTGAGAATTGATGACTAGATAGTTATCGTTATTTCTCTTTCGCTTTAGCCGAGAATGATCTGATATTATTTTGCTGTTAGACCAAAAAAGTTAATCCGTGAAAATATAAGTTAAAACTACAGTACATTTTTGATTATCCGGATTAACTAATGCAGAATTTAATCCGTTTAATCGAATTCATTTATTAGAAGTACTCAAAAAGCGCTGTTGTACATAAATAACACTACATATTTATAATTATACATACCTAATTATAAAAAAGAGATAGTTTATTATAAACAGGTAATAAGAAACATAAACACAAGGAACGAGGAACTCTGTCTATACTACATACGAATTTAATTCCAAAAATGTGTAATTTTTGTTTGCAGATATTTTTTCCCCAAGATTTTATTTATCTCTTCTTTTAAGCGTCTCAAGGCTACTATTTCACTAACTTTAGCGTTATTCTCTTCTGCCCATCGTATATACATAAGCCGATCAAAGCATCTTCGTATTTTACGAGCTTTTGGGAATCAGTAATAGCCTCATGTGCTTTTTCTGAAGGTAGGCCGTCGTCTGAATGCAGAGGATCATTATCTCCATCTAGCCACTCGTTCACTTCTAGTTCTGTAACATGATCACCACTTCGTACGAGATTGTTTAACATGGTTACGATGTCTTCTGTTTCTTTCTGTCCTGATTCTAATGATGTCGCGATCAACTTTCCTCCTAATACGCTTAATGGAATACAATCCTCGTGTACTTGCGTTGATAAGAGGCAAAGGTCTTTTTATTTGACTTGCAAGTTTATTAAAAAGGATTTCACAGCTTGTTCGTTACTACAAAGTTTTTCCCCACTAACCTTAAGAAACGTAATGCCATGTCTTTTCTGAAAATTTGAAACCCATCCCCTGCTTGCTATGAATTTGTTATTGCCGGAATGATTCCTGTATATCTGCTTAACTTTTTCAACTAGATTCTCGAAAGAGATTAATTACAACGTATTTGCCTCTTTGTTTTACGAACCATAAATACAGTTCTGCTTTCATATCTGGGTATTCTGCCTTTCGTAACGTTCTCTTCTTGCCAGGTCCAGAAAACGTGTTCTGAATAAAACTACGAAATCAATACAAACTTTAAAATTTGCTTTTCGTTCTTTTTTTACGTCGAAGATTGTTGATGTTCCTTCTACAATAACGTTTCTTATGTAACTCCAAAAGTGAACTGAACACTAGGAACGTACGTATGTAGAATGTAAATAATACGCACGGAAATGCTACACAGTTTCAGGGGAATCCCTCAAACACTTATGTACAAGTAGGCAAACTAAATTTAGAATGGTGAACAATGATCCAGATAATAGAAACACAAGCACTTCCGATAACAACATGCATAATGCAAAACATATTTGATCCAAATAACCGCTAAATCCGGAAAACCAATGGTCCGGGTAATCAAAAATCTACTGTATTTTTCACGTTTTGAACAATTTCGTATGAGGATTTGAGAAACCTAAATTTTCCAAAAAAATGTAGGCTCGAAATAGGGAGGGAAAAATATTGGATTGAATGAGTTTTAATTTTACTATTCCTACTTTGAAAAATTTGATCCTAAATTTGAGAGACATCCAGATTGATTATGAAATAACCGAATTTATAACATTTAATTTTTTTATGAGACTGAACATATTGTTGCAAAGGCTATTTTTTGAATTCCTTTACTAGTGATTTTGATAGTAAATAAGTTGGTGAGTTTACCTGACACGATAGGTCTCATTAACTTATCGGGGTTATGTATTTTCGGTAATTTATAATTGACTACAATCAAAAATAAAATACAAAATATCTAGCAAATAAGTAAGCATGTAATGACAGATGTAAACTAGGTACCTCCCGTGGTTTTACCTTTTACCGAGAATGCTTCCCTTCTCTTCTATACTCATTGATTTTAAGAAAGAATTCAATATCCCAGCCGGAAGTAACACAAATTGTGCATTCTGTACATATTTTTTTAAAAGGATAAGATTACTTAACTCATAATTTGGACTGCACGGACTACAGTCGTGGTGTTCCATACCTCAGTTTTTTTCTAATCTGCCCTTTGTGAGAAGGTGGAACAAAACTGGGTATTTTAATTTCGTAGTTGATTTCACCTCCTATTACCGACTAAGTAGGCGATAATAAAGGGATTTCCATTATCATTGCAGTGAAGTATTAAAAAAATAAACCGCATTTAAAATATTTACATAATTTTGCAATTAAGCATTATCGGCTTACGATTAAAGAAGCATGACGAGGGCATCACCGAAAACATTCATCATCACTATTTGACTTGGGATTCATGCAAAGTAAGTAGAAGCGTACTGATTGCTCGTCATGTTGCTAAAATTCATTAAATTATATGCGGCCAGCCTGCATAATTATCCCTTAAAATAATACTCCCATTAAGTTTTATCAAACAAAATTTAAATTGCCCGCACGCTCGATCTAAATTACATACTTCGGCGTGCATTAAGCTCTTCCTCAAAAAAAATAATTTATACTGCTTGGCATAGCAGCGATCTTGGATAAAGGGAGGGGAACGAGGTGTTCTGTACAACTCTCATAAACATACTAACATGCACACTAGCACACATGTGTTCACCATCTCATACCACATAAACACATACACGGAACTGGTTTCCATCCTGTCGCGAACATGTAATATACGAGACTTGCTGTAATATTTGACCCAAAACGGTACAAATCACTAAGAGTTCTTTTAAAACGACCGGGCAGTATTGTAATGTATAAGTTCTTTTTTTGTTGGTCATATTTCAAGCCATAGATATACAACGACTGCTAAATAATACCATCAAGTAGGTTTGCTATTCATTTTTCTAAGGAGTCTTTCTTGTTTGCTTGCTTGTTTTAGTATACTAATAATAACTACCCTATATCACTATTCATTGTAATTCCATAATAAGATAAAGTTAATGAAATTAGTATTATTGCAGTTCTATTATATTAACGAAATTGTCATAATCGAAAAAATCAGTTTTTCGTCATTTAATTTTAACGTATGTATATTTTAGATAAATTTAGAAATCTCAGTCAGAATATTTTTTTGTGACGGTATGTTTTAAAAATTAAATTATTTTTCTAATTTGCACTTGAATTTAATTGCAATCTGTTAATCGGCGTACCTAATTATCGATGTGTTTGATATCCGGCAGATTTTTCTCTCACTCCTGTTATTTTCTCAATTAACGCTGTTAATAAATATTTCAGTAATTATCACATTTATTTCATATATTAGTTTCTGGTTCTGTTTTGTATTTTGCTAATTACTCATTTTGTATTATTACACACAGTGGAGGGATTTATCTGAGTACTTGACTGAGAACCGTCTTAAGTAAAACATGGATAATATGATATACCGTATAATTAACTTTGTGCAGTATTTTTTGGCTTAAATTAGGGATTCAATTGCACGGCTTATTCTTCGTATTACGAATCCATAATCAAAATTTCAAAAAAAACAACAACTAGACGAGTACTCCTTAGTCGTTGATACTCGATTTCAGTTTTGATACTGCAAAGAGATGGACTCAGTAAGTTCACGTTTAGCGCCACGTGTGGGATTTTTCTTAGAAATTTTCGTGCTAATTATTTTTATCTCCTTCTTAATGTTTCAGTATTACGTGTCATATATCATACTACCCTTTTTGATACAAGATCCGAATTTGAAGAGTGTTTGTTTTTTTCATGTGGGGTGACGCATTTTATGTGTCTTTTCTAAAACTTGTACATTTTAAGTAAATAATTTAGGGACTAATTTCGCTTTTAATGAGACATTATTTATAATTATTTCACTACTCTGTTAAAATGTTTAAATAGGGATTAACTTTAGTGTACAATTTTCCTCGTTTGTTAGATAATTTGATAGACGATAATTACCAGACGTAATTATACATATTTAGATTTGCAAATTAAAAATTCAAGCGCAATTAAAATAAATCATATTTAAAGAATTGGAATAAAATCGAGAAAAAAATATAAAAAAGTAGTGTATTGAAGAAGCAAATTTAACGTAACTAAATATAAATACAATGAAAATAACATGATTTTTTACATTTTTACTAAAAATTATTTATTTAAAAAAAATTATGTTTTTCCAACTTTGGTTCAAACTCCAGATGGATGGTGCCTGTATTAAAATCAAGGTGTTTTTATAACATTACACTCTCCGATATGCCTAATTTTCTTATATTGAATCTGACCAGTACTTCAAAGCAGTTTAAATCCAGAAATGTTTCCAATGAACATTATAATTGTATATTATTATCCATCTCGTTCTCGTAAATAATAAGATTCGCAAAAGAAGCAGAGGGACGTAATCGATGCAACATGAAGAGAAGCATCTTCCCACCTATTAGGTCCAACCGCAATATTATTACACGTCCGATACCGTTAGGACGTCTCAAATTGCTGTATCATATCTTCAGTGCGATTTTTTCAAGTTTAATTACAGATCGAACAGACAGACTAAACGACGAAACGCGATTTCGTGGCGCACAATCTTCTCGGTCGTTGTCCAAATTGACACGACGTCGTTGCCTGCTCGCTACGTCTTCTAACTGTAACTCCTCAATTATATATCTGTTGAGCGTAATTTTTACTTACTCGCGCGCCGCGCTCCACGGCTGAGAGCGCGAAACGTGGGAAAGGTATTATTGAAATGGAAGTGGGGAAAAAATGCGTTACGAATTAGGATAGATTGAATTTTTAATATGGCTTTCGAACGTTTGTTAGTTTTATTATGCGCCTCGTACAATGGACACAAACAGGATGATGCAGCAAATGATTATAAGATGCATAGTTTTTTTTTGTTTAATAATAGACTAATATCTGTAAGAATATTGGTGAAATATTTATAAAATGTTAATTTAAATTTGGTACCGCTACAGAGTTGTTTGCCTTTTTTTAACTAGCCCGTTATATAATGAGATGCTTTATTTTAATTCATGCAGAGCGACAACACAGGCACAGATTATAACGTAGAACTGAAAATCAGAGTATCAGTCAAATGTCAAATTCGATAATAAATAAATGGGGGCGTGTTCGAAAAACCGCTCGGACACCTCGATTGGTATTTTTAGTTGTGCATTTTTTTCAACAGAAACTTTTTATACATGGTGTGTCATGTAACAGTGGCCAATACCAACTTTTTTATTTTAAATGCAACACCCTGTATATTATCCATTTTTTGGATTGTTCAGAAAATTCTAGACATATTTCATGTACATTTTCCTGTACTTATCAACAATTGTTTCAGAAATATTAAGTTTTCAGTTTTATTACAACAATTTATATTAAAGAAAGAAAATTATTTGATTACAGACATTCGCTACAACACACTCCACAACTAATAAGTGATCTGTTTATTTCTTGATCATGTAAAATAAAAACAACAAAAACCATTCCTTCTTACCGATATGAAATATCGGTAAAAAGGAATGGTTTTGTTTACTTTTGTTTAAAACTACTGGCCTACCTAGAGATCATTCTAATAGCATTATTTTCCTTTAACTTTTTCCATATATCTACGTTATTCTTGTTATTTTTCCAGCGAAATATTTTGTTTTTAATTTTTAGAGGTATGTTAATTTTAAGTTAGAATTTAGTTTTTAATTGAAATTACGCTTTACTTATCTAATTTGTATTTATTTATTTTCGTTTTAGAAATATTTGCGCCATTTGTTAATGTCATCGTTTAGTTGTTATGTAGGTCTCTGTGCTTATTTGAACTTCGTGATTCAATTGATTTATTGTTCGGATTTTGCTTCTAAATTTATCTTACTAATTTTTAATTATATATCTTTCAGCTTTTAATTCTTTATTTTCTCCTTTATTTTAATCATGTGATCTTCTTTCTTCTGTACCTAGTGACAATCGCCTTTTGCGCGCATGCACGTCTTTGCTACTGATAAGATAGCGTTTGTTCTTCACGTATTGTCGAGATTTATTTTGGCTGTTACCTAATCATTATTTTATTTGAATGATTAATTTTGTTTGGAAATGACTGTTTTCTTTTTAGTGTTTTATTTGTACTCTCTTTGCCCGAGTACCTTGATGGGGCGGGATAATTGAGGATTGTAGTTCATCATTTTGTTCGTTTCCACCTATGCCGGGCGGAGTTCACGTGGAATTACCGAGGAATTTCCTTGAACTGAGTCTTCACGGCCGTCTTTGAATCGTTTATAACACTCGTAAACTCCTGCTTTACTCATAGTAGACACGCGAAAAACAACGGTCAACATTTCGAAGGCGGTGCTGTTCTGTATTCCATTTTTTAATACCACATTTTTCGCCTATTTCTCCTCAAGTAGAAAAATGACAAGTGCACACCAAAACACGTGTAAACTTCTTCACTGCCAGCAATAAATTAAACATCCAATATTGGTACAGATGTTAACATCGTCAGAAACAAGTGCGCCAACAGAGCAGAAATATTTAAAAATTCTTCTTATTTTTGACCAAATCTCGTGTTAATATTTCTACAGTTTCTTTTTTAAAGAATCGACACAACCATTTATTGCATAATTACAAAAATATTACACAAAATGATGTATAATTCTGCTAAAAAGGATGGTATGTCTCTAATGTTAACAAATTATGTTGAAAAACCTTCATAAGTATATAGTTTTTGTGATATTTATTAATCATTACTTCGCAAAATTCCATACGCCTGTAATAATTGGTGGGAAGAAGTTCTTGAGTCGTTGATATTTTGTAGGAACTGTACTTATTTTTACGTAATATTTTTTGGACCTTTGTAGCACCAATGTTAAATTCGCTAGCAATTTGTCGGGATGACATACTAGGATTTAATTCAACCAAGGCCCATATTTGCACTTCCAAATCACTGACATTCCTATCAGGAACATTTCTGTTTTTGTTATTTACTAACGCAAAAGTCGTTTCAAAATGTGGAACCGTATTACGAATTGTATTTGCGGTAGGAACGGATATTTCCGGATAATTCACCGCAAATAAATCTCTAGTTACTTTCGCAGAGTTACCACCGTAAAATTGCTTTATCATAAATAGTTTCTTCTGGCGTATAGTAATCCATGGTACCCACCTACCCAAAACGCGATTAACAAATGTGCTAGTCGACTGCAGATCAGCCGTTTCTAGTAGTGATGTTGGGATTCGGTTACTTTTCAATACTTGTAACTATCCGTTACTTTCGCATTCAATATCCGTTACTATTTATTCGTTACCGAGTACTCGTTCAAATGTGCGGTGCGGGAATATCTATAACAGTTAATATAAGGTACAAACAAAATGTTCACTTGTACATATACTAATATTAATAGAGATTACGTTAAATAAATAAAATTCGTTAAAAGTATCACACAAAACATTCCATCTTAAAATTAAAAGTAAAATAACAAAGCCTGAAGAATTTTTTAAGGAGTGCCCCCCCCCCCCCATTTTATTTACGATAGGCGAGAATTCTATCATAAACCATAAATATCCCCGACTCCGATATTAAATCACACGAATAAATGTAGAATGTAGTACATGACCCAAAATTTATTTTATATTGCATCAATACAATAAGTTCAAACAGAGCTTTTATAATGATATCGACCTACGCAAATATAAGTAATAGTAATAATTGGTTTAATTCAAATATTTTGCACAAAGTTATTTACTCTAAATTATATTTTTTAATAAAATATTTCAGACAAGAATGAAAAAGTAAAGATTATTTGAAACCAGTTTTCGTTACTTCGGATCTTATCAAGTAACGGATAGATACATTTGCAACACCACTAGTTTCTAGCAAACAAAATTCAAATGAAGTGCGCAAGTGCAGCTGCTATTTTTGTTGCACTGATTAACCAGCTTTCATTCCTACACACATTGACTTGCAGATAGCAAGTTTTTTGTGCTAGAAAAGAACGTTATTTCTTGTTGCATCTAATGTATAAAACAAGGATAGTTACCTCTCTAAGACACTCGGCCAAAAGAACAGTTTCTATATTGCTTTCTCGCACTAACTCATACAAACTATCAGTGTTCTTCTTTTATAACAATAGTCTATACATCCTTAATATGCAGGCAAGCAATTGATATTTACGAACAATATTCATAGGAGACTTCAATATACGCGTCCTTCATTCGCTGCCTAACACAAAAGAAAACCGTACTCTTACATTATGTGTTTTGTCTATGTATAATCTGGATAGGTAGTATATGTATTATAAAACTGTATACGCACGTGTTTTAAATAGGTATGTATGTTCCTCGGCGGTTAAGTAACACTTTTCAAGCCATAGAAAATCACCGTTATGTTATGTTGAGGTATAACTGTTCATATGTGTTTGTATATAATACGGAACGTCTTCTTCTATGACTGTTACACCACAAACGAGAGATAAGATGTAACACACCGCAAGAACGATGTCTGCCGTGTGTAATTTTATTTAATTTTATTGTTATCGCAGTCACTAGCGTAATGCAATTGCCATAGAAATGTATGTATGAGCGGTGGTGTGTGTGTGTGAGAGAGAGAGAGAGCGAGATAAGCGTGTTGTATTGTGTGTATGTGTGCGCTATGTAGGCTAAATTAATCTTGGTTTCTTAATGTGTAATTACGGTATGACAGCAGGAAATGAAAAATAAGAGTGTTCGAAAATAAATTAGCGGATGTTCTCGATTGTATATCTGTGTAAATCGACATTCATTTTCATGTAAAGTATCTTCCTCCGTTATTTCCTCTACTTTCGTCAATTCTGAAGGCGAGGTCTGCGCGTGGAAGAATTTTAAAATCAGGTTCAGTTGTGTAATTTGTAATTTGACGATTTCAAAATGGAACTGAGTTGCTGTTATGTCTATCCATTAAAACTCGTTGAAATATTGAAATTTTAATTTTAATTCATGCGTTTTTTCAATTTTTAATTATTATTTTATTTGTTACAGGTGAGTGGAGTCTGCGCAGAATATTCCAGACAATACATCCACGATTTCATTGCGAAAGAGACAGCGTTTGGTTATTTTTTGGTATTTATGAAACTTAAGTTTACTTATATTGACAGAAATGTGAAAAGGGGCATTAATATTATTAGTAGATAGAATAGTACATTATGCAATGAGCATTTAATGATGGGTATTAAGTCACGAGTATGAAAATTACAACACGGGCCGCTGGCGAGTGTCGTAATGAGTACGAGTGTCTTAATAGCCATTAAATGCGAGTTGCATACACTATTTTTTCTACGAACCCATAATAAAACATTATTTTTTGGAACATTCCAATTCATAAATAGATTTTTCGTTATTTATTTATTTATTGCCGATTTCGTTGGTAATAATTTGTTCGTTGCTATTAAGGCTTGTTTCATAATTTCTGGTGAAGTCAAATTTTCCATTTCACTGTCACTGTCGCCCATTTTTACTGGATATTTTTTCAAAAAAACACAAATGTTAACAACTTACAAGTAAACTGCAGCGAACTGTCAAGCTTAATTAATTTTTAGATCTGTCAGATAGGTAGTCATGACCATATTGAACATTGAATGAATATTGGGATATCGTATTCCTATTGGATGTAAACTTGTATCTTAATAAATAATTTGTATTTTAATGGACATCATTAAAGTACTTATCTAATAATACAAGTAAAGTATGGGAATAAAAAAAATTAATTTTCACTTGGATTGCTGAATACGCTATCAAGAAAATAAAAAAAAGACTGGTTTTATGAACATGGGACAGAAGTTCAGTATATTTCCACGCCTTAATAATACACAATTTTTTATCCATTTTTGCTAAATAAAATTTGTGTTGGATAACCGACACACTTTAAAATTTTCCTTATTCAAGTGATATTCGTTGTAAATTAGGTGTTCTTTTCCACCTCAAGCAGTTTTTTGCGAATATTTTGCAAATCACGCTCTTTAGACATGTACATTACGAGTATAAAAGTATTTAAAACGTAATTTTCAATACCTTTTGTATAAACAAAATTTCAAAATTCGGACCGGAAGTAACACTTTTACTCTTATCGAATAGCAATTTTTTACAAATATGTCGCAAATTATGCATTCTATAAAGATTTATTAAGAGTGTAGAAGTACTCAGAATGGGATTTTGAATAATTTTTGTATAAAAAATTCTTTAAATTCTAAAATTTGAAGCGCCCATACGTATAAGTAAGTCGTGTGGTGACCACATCTAATTTTTTTGTAGAACTAGAGCATCCTTCATCCTCGCAGACATGCCCCATATGAGAATTCCTTAGGTAGCTACACCGTGGAAATCTGCATTGTAGGTACTTTTTGCTGCTTGGTGCGTGGAAACATTTTCTATTGTGCGTATTGCAAAAATGGCTATATTTAATCTGTTACATAGTGCTTCTATGTGGTTGTTCCAAGTCAGCCGGTTGTCGACACTTATGCCTAGGAAATTAACCACTTTCACATTTTCTTCATTTGATTTCAAGTGTATTCTCTGTGTTTTCTCTTGGTTTAACCTGAGTTTGTTGGACGTAAACCAAGTTTCTGCATCTTCCATTGCCGTTTCATGTAGCGTTTCGATTCTCTCGGGACAGAGCTGGGCAATTACTTACAAATAGTAATTAATTACAATTACAAAATACTTGTTTTTAAAACGAATTAATTACAATTACAAAGTACAAAAGATTAAGAAAGGAATTTTTCTTCTAATTACAATTACAAATAAAATGTAATTGACAATTCCTTTTCTAATTACAATTACAATTACATTTGTTTATAAAATCCGAGAAAAAACGTTTTCTTCTGTTATTAGTATTTTGTTGTATATAATATACAAATCGGATGAATGTAGAAAAATGAGGTGTGGCCACCACACGACTTTCTTATACGTATGAAAGTGTTACTTCCGGTCCGAATTTTGAAATTTCATTTATACAAAAAATATTCCAAATCCAACTCTAAATACTTTTGTACTCTTCATAAATATATATAGAATGCATAATTTACGACATATTTGCAAAAAATCGCTATTCGATAAGAGTAAAAGTGGTACTTCCGGTCTGAATTTTGAAATTTTTTTTATACAAAAGATATTTAAAAGTATGTTCTAAATACTTTTATACTCTTAATGTACTTGCCTAGAAAGCATGACGTGCGAGATATTCGCAAAAAACTGATTTTCGATAAGAGTAAAAGACCTACTTCCGGTAGGAATTTCGAAAAACTTTATTAAAACAATTTTTCTCAAATTTAATTTTGAGTACATTTGAATTCTTTATAAATTTGTTTAAACTTAGTAATTGACGAAATATTTGCAAAATTCGATTTTTTCACTGAAGTAAACTACTACTTCCGGTCTGCCGATTTTGCTCAAAATCTAATCAGTTCTCAAGAGGGAGATTATATTCGTAAATACAAAATTTGGAATCGATATCTACAGCGGTTTGACCGCTATCGTGGTCACACACACACAGACAGACAGACAGACACACACAGAGAGAGAGAGAGAGAGAGAGAGAGAGAGAGAGAGAGAGAGAGAGAGAGAGAGAGAGACAGAAATTTTTTAAAAACCACTTTTTTTTGGTATCAGGGGACCTCAAAACGTGGACATCTGCAAAAATCTCGAGGTCGAAAATTTTCATCATCACAATACTTCCTTATACTACGTATAAGAAAGTAAAAAACAACGTAATTTATTATATAAAAAACAAAACAAATAAAGCAACTATCCAAGTATAACATAAAATATGTGATTACAATAATTAGTAACAAAAAATTGCACCATAAAACTAGGAATGAAAATAAGGTAATTTAGGGTACCTTTCTTACCCAGGGGTAACAAATTTGGGGTACTATAAGGGATCATATGTATTTCCTCAAAATTATTGCTACTAAAATAATTATATTATTAAACCAGGAAATGTCACGCATAGGTGTTTTCATTTCACGCATTTTGTAGGGTATTTTTGTATGCAGTGCTTTTTTTAAAGGCTGGTTTTACATAATAATTAATAACATTTCAACCCCATTTTACACTTTTTTTTCAATTTTTTAAAATATCTTACTGTTGAGCTCTAAAATAATATTAGTCTTATTGAAGAAGACCAAAAAGAAAAAATGACTTGAAATTGAAATTTTCCGTAAAAATCAGTGGTTAGTTTTAAAAAAAAAAATGAGGTGTGGCCACCACACGACTTTCTTATACGTATGTGCGTTTCAAATTACAGAATTTTAAGAATTTTTTTACAGAAATTATTCAAAACCCTATTCTAAGTACTTCTATTCTCTTAATAAATTTCTATAGAATGCATACTTTGCAAAATATTATCAAAAAAGTGCTCCTCGCTAAGAGTAAAAGTGCTACTTCCGGTCCGAATTTTGAAATTTCATATATACAAAAAATATTGCAAATCTAGTTTTAAACACTTTTGTACTCTTGATAAATTTATATAGAAATGCATAACTTACGACATATCTGCAAAAAAACGCTATTCGATAAGAGTAAAAGTGGTACTTCCGGTCTGAATTTTGAAATTTTTTTTATACAAAAGATATTGAAAATTATGTTTTAAATACTTTTATATCCGTAACGTACTAGCCAAAAAGGCATGACTTGCGAAATATTCGCAAAAAACTGATTTTCGATAAGAGTAAAAGACCTACTTCCGGTAGGAATTTTGGAAAACTTTTAGGATAAAATTATACTCAATTTTAATTTTAAGTATATATGAATTCTTTATAAATTTGTTAAAACTTAGTAGTTGACGAAATATTGGCAAAATTCGATTTTTTCGCTGAAGTAAACTGCTACTTCCGGTCTACCGATTTTACTGAAAAACTAATCAGATCTCAAGAGGGAGATTATACACGTAAACATCTGCAAAAATCTCGAGGTCGAAAATTTTCATCATCACAATACTTCCTTATACTACGTATAAGAAAGTAAAAAGCGCTGTAAAGTGTACCTTAAATCAACTTATTTTCACCTTTGGAAACTATTGAAATAAATACCTTTTATTGTTACATTCAATATAAAATACTAAAACATATGATATTGTTGGTTGGATGATTTAAAATGATCATTTAACTGTATACTTTTTTGCTTTTCATTACAACTAATTTGTCAAAATTTGTGTCTGAGAGGGCATGTCTTTTCGCTACATGAATCATAGTAGCGAATAAAAATAATCGTTCGACGGGTGCTGAAGATGGTAGTGCAGTATTGTATTTAAAAAACGCTTGCTTAATGATAGGGTATCTTTCTAGCATGGGAAAGTTTTGTCTTATATCGTCCAGATACTGTAAAATTTCAAGATGAATCTTATTTTTATTTTCAGCGTCAGCTGATTGTGTGATTCCTTCAGTTCCTTCATGAAAATCAAATAAGCTGCTATTGTTAACTTCCTTCTTATAATTATCGGTACCAATATCTGTAACAATCATTAATTCGGACTGTTCGATAGAAAATAATTCACACTCCCAAATAAGCGGTTGTTTAATATCATGTTTAGATAACACAAACGTTGACTCGACTAACGGAAACCAACAAAGTTTAAACTCAGGATGTGTAATTGCTCCTAAAAGTGCACAGGTATCCTCTAAAGTTAAAAGATGTTTAAATCTATTATCTAAACCTTTAATGGCACTTTGAAGTATTATATCTCCGCCACTTTTAAACTACTTTTTACTTAATTTATTTAGCTTATTTTTAAGTGACACTAGACTAGGATGAAGA
Organism: Amphimallon solstitiale; assembly: GCA_963170755.1. Classification (NCBI taxonomy): domain Eukaryota; kingdom Metazoa; phylum Arthropoda; class Insecta; order Coleoptera; family Scarabaeidae; genus Amphimallon; species Amphimallon solstitiale. The sequence continues at coordinate 149,823,809 of OY720679.1, forward strand.
ACGTCATAAAAAGCTTTGTTCTGACCTTGTAAAATATTTAGGGTCTCTGCTAAAAGTGCAGTGACTTCACAATATTCTTGCAGACTAAGGAACTTGTTTGATACTGTCATACATTGAGTTCCACCTAGTGATTCCAGGGGAGCTAAGGGTATGTCCTAAATATGAATTAATTGGAAAAATAATTTGTAATTGAACTTTTAAAAAACTAAAAGTATTTAAATACAAATTACAAATACTTCACGATTTTTCAAGCAATTACAATTACAAATTACTTGAAAAGGCAAAGGAATTAATTACTAATTACAATTACTGATTTCTAAAGTAATTTGTAATTGCTAATTCCTTTTTGTAAAGTAATTGCCCAGCTCTGTCTCGGGACTCCCCCATACAAGGCCCGAGGTGTCACCTGCATATATTATTGTTTTGCAATACATAATGTTGACCGGCAGGTCATTAATACAGATAATAAACATAAGCGGTCCCAAAATAGATCCCTGCGGCACTCCAACATCTATAATGGCTACATCCGAGAATTCATTCTGCCACCATACCATTTGTTTCCTGTTGTTGAAATAAGAAGTTTGTAAGTTAACCCTCTCAGTCTATACTGCAAAGGTTTCTCGGCAGAAACTTATGTGAGACACAGTCGAATGCTTTGCTGAGGTCGCATGTTGCCATTGTAGCTTGTTCACCTTCGTCTTTCGCTTCCAGGATTGTTCCCACCCCATATCTAACATTGCTGTCAATGTATTGCTGGTCGTACCGAAAGAGTCCGAACGGATATTTACATAAATTTCTTTATAGAAGAATACATATTCGGACTTTCCTAACTAAACTTATACTTCTATTATGCATATACATATACAAGGTGAATTATTAATAATTATAATTAACTTATTATACATAAAATATATAAAATAATTGTCTTTATTAGGTACATAATGTCATTTATTTTTCTGAAGACTATATTTATTATCATAAGAAATTGCATTTAATAGGTTTACATTGCCAGTGGAGAATTGCAATTTACCCTTATTGTGATTACTTAGATTCAATTACGAAACCATATTCGCTTGTATAATAGTATTGAAACTAATTTACATTATCCGTGATAAATATCTTTTGTAATTACTCCTATTACAAATACATATCTGCATAAGCTTACGTAATTCATTCAACTTAGTTCCTTCGAGGTCGTCAGTATCAATGGGAGCTTTCCAAGCACAACAGCGCTATTGGCGACAACATAACTAACAATTTACGATCCATTTCATGAGAAGCCCCGTAACTCTCCGTATGTTACGGAGAGTTACTAGAGCAAATTAACGCACCATTACCACGTGTGGGCACCGGTAACCCCGTGTTACACGTTTATAATACAATTGCGTAATAACAGATTCAGCTGGTTGCATAAAGCTCCGGAGTATACGCCGCTAAAGGCGTTATTGTCAAAGTGATAAACTTGAATGTTAAAGTAAGTATCCCAGCGTGCTTTTTCTGCGTTTGCACACTCACAAAGTGCCGACAGTGATCAAAGTGTCTCTGCCTGGGCGTGCTGATAGTGTTACGCCTATACGAATGACGTCACGTCCGAATAGACTTGAACGCGTAGCGGCACTCCAGTGTTTGTGTCTCTCTGTGTGTGTGCGTTTAGTGTGTTCGTTGAAGCGGGTTCGTAATAGTTCCTATGCGTATGCTCCTCTGAAGCACTTCAACTGTGTTCGGAGCTCCGAGGATCGCTTCTGTTTACCTCCCGTGATACCATACACTGCGCCCACTTCCGAAGTTTCTCTCCCTTTATGATGGTGGTTTTATAAATAAATCTTACGTGCGTTTCATGCACCCATGACGCAGCATCAAAAGGAACAATTCGATCTAAAGGTAGAAGATAATCAAGAGGCCTGACAATGCTGTATATTATCCATTCTTTTACTGCAGTATATCGGAAGCGATCGTTGCCTAAGTTGAAATAACTCTAATAAACAACTGGCAGAACATAACTGATAACGAAAGACCGGACGTACGGGGTCGAAATTACGACGGACAAAAGAAATAATGTACAGTAGTACCCCCATATCCGCGGGGGTTTGGTTCTGTGGTCTTCCGCGGATACTGAAAATCGCGGATAGTAGCAAACGCTTTATTTTCGAGTACAATATGAAATATGAAGCAAAGTTAAAACAATGAAACAAGAAAAATAAGTTATATAATATTTATTTAAAATAAATAAACAATAAATAAATAAATATTTTTGTGCTGTGGCACAAATAGAATTTAAGTTTAATAAATATATAAGTTCATACATATGTACATATATGTAGTACATATTTACATACACAACAAGAAAATATACAACAAGAAAAACTTTATCGTCGTGAGCTACATATTCATTCATCTTCCTCCAAGTCCAAGTTAGCAGTCGATTGTTTACTTAGATCCGAAGCAAACGATGTTGATGGCTATGCATTATCGATAGTTTTGTCGACTTTTTCAAAGTACATTGATATTGGTAGTTGTCGTTTTTGTCTTTTCATTTCAATATACAAATCCTCCAAAGGTTTCAAGGCTTCTGTTATAGTGCGAGTAATTTTCATACTACGTTCCGTTATTGGATCATATTCTACTATCTGTTCTTTTAATGTTTGAGCAGTTCGAAATATCGCTGAAAATTTTTCAAGCGTCCATGCTGGCGGTTCTTCTTGACCCTCATCCTCATCGCCACTCGCTTCTGGAGAAGATTTCACAAGGTCTTCCAATTCCTCGTTGGTGAATACTTGATCCTCTTCGTTTATGTAATCACTGAGTTCCTCTTGGGTTATATCGTTAAATCCTTCTCCGTCTATTTTCTGCGCTATGTTAAATATCGTTGTTAGATGTCAATTAATATCATGTGTGTCTTCAGAACTAAGAACGATGTCATTCCACAGATTTTTCCAACATGCTATTATCGTTTCGTCCATCGCTTCTTTGATAAATAGAATTGCGTCAGCAATTGTAAATGACTTCCAGCATTCCATGAGCCCCATATCAGAGCATTCGTTAGCCATTGTATATAGCATTTCGAAAACCTGTCGAATATATATGGCTTTAAAGCATCTAATGACACCTTGATCAAGGGGTTGAAGCAATGAGGTCGTGTTAGGTGGTAAAAAAAGCACTTCAACATTTGTATCTTCTGTGCCTAGTGACACAGGATGCCCAGGAGCATTGTCTAGTATCAGCAGCACTTTACATGGTAATTCTTCCTTTTCCAAATATCTTTTCACTTCCGCAACAAAGCATTGATAAAACGATTATGTAAATAGAACAGCCGTAACCCACGCCTTTCGATTTGATTGCCAAAACACAGACAGGCAAGCTTTATCTTTGTATTTAAGAGCACGTGGATTCTGTGATCGATAAACAAGTCCGGGTTTAATCATATGACCAGCTGCATTTGTACAAAATATTAAGGTAAATCTATCCTTAATTGCGTTAAAACCTGGTGCACTCTTTGCAGTCTTATGAATATAAGACCGTTGAGGCATTTTTTCCACATAAGACCAGTCTCATCTCAGTTAAAAACTTGTTTAGGATGATAATTCTTCCTCCTTAAAGGAACATTTAATTCATTCTGAGAATTCTATAAGAATGTTTTATTGTTTTCCTTCAATAATAACAAATAATTGAAGAACCTAGCAAACTTAATTGATTAATTTCTATAACGTTAAGTACTGTAAGATAACCCCCACCTCTCACGCCCGTTTGTCACTGCCGGGCTTTATTTTTATTATTGTAATATACGCAAACACAAGACGTAATTGTAACTAATTTTGCTGTGTAAAATCATATCGACATCGCACTGACGCACAAAATTTCTCAACCCGTTTGATTTAAGAAAAATCAGTCAGATTGGGAAATTGGCTAACAAATTCCATATTGGATCAATTAACAATACTGTCTCAGATTATATAGCTAGCCATCGCTCAATTAAGTTTTATTATGGATTCCATTAAATTTGCTTAAATATACTTGAATAACGTGAATAATAATAGGAACGGACCATCCTGTTAAACAGCAAGAAGAGTAACCACCCACTACTTGCTCAGGAATGTATTAAAAATGTCTGTCTGCTGGTGGAAGCGAACTGTTATTACTGTATGAAAGTTTTGCGTATCCAATTGTGCGCATAAACTATTAGAGACGTTCCGACGCGATAAATCAAGCGGAAATGATGTTTATTTGTGCAATCGCGCATATGCCAAACATAAAATTGGATATTTTACTTTCTAAATTACAATTTTCAGTTTCAGTGCTTCACTTTATTGTTAATATAAACTGAATCGTTCCTTGTAATGTAGACATCTGCTTTTAGTACGTTTTATTTCAATTTGTTATATGCACTAATTCCGCTTTTAGTTGCTGAAGTAAAGAATTTTTTGTTGGAATGAAACGAAATGAAATTAATTTAAGGTGCAAATGCAAACGTATCAATAATGCTTTACACAAAGAGTAGGGCCTAATGTGAATCCTTGAGGTACACCCAATTATCCGAAAACAAGAATTGAGAAGCAAATGACCACAACATCCACTTTTCTGCGGTAGAGAAACATTGTTTCTATTGGTTAATATATTATAGTGAATATGTAACAGTCATTAAATGAAAAGACAAAGACCTCTAAGGAGACCATTTTTTTGTGGAATATTTTTTGTATCAAAAGAATATAACTAAATAAAGCACGTCGTAAAATATACAAAATAAATGTTAAATCAGTCAAATGTCAATAACTGAGTAATAAATGTGGTAATCCAGTTATATTACATATTATTAGCACGTGATTCTAAAGCTGCTTTACGAATACCAAATAGCTTGTAATGCTTTGGACAGAAGCCGCAACTCAGAAGACGGAATTTTTAAGTTCAACACATTGGTTTTTTCAATATTCAGCTTCAGCCTGTTTTTTGTCAAAACATGAACTACAGTCCTCAGCAGTAGTCCGTATTTAATTGTATGTTGCATCTGTTTTAGTTCTTACAATTACCGAAGTATCATCAGCGTACAGTATCGTTTAATGTTTAGTCCTGCGAGGGAGATCATTCACATATATTAAAAACAATAAAGTACCCAGGACAGAGCCCCGAGGCACTCCTCTTTTCAGCGTCCCCCAATCAGAAGCAATACCCGCACCACTCTCAAATACGCACTGCTTTCTGTTATCGAGATAGGACTGTATCAATTGCAAACAATGTGCCCTTATTCCATCTCTTTCCAATTTTTCAAACAACACAGTACTCAACACAGTCAAAGGCTATGATCCATGAAGATACAAACTGTTTATAGATTTATCATGATTCAGACTGTCAATTATCTGATGTATGGCTTGATTAGCAGCTCTGATCGTAGATCTGCCTGTGATGTAGCCATTCTGATATTCACTCAGTATATCATGTTCCAAGAGGAAATGCATTATACGTTTAAAAATATTTTTTTCAAATATTTTTGAGAACTGTGTCAGTATAGATATCTATCTGGAGTTTTCTAGTTTTGTAATTTCACCTTCCTTGTTTATTAATCTAATAATAGATTTCTTCAATTCGTTTGGGAATATTCCTGATTCTATACATTTATTGACTATTAGTTCTAGTATAACTGCAAGTTCAGGCCCACATTCTTTTGTTATTTTTGCAGGTATTTCATCACAACCCACGCAAGAGGTATCCCTTAACTGTGCAAAAATGCTACATATTTCTCCTATATCAGTAGGATGCAACATTAATAAGTGGTTATTCTAAGGAATATTGTCCAGATTTAAATCTTTTATCTTGGTTATATTATTATACATTTCTATCAGTTGTCTGTTAATTGTAATTTGTCATACTATAAGTAAATAATTCATATTTTCTAATTCTCTAATAAAATGAAGAAAACTGAAACAGTAATATTTTTACTAACACCAGAAATGCTGCTCGTTCTGCAAAAAATCAAAATTGAAAACTCTGATAACACTAATACTAAACGCAATTGAAATTCCTTATATGTAATACATCGTCTGGCAAAGTAGAAAGAATTACCTACTGCCAGGGCGACGGCCGAGCATCGTCGGCTGCTTGTGGGGGCGTCCCTTTCAGCTGCATTTGGTCACAGGGGCACAAGGTCGACTCCGGCGGTCGTTTTAGCCTTGTGCAATTATGCACTTACATTTGAGTGCGCGTAGGTGGATGGAAATATTGTTTTGTCTGACCGGTTGATTAGAATATACTTCAGACGTGCATGTAGAATTGTTGATCGCACTTTTTGAAATTGGAGAAAGCATTCGTCACGGATCGTCGATCAAAATATTTATTTATTATAGAGTTAGGTTTGCAGATTTGATCGTGCAGTTGATAACTTTAAACCTTTATAACCTTTTTACATGAGACATAATAATATGTCTTCTCAGATAGTGAAACGTGTGATATTTCAGAACAAAATTAATATTTACTAGTGTGTGTTAAACGATATTTAGGTGAACAGTCATATGTTATCGGCATAACTGGCTGAGTTTCGTTTTTATTGTGCACATTCCGACAGCATTATGGTAAATAATAAATAGAAAGGGCCTTAGCGAGTTGCCTCGAGGCACACCTTTACTTAAGATACTCTGTTCATAATTTGCAAATGTACCTGTAATAGCAATCCTAAATAACAAAGTCAAGTCACGAAAAGACATCTGCACTTCGAATCCAGTATAGCTGGAGGAAAATTGAGAATCATTATGCTCTACTAGACATCTTGTCGTTGATTCAACATGGTTTTATGTCTAAAAGATCTAGTGCTTCGAATCTTGCCACTAAAAATACATGTGCGCATTGATTTGTCTCGTGCTTTCGATACTATCGATCATCGTGGATCATTTGGTTTCAGCTACTCACTGTTTACATGTGTTCTTACCTTTCTGATAAATGTAACTTCGTATACGATAGTGGTTATAAGTTCTTGGACTTTTGTACATTAACATATTTGTTACTAACTTAATACATACTATCAATTGTCATATTTTGGCCTGTATTGAGAGTTTGAATTTTTTATAGAATTGATGATGATGAGCTTAGGATGCTTGTCTTTCTTCAAGGCAACTTAGATTATGCCTTCTATATATATTTATCAGATACAAACGTATTTAGTGCTAGATTTGTAATATTTTTTGTATAAATGAAATTTCAAATTTCGGACCGGAAGTAACACTTTTACTCTTAGCGAGTCGCACTTTTTTTCGAATATCTTGCAAAGTATGCATTCTATAGCGATTTATTAAGAGAATAGAAGTACGTAGAATAGGATTTTGAATAATTTTTGTATAAAAAATTCTTAAAATTGTATAGTTTGAAACGCTCATACGTATAAAGAAGTCGTGTGGTGGGTACACCTCATTTTTTTAGAATGTATAATATATATTACAGTACAATACTGTAGTTACTCGAATTGCTTCGAAGTAGGTAGTTTTTATCCTTAAATTTTTGTATTCAATATATTTAATATTAAAAAAGACAGATAATAAATATTGTAAAATAACGTTGTACATTTTCAGTTTACGAGATGTCCTTCTGGCGTTAAATGGAGGTCTCATTATTGTCATACACAGCGTCATTTAAAGGAATCTATACACTACATAAACATACAAGTGTTAAATGTTAATTTACATACATATCGTCCAAGCAATTTACATTCAGAAGAGCAACAACTGTAACACATACACAATAATAGCAAATATTGCCGAACATTGTTGTTATAGACAAACTAGTTCGCTGTTGAGACGCACATATCGCGCTTCCTTCAAATCATAACGCAAATATCCCGACTATGTAAACAATACGTGTTCGCGCCGAGGCAATGCACAAGCACACCATTCCGCAAAACTTCATGTACGATTATGTTCACGTACACAATTGGCAAGCACGAGCTTTTGTTGTTCATTCAAGGATGAAACAGTGTGATGTATGTAAATCCGACGCATTAAGTAAACAGCGGCGTCGCTGTTCCTAACAATGCAGAAACAAAAGAGATTGGATGCATTTGAAAGTATCAACTGTTGTAACGTAATGCCTTTGGGAACGGAAACACTTTTGAAACGCCCGTTTAAAAATAAACGTGAAATCTTATCTGTTCTTAGGACTTGAGGTAATCTAAAAATACTGCTGTTCTTCAGTGGCTCGCGTATCTATTCCTCGCACTATGTGGATACTACAGACATCTGGAGTATACATATAAAGGGGGCCAGGTGCTGCGAAACCTTGCTTTAAAATTATTATAGATACTCTTCATTAAGTTCCCAACATTAACAGAAGTTTGGCAAAATTGATCCATTAATATTTGTGATTAATAGTACCAATTTTGCTTTTCTTAGAAGTAATATAAGGAAGTATTGTGATGGATTCGAGACCGCTGTTACCGAAAAAGTGTATGTATCTCTTCTATGTGTGTGTGTGTGTGTCGGTGATGACGATAAAGCAATACCAAATTTTGTATGTTTCGCGTCGAATTAACGACCTCGCAAGCTACATTAAACAAGAACTAGTTGGTCGCCTTAAACATAACAAATTCGTTCTGCAAAAGGATGAGTCGACGGATGTTGCTGGACTGGCCATCTTACTGATAATTGTACGATATCCATTTATACATTCATCGTCGCTGCCGACTAACACTACTGGAGAAGAAATTTTAAGTTGATTGACACTTTTTTTTGAAACACACAATCTTGATTGAAACAATTGTATCGATATTTGTACAGATGGGGCCAAGGCAATAACTGGTAAAAAAGCTGGAGCGGTATCACCAATAAAAAGTAAAGCGCCAATATGTAGTTGTAGCGATTGTGTCCTACATCGACAAGCACTTGCCGTAAAGAGAATGCCACCAAATCTAAAAATGGTTCTTGATGAAGCAGTAAAACTATGTAATCAATTATGTCAAATCACGCCCTCTTCAGTCCCGATTGTTTTCAATATTGTGTGAAGATTATGGAAGCAGGCATAAAACACTACTACTCCACACTGAAGTTAGATGGTTATCTCGGGGTAAGACCTTAAGAAGATTATTCGAAATAAGAGCTGAATTACAAGCTTTTATGGCTGATATTTGTTTTAAATTAAAAGACTGTTTAAGTGATGTGTGACTTGGTTGTCCAGACTAGCTTTTTTAGCAGATATATTTGGAAAAACTAATGAATGAAATCTATCTTTACAAGGAAAACAGACTACAGTGTTCAATTCTAATAACAAAATAACTGCCTTCAAAAAAAAATTCGAGTTTTGGATTGTTTGTGTTGGCAACAGAGAACTGGAAAGCTTTTCAACACTGAATGAGTTCGTTGGTGAGACAGCACAATTACCAAATGAAATATTTGAAGAAGTGATCCAATGTCCTAATGATATGCACGCATCTGTTGAGAGGTATTTTCCGGAAGAGCAGAATACAGAACTGAAAATGAATTTATGGGTTCAGAATTCTTTTGTACCGAATTTGCAGAAGCCAGAAGATATGTCAAACGAAATTTATGAATCCTTTTTAGAAATGACATCAGATTCAAGCATGGAATCACTGTTCAAAACAATGTCACTTGATAATTTTTGGTGCAGGGTGCGTGATGAATATCCACAACTTGCCACACAAGCTCTGACTGTTATTCTTCCGTTCCCAACAACATATTTGTGTGAAACAGGATTCTCGACATATTGCTGTGACCTTTAAGTTAGGGTACAATATAAATGCCCTACAAGTTGAGCCAAATAAATATATAAATAAAACATCTTGTACCTTTAATTCTTTTAAATTAGTGAATTTAATTAATTATTTTTAAAGATAAATGATCACAGATATATTGTGAAACTACATGTACATGGGTTTACAGCGATTTACGCACATATTTTGTCTCTCTTACCTTTCCAAGAACCAGCTCTCTTTCTCTCATGGTGTAGTTTTTTTTTATTTTTTATATATTTATTTAAATCAATTATAATATTCTAATTTTGATATGGTATGGCAAGGATTAATTTTAAAACAGACAATACATCTTAGAACAAATATATTTATATCTATATAATTTTATTAATGTTTAAACAAACAATACATCTCAGAACAAATAATAATAACAAATAATCTTTTAACATGAATATTCACAATTAGAATGCCAAATCCAAAAAGAAAAATGAATCTATCACGTTAAAAATCAAAAGAATATAATTATTGTTACCTAATTACCTTTGCATAAAATAAACTAATATACTCTCTAGTATCTCTTTGTCAAGTATTAACAAATTACCCGTTTTTCTTTTTATGTTAAATTTTTTTTTTTTTTTTTAAAATAAGATAATGAAAGATAAACCTTGTATACATTAAAGGAGTTTTTAATTTGTGATATTAAATGTAAAAAAATAAGGACACTTTGTTGACAGCTACATGTTCGTGTCTCATTACATGTTATATCATAAATATTTTACTATCTAAACAAAACAAAAATATTGTACCTTTAATATTCTTTAAGATGCTCAATCGGTGTCAAACTTACTAAAGCACAATTTTTACATAATAAATTTGCAATGTTCATCATTTCTGTGTCACAATTACATAGGATGCACTTTACAGAATTTTTTTCTCTTTTTTCTATCTTACTAAACAATTGTAACTCTTTTACATTCTTTTTAAACTTTTCGAAACTACAATATCAACATCATATCTAAAACTAAATTGCTTTCATGTGAATATCTTTTAACACATCTCAAAACTGTTGCTTTTGTGTGAATCGAATTATTTTAAACCACTCTCTCGTATTTATCTATTACTTTTTTAGTCATATGCTTTTTTATTAATATAGAAAAAGTATAAAAACACATCTGTAAGCAAAGCACATACAGAAATTATATATACATTTGCCCAAAGTATCGCCTATATGTCTATAGTATACGTCTGTATATATAACTCGACGGATCATCGATATTTTTTAAAGTATACTGAGTGTTCTTTGACAACACACTAGCAAAAATTAACAATTATTTTACATAATAATCATATCAAAATATCTTGATTTTTAAATTATACTAAATATACAAAACATAAATTTTATAATGTTGCGAACCACAGCAATATGCAGCTACAAAAACGAAATACCGTAATAGACTGGCTGCTGAACCTGACATGCGTATTCAACTCTCTTCTATTAAGCCTGACATTAAACAGTTGGTCGATAATAAAAAGCAACTACATACCTTCCATTAAATAGTAACAACTAATATACACTCTATCTTTGTGTTATTTTTTATTTGTAGATAACATATTCATATAACGTACCTACGTTTGTAAAAAAATATAGAATAAAATGTATGAATTATAACAATGAGTTTTCATATCATATGTATTTGCCTACTCCCCTAATATATATAGAAACATAGGGCTCCACAGGAAACTTATTGTTCAAAAAGTGCTCCGTGGTTAAAAAAGTTTGAGAATCGCTGCCTTAGAAGATGCTCTTCACCAAATCGCCAGTGGGATAACACTTTATATACTTTATACTTACTGAAAGATTTTGTTTAGTTTCATACAAATTTATTGTTTACATTCAGAATTTTAGTTTGTTTCCTTTTCTATTTTATAATACTACGGAATTATTTACTTTTTTCTTAATAAGAGTTTTGCTATTGTTACGTTTTCGTTTTTTATATCAGCAATAAAGATATATTATCATTATTATTATTTCTTATCTTTGATATTTTAAGAAAAAAAATATTATTTTCAAGTTTTTAGAATTGACGATCATTTCTTTTATTTACACATACAATTTGGGAAGCTATGATGAAATCCTTTTTTCACGGACTAACGTAGTAACGATTTCTGCGGTGTCGACTTTAACGTAGCTCTATGTTAGTAACAGAGGCTACGCCCTTATTCACCCACTAATAGTCGACCAGCTTGTCTAGTATATTCATCCGCAGGTAGATCGCGTGCACACTGTATAAGGTGTAATATAACAGAATTCACAAAATATTTCCAATATTTATTTTACTTAAAAACGCATGTTTCGTTAACGTTGTAGTTTCATCAGATGTTAACTATCGCCGCGCCGGTTCATTTGGATTTGCTCCAAATATTTCTCTTGTTCTTAGCAGTAGCAGAAGAACGCCCCAGAAATAACAATAGTCAACAAATAACAACTGTTTTTGCATCTGGTTAGGAAATACTAATGTAATTTGAGGGTGCTGCATTCAGTTGCATTATCAGATTTTCTCTATCACATTTTCAAGATATACAAGGATATAAATGTAGTAAAGATTTATTTATAACAGATTATAACACTGTTTTTTTATATACAAAAAAAAAATAATGCGCAAAGCATAATATCAATTTGATTTCGCACAAAGGATGTTGAAGCTTTTTTTATGGTATCTCATCAGTGTAGTTATTAAAAAAACACGCAAACCGAACGGAACCTTCTTTAGAAACGATGCTTGGCTTACTGACTCGGGAATGGTAGCCTTAAACGCCCGTGGCGGCAGAACGCGATACTACAAAAATTCCGCCCACCACAACATTAGTTCCACTTCATTTATGGGGTATGTCTACATGTCATCATTCATTTAATATGTATTTACTTGAAAATAGTAAAATAGTAACAATTAAAGCAGCCAAAGCAATGAATTAATCAGTTATTACAAGAATTAATACAACTATTGGTATTACTTCGTCTACCATCACTTTGTAGTAGGTAGGTATTTACCTGGCAGCTCTTCGACATTCTTTTTAAATCAGATAAGACATATTTTTTCACATATCTATTATTAAATAGCATAGTACGTCTGTTCTCTAATTTATTGATGTATTATTTAAGGATGAGTATTCAGAAATTCCTTTGTGAATTTGGGTTAAGTACGGAATACAAAATACCTCCATGCCGGCCAAGATTGTGATCTAATTCTCTTTTAATATTCTATTTTGTGACAGCTGCTATTCCGAAAACTGGTTTTAAATATGTATTAGTTCAATCGGACCACCTAGTTCCTTTGGGGATATCAAATTCGTATTATACAGATGGAGTTATAATATGTTTTTTGTTTTTAGGTAGTTTCTTTCTAAATTTTAGTTAAATATTTCAAAATCTAATATTTAACAGTAAGTATATGTTTGCAGTTTTTATATATCTACGTAATTGTTTTCAAAAAGATGTGTATTAAACATTGAAACGTTAACGACACAATTATTGTTTTATTTTAATTTAATTTAATAATATAGAAATATGCAAACGCGAAATGTGTAATTAAAAGTGAAAATATAAACTATTAAGCATAGAATAGAATTTTTTCACTGTAACATATATATTACAATGAAAGTCATAACTATAACAAAATCCATATATCATAAATAAATAGACAAATATACAGTATAAAACAATTGAAACAGAGACAACATTTTAAAATTTAATAATTTTAGTAATTTAAGAACTCTTGCAGCGAGTAGAAAGTATTTTTTAATAAAAAATTCCTAATTCTGCGGACATAATCCTTCCTGCTGATGTTCTGCATAATATCACCATTGATTTCTATTAGTTTATTGCGCGCACTGCCACAAGACATACCCCAAACCTGTATGCCGAAACTGGCCACACTATGAAAATTAGCGAATGATGTCATTCGCGCAGCTTCGTGATTGGCGATGGATTTTATTCTCCTTATGCTATATATTGCGGCAGTCAGCTTTTCCGTAGTGACGGACACATACATAGACCAGCTGAGTCTATTATCCACGTTGAGACCCAAGAATTTTATAGATTCCGTGTCCCCCCGCCTCTTTGCTTGCTGTGAATTGGTTTTGCTGCGTTTTTTCTTTGTTTATATGTACATCATTCTCACTGAACCATTGCTCTGTTTCACCCAGTACCATTTGACATTTATGTTCTCTCTCGAGTTTGGTATGTTCCTTAACCAGTATCGACGTATCGTCTGCATACCAAACAGTGCCGTCTTTTGAAATAGATATATCCAAATCGTTCATATACACAATGAACAGCAAAGGTCCAAGAATTGATCCTTGTGTCCTACAAATCCCACGTATTGATACCTGTTACTTAAATATGAAGCCATGAGACTTTCACTATTTCCTCCAACACCATAATGGCTCAGGGTCCCGAACAATATGTTGTGGTTTACTGTATCGAAGGCACGTGTCAAGTCCAACATATCACTTCTGGATGTTCTTGGTTGTCTTATGCATCCAACAGGTACTTAAATATATCTATTATACCAGTGTTTGTAGATCTGTTTTTTTCTGTATCCGTGTTGAGCATCGGATAGAAGCTTATTTTCTTCGAGATAGTTAACCAGTCTCGCCGAATGACATGCTCGAAAATTTTAGAAATTGCAGAAAAAATCTATATTGGTACATTATGTAGAGGAATGATCTTAGCAATTTTTAGTGCATGCGGAAACCTTCCTTCCAATAGGCAGATTTTAGACATGTTATCGGAGAAACTATGCTGTCAAATACCACCTTTACCAGTGTCGCCGATACTCCGCAACAATCTACCGTTGGTAGCTTTAGCTCTAATCCTGTTAACTATTAATTTAACCTCGTTTGCCGTCGTCGGTGTTAAATAACAAGATCCATTACATCTGGTGTTTACTTTTTTTTATACAATATGTCTCACTAAGTTGGAACCATATGGAAAACTTTTTTATTATTAATTTTAGGAAAAAAAGTTATTCTTTATAAAAACTTCTGCATGTTCTAAAATCTAAAATACGATCATCAGATATTAAATTTTTTCAGTTGTATACGAGGTATGTCAAAAAATATTAATTTTACTCAAGAGTAAAGTACCTTTATATTTGAGAATATCGAACAACTTTATTAAAAAAAGTTGATTAGAACTAAAAATTACGTTCAAATATGCCATTAGATCCATTCATATGGAAAAATTCTTTTTTTCTATTTTTGCCTACAATAACAATGCAAATTTAACTGTAGTTACATGGTATCTAGGATGCACTGACATACAATTGATTTGTTGTTTGCTAGAAATGTTTGATAGTGAATGTCAAAACGCGTGAGAATTTATATGACACATAAACATGGTAGCGTTATTAACTTGTAAAGAGAAAATAGAAATTGTTTTGATTGTGGGAGAAAACTATACAACAATTTCGCAATTTAAACACGTAATGAAGGCATGTGCATTTATTTTGTAAATAAGAAAAAACAAAAAAGTTGTGTAACTAATATACCCTCTCGTTCAATACATTTAATCGTTCTTTTGGCAAATTGACGTAATACATTCTTTATCATTTCTGGAGAAATTTCTTGGCATGTTACTATAATTATCCTCTCCAAATGATTAACATCTTGAAACGGCCCTTTCTGGTAAACTTTTTGTTTCAAGTAACCCCATAAAAAGTAATCAAGGAGGGTTAAGTCAGGGGATCTAGCAGGCCAATAAAGATTTGAGTATCTGTGAATAACATTTCCATGGAACATATGTTCAAGATATTCCCTAACATTTAATGTACTGTGGCATGCGGCACCGTCTTGTTGGAACCAAATACATTGACGTTCTTGTATGGGTAGTTCGTCCATGAAGTCATTGATGTAAGTTTGTAAAAACTGTAAATAACGTTCGGCATTCATTGGTTGATGAAAATAGAAAGGTCCTATTAATCTGTTCTTATAAATGGCACACCATACGTTCGTCTTAAATGAATATCGGTCATGAGACTTTATTATAAAATTGGGATTTTCTTTAGACCACCAGCGACAATGTTGTGATGAGACAGTTCCATTTGACGAAAATGTTGCTTCATCGGAAAAAATTATACGCCTCGTAAAGAAAGTGTCCTCTTCTAACTCTCCTTGGATGAGTGAGCAAAAATCAAAGCGCCTGTCATAATCCCTATCTTTTAATGTGTGAACAATTTTTGGTTTAAATGTTCTGTATTTATTTAGTTTTAGAATTCTTGCCACTGTATCTTTACTTACATTTTGTTGCATCAACGACTTCCTTTTGCGCAATGACATTTTTGGATTTTCTACAACAGACAGCATTACTTCAAACTGCGTATTCTCATCGGCAACCAGCTTTTGGCGTTTTCTATTATGATTATTTTTAATACTTCCAGTACTCTTAAATTTATTTATTATTTTCGTAACAGTTGAATGATTAATATTTTTATTGGGATATCTATTATTAAAAATAATTGCTGCTTCTCTATGCGTTTTATACTTTTCTCCCACAATCAAAACAATTTCTATTTTCTCTTCACAAGATAATAATAACCCTACCATGTTTATGTGTCATATAAATTCTAACGCGTTTTGATATTCACTGTCAAACCTTTCTAGCAAACAACAAATCATTTGTATGTCAGTGCATCCTAGATAATATGTAACTACAGTTAAATTTGCATTGTTATTGTCGGCAAAAAATTGAAAAAATGAGATTTTCCATATAAATGGATGTAATGGCATATTTGAACATAATTTTTAGTTCTAATCAACTTTTTTTAATAAAGTTGTTCGATATTGTCAAATATAAAGGTACTTTACTCTTGGGTAAAATTAATATTTTTGACATATCTAGTATACAACTGAAAAAATTTAATATCTGATGATTGTATTTTAGGTTTTAGAGCATGCAGAAGTTTTTATGAAGAATAACTTTTTTCCCTAAAATTAATAATAAAAAAGTTTCCCATATGGTTCCAACTTAGTGAGACATATTGTATATGTTTCGAACATTCTATTTGTTATAGGCGTCATTCTGTTTGCGAAAGTATCGCTCAGTACGCTAGCACCACGTAGTGCAGAGGGTGTATTTCCGTTTTCCTTTGTGTCGATTCGTTATTGATAATTTTCGATATATCACTTTATTGTCCGTGTTACTTATTTGCATCATGTAATTTTTGCTTACGCTATTGTTCAAGGCACATTTATCCTTATACCTATTATATTTTTGATACATTTCATGATTTCTTGTTACATTTGCAATAGTTGACAGAGCATCCATAGAACAGCGAACTGCTCTCTATGTAGCTTCATTTAAAGATCTAGATTCATCTTACACAACATTCAATTCTACTACACAAATAATATCGACGCGAATTATTTAATTGAAACTGTAAAACACATTTATCTTAAACGAACATCTAATCTCATTACTTAAATTAATGAGATGTAGTCAAAATAGAAATAGTTCGACTAAAAGGGAGCAGAATTAGAAAATTCGATTTATAGAACAATTTTTACACATAATATCCAATTCTGTGGGTCTTAAGTAACATTCGATTTATAGAGAAGCTCGAATTAGGAAAGATTGATGAAGAAAGAGTTCATTGTAATTACGTAAAGGACAAAAAGTTTTTGAAAATTTAAAAACTCTTCCTAGTAGTACCTATAAAATATTTAACTAATTTAACGGAAACTCTATCTCTTATAATAAACGACATCTCTATAATGGAAATCTTATACGGCGCATATTGTACAACATAATATTTTTGAGTCCCTATCACAAATTCGTTGCCAGTTCCACATAACAGATGGCTCCCTACCACCGACACACCGACCGACATAATTTAAGAGAACTGGAAGAGGAGGAAGCCTCAAGGTCAGCAGTGCTCGTTCCAACGTTGCCGCTACCCCCTTATATCTTTTCCTATATACTATTTCTTACACAACACACTTAGCGATTACCCTGATGTTCAACCAAGTGAATCCATTGCCCACGGTCAGGTAGTGACGCAATCTTCCGCCCATTTATATGTATATGGAACTACGTAGATATCTACATGTATATACCACGCACGTATATATATATATATATATATATATTCTCCATTCACATCTGCTCTTTGTCATCTTCTTCTCGTCTTGAGCTGTTCTCCACAAAGGATTTTTTAATGACCTCACTGGAAGAAAATAGGGGGAACCTCTTTAATCGCCTGTATATAGCCAATTGGACTGAAAGAACTCGCTTTTTGTGTTAGAGAGATGATCGTCATAGGACCTGTTTTGTATAAGGTCAAGGCGAGAATTAAAATTCGTTAGCTTTGCGTTCTTGTGGCAGCCAAGATTTGTTGCAGAGATGTCGTGTTTAATGTATTTTTTTATAATAATTTGCCGAATAGAATAACGGGAACATTAATTAAATTAAGTCATTTTAACGTGCGAAATTCCAAATGGCCAAATTATAAAAAAATAAAAAATATATGAGAAATATGTCTTCAAAATCATATACAGGCTGGCCACTTTCTATCTCCTTTTATATACGTTACTTTCTAATTTTGAAATAAATATTTTGTAAAGGACAAAAAAAATATCAGGTCATCAAAGGACGATACCTGTATTACCAATATTCAATTAAGAAATTATGGGCAAGTAGGTATCTGCTTTACCAAACAAGGTAGTAATCCAAGTAACTAGATTTCCCACTATTCCTTCCCACATATTTAATGACCAACGATTTGGAAAGTTTGCAGTGAGTGTTTTTATGTGTTATAATAACGAAAATTGTGACGATTAACGTATCCATTTTAATAAAAGGTGGCTTCGTCGGTAAACAACAAAAAATTGAAAAGGCTAATTTATCTGCTGCCCATTGACAAAAATGTAAGGGATTTTGAAAATTTCTTTCATCTAACCCTGTGTATGAATATATATACATCTAACTGACGACTAATTTTTGTAGTACTTGTTTGGGGGGGTGTTCGACAACACTCGCAAGTACCATAAACTTATTATCCTCACCAGTTATTAGTCTGCTCTTATATATTTAATACTTTCTGTTCATTCGAATCTTTTTTTATACTTTCGAAGGTTTTTGGCTTCAGTTGACTTCTATCAGGGATCGATGTGCATAAGGTCTGGATGCTAGGAAAGAGTTTCTTTCAGATTCACCTAAAACGTAAGTAAGTTTTTGATATGTGAAGATTTAGGGAAGTAGGTTTTGAAAAAACAAAAGTTTCTTGAGGAATTGTCGACTGCAACTAATACCAAATGATGCAAAATTTGCTTGACTGCAAGCACCACCAAAGTTACTGTTTTTACTTTTAAAAACAATGAGAAAATGATTTTTCTCTGAACACGTGTTTTGGTCAAATATTTTCACAAAAAATTCACTCAAAAACTATTGGCTCAATTTTGAAAAAGAGAAAACAGTTGAATAGGCAATTTAAAGCAGTACTAGAAAATCCCAAAATATACAGATTGAGTCATTTAAGAAAAATTAAGTTCCATGCATTTTCGGTGAAACCGGAAGTGCGTCAGAGCTTAAAGTATTTTTAGAATATGTGCCCCAAGCAGCCATGAATCTTCCACTAATTGTTTTTTCTGTTATTAAAAACACAAAAGAGCAATCGAAGAAGCGGCTGCTAATGACTCACCCTGTATATCAACTTTCATGTGAAAGACTCTTTTTTCAAATTAAATTTTTAGTATATGTACTTGACCCATATACGGCAAATAAGAACACCAGATACAATCGCAGTACTTTATCCTCTTCAACAAAGCGCTCATCCGTAAAAGTGGTCAAATAAATTTACTCTATATCTTGCAATCGCCATCTTCGCGCAAACCCTTTATCCTTCACGGTTTCGCCGTCATAATATTTAACCGTAAAGTAACAACACTGAGATTTTATTAAGTCGAAGCGGGCAATTTGCGAGACTGCGTGTCTATATAGGTCAAAACGTTCCGTTAACAAATAACGATAAATTCCCGGTAAACTGCTCGGTAGGTCCGCACTAATGTACTTCTTCGGAAAAGGTGATCTCCTGGTCTAGTGTCCCGTTGTTGTGTATATACACAGATGGCGCTGAGAACGTGGAAAGGCGTCGATCCAATTTTCTACCGGGATTAAATCAGGAAAGCGCTGTTAGTGTAAATCGCGGCGAGTAAATTCCGGAATAAATTGCATTTTCCATTGACAGGAAGTCACCGGAAACTGAGGCTATTATACGAAAACTGTGCACACTTACAAGATTTATTTTCCCTCGTCGGTGTTTATTAGGCGAGCTTGGGGGATGCAGTAAACTTCCTTGACATTTAATCTGTTGAATATTTTCTTTTCATACTGATATTAGTTTAGAAACATTATATATTCACTGGGAAATTCTTATTCATTGAAGGAATTAAATACAGTTTAGATATGAAAATACAATGGTTTTTTCTTAGGTTATATTTCTGTATTGTATTTAATAACTTGTACATTGTAAATTTGCAGTATACATTCCTTGCCTTAGTCGTTTGATAAAATAATTTCTTTTTGTGGTTTGGCCTTTTTCTATATTGTTTAAGTCCATTGGAAGCCGCTAAACTACGAAAAGGAATATAATAATAATTAGCAATATTTATATGTAATATAATAATTTTTACAGGTCCTGTAAGCAAATTCTGCCGACGTAAATTTTTATATTTTTTACTGTTCTAAGCAACCTTAATCTAATAAATCACTAAATGATAGTATTGAAGGTAAATAAATTGTAGTTTAACATAGGATGTCTGTAATTCACGACAATTAAGAAAAATCTCCTTTTCTTCACCACCTTGAATTTTACCTTATATGTTATATACGCATTTACTTTCGTATTGAAAAGAAAATTTTATGAAATATTGATATGTTCGAATTTACCAGAATAAGTAGAATAGTAAATTAAATATCGCATTTAACCTAATTTTAAGAAGATTTTACATACTGGTCCAAAATGTTAGTTTTTCATTTTATAATTATAAATTTACTTTTTTTTCGATATATTTGAAACATAGCTTCTTATTCTGATACAGGGTTCAGGTTGATCCTAAACAGACAGCAAATATCTTCAAAAACAAATTAGTTGTAAAGTTTTTTTCGTTTACATCTCCAATAGACAACAAAGAGTAGAAATGACTTCAGGAAGTTATATCCATATCTCAGAATAAACGATTCACAAAACTGACCCTTTCTTTTTGTGGTGTTTATGAATCATCATGTTTTGTACATGTTATCAACAAAAAAAGCAATAAGATATGGAGGAGAGCTATTAAGGCAAAGGTTATTTAAAACTATTAATCTAAATTTGGGAAAAAGAAAGGATGTCATGTGAGTGGGAAAAAGGAATAATTGTAGGTACCAATATATAAGAAAAGAAGTCCAAAAGCATGTGCAAATTATAGAGGAATCATCCTGCTTAACGTTGCTTCTAAGATCCTAAGCACGCTACGAAATAAAAAACTAATGAAGTATACTGAGGCGCAAATGGGAGATTACTAATACGGCTTTAGAAGGGGGCAATCCACCATAGACGCTATACACATAGTGAGTCAAATAACTGACAAGTTCGATTTTTTAATTTATTATATGATAACTTATTATTAATGTGACGCTTGAAAATAGTAACTTATACGTTCTTCATGATATTGCGAAAGTTTAAATACTTGTATTGACGGTTTGCTTTTCAAGTGAAGTTATAAATCTAAGTATGCCTTTTTTAATTTTAAAGTAATTTAAAGGTTAGTTTATGTATAACGATAAACACAGAGCGACTGCGATATTTTAACTATTGTTAATTCATGAACTTCCAAACTTTTCATTTTATGAGTTTTGAAATTTTAATAGAAATTTATTATTTGTAAAAAGGAAATATTAGATATATAATATTAGATTAGAAGTAACTCTTTTCGATTAATTTTAATTATGCTATGTGTAATTAAGTTATGGCAACTCATATTTTTAAGTAGTAAACGGTTTTTTCAGATATAATATCCTATAACTTTTGCAATATCGTCCACAGGTGGAAGAATGTATATATTTTTAATTAGTAAATTTTAAGTACTTTTCAATAACAGATAAATATGTGTTCCATTTATTTTGTTTTAGAATTTTTAACTTTAGCGAATGGATATGTAATTCTAAAGAACATGCGTAAATATGTCGAAATAAACATTAATTTCATGTAATGAAAAGATATCTCTACCAATTGAGCCCATAATAGGTATTTCATTATCAATTATTATTTCATATCAACTTTTCAAATGTTGTACAATTTGTAATGAAAAATCGCCATATCTCAGAAACAGTTGAAAATCGAACAATACAAGTTGATGTCAGTTTAATCAGGCCTTCAAGGCTATCATAAAATGTAAAAAAATGCATAGGATTCCATTTAAAAAAACATATGTTTGTGTTTGTTCATCGTTGTCGAACACTGTTTAAATGAAAGTATATTTAGATTACCACAATTTTTGTAGTAAAAATTATTTGCTATCTACATTATTAGATACCAATAATGGTCTTTACTGCTATGCTGGGACACCCGGTATATATTGTCTAGGTAAGGTTAAGTTTTATTTATATTTTTCACATATTTGGAGAAATAGGATAGAAGTTGTTATCTCTTTGTGTGTACTTAACGTTTTTTTATAAAACATTACGAAATTATATAATATTTATAACATCCCATATACATATATTTATATATATAGAAAATATTGGTGTATGTTTTACAGTGCAAACCCAATATTCATAGCACCAATACAACAAATATTTATTTATATACAAATGACGACGAAATTCGCTTCGTGCAATAATAATTCATACAATGAAAATTTATTTGTGTAACACAGCCACGTTCAGGAACAAATTGCATATGGATTTATTCAAATACCGTAACACTTCGCTGCCACCGAGCAACGTCAATCACACGTTTAACTTAATCTAAACATGACTCCGGGCCTATTGTGAAACGCACCACGTTATTATTATTATTTCCCGTGCTCTCGCTTACAGATTGATACCAGAAAAGAAGTAGAAAAAAAACTTAACATTTCAAACGATCTAATCGTTCCTTCATACATATAGAGTGTAGATACGGCTGTGGGATCACGACAGAATGCATGAATGAAATGGACCCGTAGAAACTAGGATTTATTAGTTGGAAAAGTGGAATTTCTTTTGCGCAATACGCGCCCGTTCGAAAGACGCTGACAAATGGTCTCTGACAAATTGGTTGTCGCCTAATGGAAGCGTTAACGCGACGCCCTGTTATGCCCGTGTAAGTGTCAGTATAAATGGAGTGAGGTGTAATTATTTCTATTTTTCAGTTTTCTCTTCATCAGCTCGGTCGGTGGATGTCTATTTAGCTGGCGTTTTAAATTAAACGATGAAGCTCCTAGCTCTTCAATTAGTAAAAATGTTATAAAGACAAAGCAAATAAGTTTTGTATAAACTGCGTATCAGACAAATGGAATAAATTCGATAATAAATAAATGGGGACGTGCTCGACAAAACGCTCGGTCACGTCGATTGGTATTTTTAGTTGTGCATTTTTTCAACAGAAACTTTTTAATAATGGTGTGCCAAGTAATAGTGACCAATACCAACTGTTTCGAAAATATTAAATATTCAGATTTATTGCAAATATTAACATTGAAGAAAGAAAATTATTTGATTATAGAAATTCGCTACAACACACTCAAAAACTAATAAGTAATCGGTTTATTTCTCGATAATGTAACCCCCCCCCCCAAAAAAACATATCTTTTTACCAACATGAAATAAACAAAAACTGTAAATACTTTTGTAACAACCTCCACATGTTGTTCTTCGGTCTTGTAAGTTTTAACACATTCATCCACATTTGTAAACATTTCTCGAATATGTCGACTAAGTGGCTCAATTTCATCACAAATAAATCATCCTTTTCTAGAAAAATGGCGATTTCATCTCTTAATTCATCAACACATTGTAAAAATTTCCCACGTGATATTCATCTTGCCTCTTACAAAGTGCAGAAAAGACTATTGAATTCAGGGATGTAATTTTTATATGATTTACTACTGTTACCACTGTCGCGGCGTCGCTAGCACAATATTCAGACCAGGAATCCTTTCTTTGGAAGCCCGGAGCTTCTTTGTAGATCATGCAGTGTGTCGAGATACACTGTGGAGAGTTTTGTTGTGCACCTTGGAATCTTCCCGACATCGTACGAGCACCGTCGGTGCATATTTCTGCGAAATTTTTCCACTCTATATTTGTGTTATTTAGAAAATCATTTTTAAGATAGCAAAGAATGCAAGTGCTGTTGCTTTAAGTTTTATTGGTTTGCAGAATAGTAGTTCTTCTACTGCTGGACATACTATCACAAAATCTAACATAGGCTATCTTTATTGCTATCTGTTGCCTCATCAAGCTGAATTGAAAAAAAATTGTCACGAAATTTCCCGAAAAGCTGATGCCGTACATCTTCAGCTATATCACTAATTCTTATAGATAATGTTTTATGTATTGTGAAAAAAAACGAAAAAAATATTTCTTTTTGTGTTAAGAGGCTACATCAGTCCCACTATGCGGTCCGTTCTTGCTGAATAATTTCTTACAGTTATTATTAATTTCAATTAAAAATGGTTTTTATAAAAAAGAATGGAAAAGCAATAAAGAATGTGGGAATGTTATTCTCGAAAATTGTAGTTAAAAAACACATTTTTTACTTTCAAATGAAAATAGTTGCGGCAATGTAATTTACACTGCCAAAAAGTGCATTTTTTTCTAGGATTTTTGGCATGTTCTAATTTTTTTTTATTGTAACATTTTTTTATAAAATGCTTCTAAAGCTTTTATTAAAAAACACACCGTGCGCTGGCGCCCCATGCGGTGAGTCGATACACTAGAATGGATTAAGGGGAGGTGCTATTTGATAAAAATTGCCGAACGCCGTATGTACGGTTATATTACGGGTATATTTGCCGAGTTTAGAATGCTTGTGCCTTTTACAGGAGACACGTACACCAGCGATTGAACCGATGGGATGCCTGGTCAACTGCAAAGCAAATAAACTTGAGATATTTGTCTCCCGCATTTAAATTTATTGTATGAAAATATTCATGGGTCTACATTATTCCAAATTTTCTTTACTTTTTCTCAGTATTAATTCTTCTGGCTTGTATTTATTTAGTTGTATTAAGACTCGCGTTTTATGTAATTTGTAATTATTTTAATGATATTTGCCATAATTAATTAGATATTACATTTTATTCTGCAATAGATATATAGATTTATTATTACTATGATTATTAATTATTTAAGTTGTACTTCTTATTATTTCTTACCATGATTTGTATTTACTTTACATGTTGAGGTTTTTTAATAATTTGAGCAATGTGTTAGAGAAAACTAAAGTCTGACGTATTGCAACAACAGGGGCGGTGTTTCTTCCTAAATGTGAAAATATTTATATTCTCTAAGTAGCGCATGTTTTAAATTATTAAAAATTATATTTTTCACAATCGACAGTGATATTGTTAATTAGCAAAATTAAATTATAAAATTTGACCGTCGGTAAGATTGGAATATAGAGTTTTGCCGGATTCTTGGAAGTCATCATTGATTTGAAGCAAATTTTAATACAACAATTTACAACCGATTGTTATTGATATTGTTTTTTTTATTAATATCTTACATTTTTAATTTTTAGAAAAGCGTCTAGGAACTTTTTATTTATAAACAACCACTATGTGGCATACAAAACGTCAACGCACTACTTTCCGCACTACCTAGGAGGTAGAATGCAAAGCGCGTTTTTGTTCTCATGATATCCCCAGTAGGCCTAAAACATGTTTTTTTTTAGAAAAAAGATGTTCACAAAAACATAGAAAACGTAAAGGAATAAGCAAGTAGCCAAGTAGTCCCCTGCAAACTATTCAAGGCCATTATTTAAAATATGATGTTCCGTTTGCAGGTGCAATAAAAAGAATGTTTAATTTCTCGACATCCGCGTTTTTGCCTAAACGTGTGACAATCAGTACTAATTGTCCAATTTAACGCCCCTACCTAATTTGTCGATTTCTCAAAATGCGGGGATCAATAATTTCAGGTAGTAAATCATTAAAATAACATTTCTCTAAATTAGTTACCATTTCTGTCCAGAGTTCTTCAACTCTGTGTATTATCTCATGCCAAACACCTCTCGGAGTCCAGACTATGAAATAACATAAATCTTTCTTATATCTTCTGTCTAAGAAAGACTTATGTTATTTCATAGTCTGGACTCCGAAGTACGTTTGGCATTAGATAATACAGAGAGATAAAGAACTCTGGACAGAAATGGTAATTAAGTTCTTCATCTCTGTGAATTATCTCATGTTAAACACCCTTCGGGGTTCGAACTATGAAATAACATAAATCTCTCTTAGATATAACATATAAGAAAGGTTTATGTTATAAGACATAGTATTAGGTAAATGGAAGATGAAAGATGTAACACTACAAGAACTCTTATTCGCAGATGATATGGTGTTGATTGCTGAATTGGAAGACAAATTACAACAAAATATAGATTTTTATCAAAAGGAACTCAGGAAAGTAAACAAGGAAATAAACATCGAAAAAAGAAAAACCATGTTAATGTCTCCAAAGAAAAAACGGCATGAAATTAAAATCGAAGAACAGGAGCTAGAACAGGTCACAAGTTTTAAATACTTAGGTACAGTCATAAAAGACACGGGAAAAATTGATGAAGAAATTAAACAGAGAGTTGGAAAAGCAAGGAGACTCTATAGCACCCTGAAAAGAACATTTTTTGGCAAGAAAGGCTTACCACGGGAAATACAAACCACAGGTACACAGAAAAGTGGTCAGGTCATCAATAATATATGGCAGTGAATCCTGGACCTTACAAAACCGAGCAAAAGTAAAGTAATAGCTACTAAGATGAGTTTCCTGAGAAGGATAAAAGGAATCACAAGAAGAGATTGAGTAAGGAATGAGTTAGTATTGACCGATTTAAAGACAAAATCCATAGATTTATGTGATTGGAGGAAGGCAATTGATTGGGTTGGCTGGGTCACATACATAGGATGAATGTAAATAGGTTAGCAAAAAAAGTCTATGAAACCAGAGTACAAAAAAAAGTACAAGCTAGGACAACCACGACTAAAATGGGAAGAACAAGTACGACAAGAGGCTCACAAGCGAGGGATTCATTGGAGTGAGACTAGATGATTGGCGCAAGATAGAAATGATTGAAAAAACAGAATACGAGAAAGAACATGAGTATTTAATATATAAGTGTTATACAATAATTGTATGTATTTGTATCAGTTTTACACCTAAAAGTAATTGGACATAATTGATTAAATAAATAAATCTTTCTTAGAGTTATGTTTAACTATCCCTGTATTTTGTACATGTAATGATGCCTAGGTTTCAAACGTAATTCAGAGTTCCGAATTTCTAAACATGCAATTAACTTTTTCCCTTGTTTCAAA
The DNA here is from genome assembly GCA_963170755.1 of Amphimallon solstitiale. NCBI lineage: Eukaryota > Metazoa > Arthropoda > Insecta > Coleoptera > Scarabaeidae > Amphimallon > Amphimallon solstitiale. The sequence goes on from OY720679.1 coordinate 149,851,035, forward strand.
TGACGTCACTTCGCGAGCCTTGAATGGACAATTTACATCAATAACCGCGCTTTAATTAGCAATTATTCTGTCCTGAGATGCCGCTAAAAATCTATATATAGGATGAATAAAAACACCATAATCGACTTTTAGGTGTGCCGAAATTTCAAAAGCATTTACAACATGCTTTTCTTGTTCATTACCGTATAGTGTCGCAAAGGTTCCTGTAAATTCCTGGTATAATAAAGCCTTTAACAGTATTGGCTGTACATGTGGTTTTATTCAAATTAATTACCTTACCAAAATTTGATGCCGTTAATCTTTTTACCCTCATTTCTTCCCACAGTTTATTATCTTTTTGCCCTATCGTTAAATTTTTATAATTAATTTTTATACATAATTCAATTTTGGTAATTGATAATATCAGTGAACTTATCAGAATTGATATGGCAGCGGTATCCTAGTAGAACTTCGAAAACGACAAGCTTAGACGTTTACTAAAAAGGAGGTAATGTACCTGCCTAGAAAGCATGACTTGCGAGATATTCCCAAAAAACTGATTTTCGATAAAAGTAAAAGACCTACTTCCGGTCGGAATTTCGAAAAACTTTATTAATACAATTTTTCTCAAATTTAAGTTTGAGTACATTTGAATTCTTTATAAATTTGTTTAAACTTAGTAATTGACGAAATATTTGCAAAATTCGATTTTTTCACTGAAGTAAACTACTACTTCCGGTCTGGCGATTTTGCTCAAAATCTAATCAGTTCTCAAGAGGGAGATTATATTCGTAAATACAAAATTTGGAATTGATATCTGTAGCGGTTTGACCGCTATCGTGATCACAGACAGACACACAGGCAGACACACTGACACACCGACCTTTTTTAAAAACCACTTTTTTGGTATCTGGGGACCTCAAAACGTGGACATCTACAAAAATCTCGAGGTCGAAAATTTTCATCATCACAATACTTCCTTATACTACGTACAAGAAAGTAAAAAAATGAGGTGTGGCCACCACACGACTTCCTTATACGTATGAGCGTTTCAAACTATACAATTTTAAGAATTTTTTTATACAAAACTTATTCAAAATGCTATTCTAAGTACTTTCATTCTCTTAATAAATCGCTATAGAATGCATACTTTGCAAGATATTCGAAAAAAAGTGCTACTCGCTAAGAGTAAAAGTGCCACTTCCGGTCCGAATTTTGAAATTTCATGTATACAAAAAATATTGAAAATTCAACTCTAAATACTTTTGTACTCTTAATAATTATATATAGAATGCATAATTTACGATATATTTTTTATTTTTATACAAAAGATATTTAAAATTATAATTTAAATACTTTTATACTATGTACGTGCCTAGAAAGCATGACTTGCGAGATATTCGCAAAAAACTGATTTTCGATAAGAGTAAAAGATCTACTTCCGGTTGGAATTTCGAAAAACTTTTTTAAGATAATTTGTCTCAAATTTAATTTTGAGTACATTTCAATTCTTTATAAATTTGTTTAAACTTAGTAATTGAGGAATATTGGCAAATTCGAATTTTTCACTGAAGTAAACTGCTACTTCCGGTCTACCGATTTTACTAAAAAACTAATCAGATCTCAAGAGGGAGATTATACACGTAAATACAAAATTTGAAATTGATATCTACAGCGGTTTGACCGGTATCGTGGTCACACACAGACAGGCGGACAGACACAGACATTTTTTAAAAACCACTTTTTCGGTATCAGGGGACTTCAAAACGTGGACATCTGCAAAAATCTCGAGGTTGAAAATTTTCATCATCACAATACTTCCTTATACTACGTATAAGAAAGTAAAAACAGGCACAGAATTGTTTTTGTAATATTTTAGACGGCATTGCTCATATTTTTACGATTAAAAAAACTTCAACGTCTGAAGTAAATACGGCGAGAAATAATAACTATAAGTAACAAGTAAAATTTCATAATAATAATAATATATATTTATTCCAGACCAAGAATAATAAGACAAAATAAAGCCTATATCTGAATAAAACATTCATTGATTCATTCATTCATTCACCTGACAAATAAAAGAAGATTTTTTCTAAAAAATCAATATGAATGTTATCAAGCAAGCTATGAATCATAAATAAGTGGCACATTTAAAATATATTTGCTTCCCTATTTCTTTTATAAACTCCTTTAATATATCCTCTTATATTAATGTAATAAAAAAGTGGAATATAATGTCTGTTTATTTGATGTTCAGCTTATTGCAGTTGACCAGGTATACCTTCCATATGGCTGGTTTTAGACATTACAAAACTGTGAATAGAAAACGTTTGAATTGTGCACCCCTCCAAAATTTTCTTACGTTACGATTGCCCCACCACACAAACGTTTGTGTGTCTCGTTTTACCTCCCCCTTCACACCGCAAAAACCGTAGATGGTCACCGAGCTGCTGCTGTAGGCTCTTAACAGACATTTACTTCGGAATTTTCTATGGACGAGTGTAGATTTCCCTTGTATAAGATTATTTTTTTGTCCTAAGAAATTATCGCCTCCAAAATTAAAACGCCTCTTTTTTACTTTCTTATACGTAGTATAAGGAAGTATTGTGATGATGAAAATTTTCGACCTCGAGATTTTTGCAGATGTCTACGTTTTGAAGTCCCCTGATACCAAAAAAGTGGTTTTTAAAAAATGTCTCTCTCTCTCTTTCTTTCTCTCTCTCTCTCTCTCTCTCTCTCTCTCTCTCTCTGTGTGTGTGTGTCTGTGTGTGACCACGATATCGGTCAAACCGCTGTAGATATCAATTCCAAATTTTGTATTTACGTGTATAATCTCCCTCTTGAGATCTGATTAGTTTTTCAGTAAAATCGGTAGACCGGAAGTAGCAGTTAAAAAATCGAATTTTGACAATATTTCGTCAACTATTAAGTTTAAACAAATTTATAAGGAATTCATATATACTTAAAATTTAAATTGAAAATAATTTTATTTCAAAAGTTTTTCGAAATTCCCCCCGGAAGTAGGTCTTTTACTCTTATCGAAAATCAGTTTTTTGCGAATATTTCGCAAGTCATGCTTTTTAGACAAGTACGTTACGGGTATAAAAGTATTTAAAACATAATTTTCAATATCTTTTGTATAAAAGAAATTTCAAAATTCAGACCGGAAGTACCACTTTTACTCTTATCGGATAGTTATGCATTCTATATATATTTATCAAGAGTACTAAAGTATTTAGAACTGAATTTGCAATATTTCTTGTATATATGAAATTTCAAAATTCGGACCGGAAGTAGCACTTTTACTCTTAGCGAGTAGCACTTTTTTGATAATATCTTGCAAAGTATGTATTCTATAGAGATTTATTAAGAGAATAGAAGTACTTAGAATAGAATTTTGAATAATTTTTGTATAAAAAAATTCTTAAAATTCTATTATTTGAAACGCTCATACGTATAAGAAAGTCGTGTGGTGGCCACATCTCATTTTTTGATTTAATTTACTGATTGTACCAGTACTATTATCATGAATTAACTCATTAAAAGTCAAAAGCTGAAAAGAGTGATGTGTTTCAATTTTGTGGTTCCAAAACTTAAATCCCGTAATTTGACTTTTGGAAGTTTTATTTAATATAGGTATAACTCTTGATATTGATATTTATGTTAATATCAATAATAAGTTTAAGACATAAACATTTATAATTTTTCCTTAATGAGACAAAAAAATGGAAGCAATAAGAAATAATAATAAAAAAATAGACTTAATCTTAATATGAAAACAATATTTTCATAAATAAATGTCATATTTATTAGTTTATTAGTTAGTATATTGTTTATGCTTGATATTTCTTTTGTTTTCATATTTCTCCGAACCCCACACCTAAGTCGCCAAAAAATAACCTGAAAATAGTAATAAAAGTAACAGGAATTGGAAAAGTTAATTTGATAAAATATATTCGTCATTACTATTTTTTGGACATTTCTTAATATTTTGCATAAACGCGTCTAATATAGATTGAAAAAGTCGTCGTTTAAATATCTCATTTCACGTCATCAGTCACTATAAATCAGTTTGAATTTTTCACGTTTCTATAAACGGCCGCTCTTAAACTGTTTAATTCTCACAATAAAGGAGACCTTTTTCAAGTATCCGCAATGACAGGCCCGTTAAAAACCCTCCAGAAACATTCTAAATATCACAATAATTCATCGGAAGGTTTCCATTAAAAATCCAGCTCTTCATAGCACTTCTCCTATTGCTAAGTTCCACGTTAGAAAGAAAAAAATCGAACATACGTCCTGTAATAATTCTTAAGAGGGTCTTCTACTTCCATCACTCTTTCTTGCGCCGTATCGGGGACCGTATCTTTCGCCAGACGTCACTGAAAGAGATCTGGAGTCTTACATCTTGCGGATAACTTCAAGTGCTTCCCATCTATAAGGGATCTACGTCCATGCATCACTTCAAATCCTCTTTGACGGCATCTTCTTACAACGTAAAGTGTTTCTTTCCTCTTCAACCAGCTCGGCAAGTATTCGATTGTCGTCGTTTTTCAATTTTTCAATGGCGGACTTGATAAATTTGATTAAGGGATCCAATGTGCCTGCCATAGAAATATTAATCGTGCAGATAATTTATGCCATATTGAATTTCTGTGCAATTTTAGATCTCAAAAATGAATGCATACAGTGTTAAATGATGACAATTTACTATAATAATAATAATACAGGCCTTAATTCTGCGAACATATACAAATACGTGTAGAATATGTCAATTACAAAGTGCAAGAAGTGGAGAAAAAAACTAAAAGCTTTAAAAAATGTATTAAAATGACTCAGCACTCACTCACTTTATACAAACATATTTTTAAGAACATTTGTTTTATTTTGTTCCATTTTTATGTTATAAAATCTTATCTCCAAGATTATCCCATCTTATTCTTTGGCTACACTGTACTGATGATGAGCAATGAGTCTGAAACACGTGTCTACGGTTGCTCTACAACGGAATTTACGCAGTATCCTTCTATTTCTTGTTTTTTTATGTAGCTGCGGTAATTCCTTTTTTGATTATATATAGGTAGTTAGAGATTACGAATATATCAATTTGTTCTGTCTACAATTCGCAATTAAAATATCTTCACTACTAACACGTTTACTAAAATAGTACCTCTAGGAATTCTTACAATTCCCAACATCGTCTCATTCTCGAACTATTTCGTTAGCTAAATTTAATCATGGCATTTCAAGTGTGTTATCCCTCTACATTTTGTATATCAACACGCCTTAGACTACCACTGACAATTCGAACGAGCAAAATACCAAGACACTTTTAAGTGCAATAAAAATTCTTTTGTGGACTTTTCGTATATTTAAAACTATTTTGAGCGAAGATCATTATTGTGTTTCGCCATTATATTTAAGCTTAAATTTTGATGCCATTATTTTTATAACTTAGTCTTAAAATTTAACTTACTTTAATTAATGCCCATAAATACCACCGCAACCATTTCAGAACAATAAATTTAAGGTAATAAATTAGTATTTGAGAATGAAATCTGGTCATCTTGAATATTACAAATAAAGTTACTAAATAATACTTTTCTATACCTATATTTTCTTTAGTACTTGGCTATTATGTGTAGCAGGCAACAAGCATTGTTGACAAATTTATATTTTTTAGATGATAATTACAACAAAAACGTCAAAAGGTGGTTGTGACAAATGTCAAAAGTGTATGAATATTAATATTTATGACAGTTCTGAAATGGCTTTTTATATTCCTTGTCGGATAAAATTTTGCAACATCTTAAGTTTGACGTTATTCTACATTATTGTCACATGTCGATTGTCAAAGCGATTCATCCATAGCCTGTGTACCCGGACAGATTTAGGCGGACGGCGATAATGGCAACTAGTTGGCACTAGGTGGAGATTATTAGGGGTATTGAGGTGATAGTGAGAGTATTGAGAGAGTTAGTAAAGAAGCTAGGCTTTTTTTTAATAGAAATTTGAGGGACCAGAGAAGACACAATAAAATAAATTGTAACATTTATTTAAAACTAGATGTTTGTATGAAACTTTTGCTTATGTTGGGAAAAAATTGCCTTAGGTTTTTGTTTCTCTACCGCCACTTTGAGAAAACAAAAGGAAAATTTGTCTTTTTGCATGCGGTGTTTCTACAATATACTTTAATTCTTAAAACCGAGTAATGCAAATTAATCTAACTCGTAACCTATTTATTAGCGTGGATTGAAAAAAAATATTTTTCATTCCTGTAGTTTTATAGTTACAAAAAGTTGCCTTTAGGGTCACATATTATCCATGCCAATTTTTATTTCAATCACTTTATATTTAATGGGTCCGCCGGACCTACGAATTTTAGAAGAGAAGTTGAAAGTTGCAACTTTTAAACAAATTTGTATAGTTTCATTATTTGCGTGTATACGTGTATATACTGTATATATTACTAATAACAAAAATTTTACTAAAAGTAGTCATGTAAACAATACTACTAAAAGAACATTTAGTTCTCATTGAAGAACCTCTTTCCAAATATATAGGGCACGTCGTTCCCTATTCAATCGAGTCGACACTAGGACGATCACTTCACTGATTTGTGTGCCAGTTACCGGAAACGAGCTTTCTTTGAGGCACTTGTTTCAGAATTTAGATGGCCAAATTACAGGCACAAAGAGCTTCACTAGACCAATTGGCGATTTGTTGCAGAAATGTGAAACCTTTCCTCTAACGAACTACAAAGCAATTGAAACTGAATTAGATTTATCTCTTTTGGATTTTAAAGATCTAAGTACTGATCAAAGATATCTGTTTGGAGTGTGTCATGCAATTGTCAGCGGCATATGCCCAACTGATTTAGTCAATAGATCTCCTGGAAAGCTAAATCGTTTTCCCTGGTTAACATTTGCAAACCATTTATTAAGGTTATATGTGGGAATTGTAAATCCTTCACAGACTTTAGTACTCCTGACGAAATATGTTGTGAAACTTTACGCACCAGGTTGATTCACTATAAAGAAAAACAATTTATGTTTGGATGGAGCACAAAATCTTTGGTAGCTCATTAAATATTCCAGATTTATGTACAAAGAATATTTAAAAATCATAGATCCGGTGATTCAACGCAATGCCCATTTTGCGAATGGAGAGAACATTATTTTGACTATGGTCAAGAGATCCAAAATAACACATTAGGGAACTGGGATTGCGAAGAATACTAAGACCAAGAAAAATTGCATCACAACAAAGTCATCTAAATGTTAGAACTTTCGAAATACCAAAAATTAACTTTGATGCAGATGAGTATACGGAAATGATTTATTGGCAACACGTAAAGTTAACACCACCAGCTTTACGTGACATTACACACGGGGATCTTCAAGACGCGATTCGGAGCAAAAGAATGTTTGAGATCCCCAAATTTCCTTGCCACACACAAGCTGTGGAACGGAGCATTAAAGCTTCTTCGTCGATAAGTGGACTCGATAGACGATATGGCCTTATAAAAGCAAAACTAAAGTCACAAATCTTAATGCCGACTTTTGAAACAAAAAAGGAATATGAATTTCAGAAGAACGAATAAGTAATATTTTTTAAGGCCGTGAAGAAGTCAAAGGTCCTAGTATAATAGGTTGGGACAGGGCTTCGACGCGGAAGAGGTCCATATGCAGTCATCTTCACGTGGTGACCTCTGGGTTACATATTTACACAAAGTAAGCAAGGAACTGCTTCGTAGGGTTAACGCCTGTAAATGATTTTTTACTTTCTTATACGTAGTACAAGGAAGTATTGTTATGATGAAAATTTTCGACCTCGTGATTTTTGCAGATGTCCACGTTTTGAAGTCCCCTGGTACCAAAAAATTGGTTCTTAAAAAATGTCTGTGTTAGTGTGTGTATGTGACCACGGTAGCGGTCAAACCGCTATAGCTTTCAATTCCAAATTTTGCATTTAGTAGTATAATCTCCCTCTTGAGATCTGATTAGATTTTCAGTAAAATCGGCAGACCGGGAGTGAAGTTTACTTCAGTGAAAAGATCGAATTTTGCCAATATTTCGTCAACTACTAAGTTTAAACAAATTTATGAAGAATTCATATGTACTTAAATTAAAACAGAGAACAATTTTATTAAAAAAGTTTTTCGAAATTCCTGCCGGAAGTAGGTTTTTTACTCTTATGGAAAATCAGTTTTTGCGAATATCTCGCAAGTCATGCTTTTTAGACAGGTACGGTACGAGTATAAAAGTATTTAGAACTTAATTTTCAATACCTTTTGTGTAAAAAACATTCAAAATTCGGACCGGAAGTAACACTTTTACTCTTAGCGAGTAGTACTTTCTTTCGAATATCTCGCAAAGTATGCATTCTTTAGAGATTTATTAAGAGAATAGAAGTATTTAAGATAGGATTTTGAATAATTGTTATATAAAAAAAATCTTAAAATTCTATAATTTGAAACTCTCATACGTATAAGAAAGTCGTGTGGTGGCCACACCTCATTCTTTTTATGAATTTTATTAGAGTGTGTGAAGTTAGCCCCCCTTTTTTCGAATATCGGAAATCTGACGGTTGTTCCAGGTTGTTCTAGGTTTGTTCTAAATTGTTCCAAAGTATTTCAAAAAAAAAGTCAAAATTGGCCGAGATAATTGAAAAAAACGACTTTTTCACCCAGCCCCCCTTTTTTCGAAAATTGAAATTCTGAAGGTTGTTCCAGGTTGTTCTAGTTGTTCTAAACATTGTTCCAAAGAATCTCGAATAAAAAATCAAAATTGGCCGAGATAATCGGAAAAAACGAGTTTTTGCCAGCCCCCCTTTTCTTGAAAATTGTAATTCTGATGATTGTTCTAGGTTGCTCTAGGTTTGTTCTAAATTGTTCCAAAGTATTTCATAGAAAAAATCAAAATCAGACGAGAAAATGGGAAAAAACCAAAGCCAAAAGTATGAAGTCGGACCCAGTTTTTGCAAAAATTAAAATTTTGACGGTTGTTCTAGGTTGTTCTAGGTTTGTTCTAAACATTGTTCGAATACGTCAAAACCGTATCTCTTATATATCAAAAGATATGGCAAAAAAACCAAATCCAAAAGTGTGAAGTTAGCCCCCCTTTTATCGAAAATCTAACTTCTGACGGTTGTTCCAGGTTGCTCTAAGGGTGTTCTCAATTGTTCCAAAGTATTTCAAAAAATAAATCATAATTGGCCGAAAAAACGGCAAAAAACTTTTTTTTTCTGGCGGCCCATTTTTCGAAAATCGAAATTCTGACGGTTGTTCTGGGTTGTTCTAAGTTTGTTTTAAATTGTTCCAAAGGATTTCAAAGAAAAAATCATAATTGGCCGAGATAATAGAAAAAAACCATTTTCCCACGGACCCCCTTTTTGCGAAAATTCAAATTCTGAGGGTTGTTCCAGGTTGTTCTAGATCTGTTCTAAACATTATTCTTATACATCAGAACCGTATCTCTTATATTTCAAAAGATATTGCAAAAAAACGTTTTTAAAAAAAGTGTGAAGTTAGCCCCCCTTTTTTCGAAAATCTAACTTCTGACTGTTGTTCCAGGTTGCCCTAGGTGTGTTCTCAATTGTTCCAAAGTATTTCAAAAAATAAATCATAATTGGCCGAAAAAACGGCAAAAAACTTTTTTTTTCTGGCGGCCCATTTTTCGAAAATCGAAATTCTGACGGTTGTTCTGGGTTGTTCTAAGTTTGTTTTAAATTGTTCCAAAGGATTTCAAAGAAAAAATCATAATTGGCCGAGATAATAGAAAAAAACGATTTTCCCACGGACCCCCTTTTTGCGAAAATTCAAATTCTGAGGGTTGTTCCAGGTTGTTCTAGATTTGATCTAAACATTATTCTTATACATCAGAACCGTATCTCTTATATTTCAAAAGATATTGCAAAAAAACGTTTTTAAAAAAGTGTGAAGTTAGCCCCCCTTTTTTCGAAAATCTAACTTCTGACGGTTGTTCCAGGTTACTCTAGGTGTGTTCTCAATTGTTCCAAAGTATTTCAAAAAATAAATCATAATTGGCCGAAAAAACGGCAAAAAAGTTTTTTTTTCTGGCGGCCCATTTTTCGAAAATCGAAATTCTGACGGTTGTTCTGGGTTGTTCTAAGTTTGTTTTAAATTGTTCCAAAGGATTTCAAAGAAAAAATCATAATTGGCCGAGATAATAGGAAAAAAACGATTTTCCCACGGACCCCCTTTTTGCGAAAATTCAAATTCTGAGGGTTGTTCCAGGTTGTTCTAGATTTGTTCTAAACATTATTCTTATACATCAGAACCGTATCTCTTATATTTCAAAAGATATTGCAAAAAAACGTTTTTAAAAATGTGTGAAGTTAGCCCCCCTTTTTTCGAAAATCTAACTTCTGACGGTTGTTCCAGGTTGCTCTAGGTGTGTTCTCAATTGTTCCAAAGTATTTCAAAAAATAAATCATAATTGTCCGAAAAAACGGCAAAAACCTTTTTTTTTCTGGCGGCCCTTTTTTCGAAAATCGAAATTCTGACGGTTGTTCTAGGTTGTTCTAAGTTCGTTTAAAATTGTTCCAAAGGATTTCAAAGAAAAATCATAATTGGCCGAGATAATAGAAAAAAATGATTTTCCCACGGACCCCCTCTTTGCGAAAATTGAAATTCTGAGGGTTGTTCCAGGTTGTTCTAGATTTGTTCTAAACATTATTCTTATACATCAGAACCGTATCTCTTATATTTCAAAAGATATTGCAAAAAACTTTTTTCAAAAAGTGTGAAGTTATCCCCCCTTTTTTCGAAAATCTAACTTCTGACGGTTTTTCCAGGTTGCTCTAAGTGTGTTCTCAATTGTTCCAAAGTATTTCAAAAAATAAATCATAATTGGCGGAGATAATAGGAAAAAACGATTTTACAATGGGCGGAATGCACTTTCCGAACATTACTGTGTTGAAGGAAGTTTTTGTATGATGCAGTTCTATTTAAAGAAATAAACATCTAATATAGCAATAAATATATATTTTCGCAAGAAATATAATGTTCATTTATTACAAAACGATATTGTTACCAAATGCTGATGAACTATTTCAAAGAAAAAATCAAAACCGGTTATGAAAAAACGATATTTTTCCCCAGTCCCTATTTCTTAAAAATCGAAATTCTTACAGTTTCAAAGTATTTCAAAAAAAAAAGCGCTGGATATGGGTACCCAACTAAAATCAAACAAAATGGGGAAGTCTATCAGGCTCCCTTTGTTATTTTATTTTGTCTAGTAATAATAAAAATAAAATACTGATTTTGAAGTTTGAAAATTTTAATTATAGTAAACCACTACAACGTTATTTTGTCTAGCCGTGGTCTGGCCACTTTTTTTCATGGTTTTTGCTCCGGGAATGCAAGCGCGTGTAGACATTCCTATCAAGTATGCTTATTTTTTGTAGCCCCTCTTCGTAAACATGTTGAAATATGCTGTCTAATTTTCTCACTAAAACGATTCAAAGGCTACTATTACTTTATTTGGAAAAAATATTATATAGGTACCTATTTAGATAATATAAGATAGTATATCCGTCAAAGAGTAGCCGATTTGGGAAAGGCTGTTTTACAATACCAAATTGATAAAAAAATATATTATTTATGTCAATGTTATCAAATAATATAATAATATCAATAAATAAATTTTACAGAAAAAATATATATTTTAGATTTTAGGGATAAACTAAAGCATGAACTCTAATAAAAATAAACAAAGAAACATCAACCTAGCAGCTCATGAGAAAAACACTAATCTTTTTATGAGCAAGGTATAATCATTCTCAATATGTTTATGAGGTAGTTTTTAATCTACATTAATAATGTAACTAACGTCACTGTTCTAATATTATTTTATGTTAGGAGCATCAGCATTTAGTAACAATATTGTTTTCAAACAAATGAATTATATTACTTGGGAAAATATATGTATATTTACTGCTTCTGCTTTATTCTGAATCACAAATGAGTATTATTATTCATTTTAAAATATAGATAATAGGTAAAATCGATTTACCTATTATCTTGGGCAATTTCGATTTTTTCTTCTTTGTAATCCTTTGGAACAATTTAGAACAACCTAGAACAACCGTCAAAATTTCGATTTTCGAAAAAAAAAGGGCGCCAGAAAAAAATTGTTTTTTGCCGTTTTTTCGGCCAATTATGATTTATTTTTTGAAATCCTTTGGAACAATTTAAAACAAACTTAGAACAACCCAGAACAACCGTCAGAATTTCGATTTTCGAAAAATGGGCCGCCAGAAAAAAAAACTTTTTTGCCGTTTTTTCGGCCAATTATGATTTATTTTTTGAAATACTTTGGAACAATTGAGAACACACCTAGAGTAACCTGGAACAACCGTCAGAAGTTAGATTTTCGAAAAAAGGGGGGCTAACTTCACACTTTTTTAAAAACGTTTTTTTGCAATATCTTTTGAAATATAAGAGATACGGTTCTGATGTATAAGAATAATGTTTAGAACAAATCTAGAACAACCTGGAACAACCCTCAGAATTTGAATTTTCGCAAAAAGGGGGTCCGTGGGAAAATCGTTTTTTTCTATTATCTCGGCCAATTATGATTTTTTCTTTGAGATCCTTTGGAACAATTTAAAACAAACTCAGAACAACCCAGAACAACCGTCAGAATTTCGATTTTCGAAAAATGGGCCGCCAGAAAAAAAAAGCTTTTTGCCGTTTTTTCGGCCAATTATGATTTATTTTTTGAAATACTTTGGAACAATTGAGAACACACCTAGAGCAACCTGGAACAACCGTCAGAAGTTAGATTTTCGAAAAAAGGGGGGCTAACTTCACACTTTTTTTAAAAACGTTTTTTTGCAATATCTTTTGAAATATAAGAGATACGGTTCTGATGTATAAGAATAATGTTTAGAACAAATCTAGAACAACCTGGAACAACCCTCAGAATTTGAATTTTCGCAAAAAGGGGGTCCGTGGGAAAATCGTTTTTTTCTATTATCTCGGCCAATTATGATTTTTTCTTTGAGATCCTTTGGAACAATTTAAAACAAACTCAGAACAACCCAGAACAACCGTCAGAATTTCGATTTTCGAAAAATGGGCCGCCAGAAAAAAAAAGTTTTTTGCCGTTTTTTCGGCCAATTATGATTTATTTTTTGAAATACTTTGGAACAATTGAGAACACACCTAGAGCAACCTGGAACAACCGTCAGAAGTTAGATTTTCGAAAAAAGGGGGGCTAACTTCACACTTTTTTAAAAACGTTTTTTTGCAATATCATTTGAAATATAAGAGATACGGTTCTGATGTATAAGAATAATGTTTAGAACAAATCTAGAACAACCTGGAACAACCCTCAGAATTTGAATTTTCGCAAAAAGGGGGTCCGTGGGAAAATGGTTTTTTTCTATTATCTCGGCCAATTATGATTTTTTCTTTGAAATCCTTTGGAACAATTTAAAACAAACTTAGAACAACCCAGAACAACCGTCAGAATTTCGATTTTCGAAAAATGGGCCGCCAGAAAAAAAAAGTTTTTTGCCGTTTTTTCGGCCAATTATGATTTATTTTTTGAAATACTTTGGAACAATTGAGAACACCCTTAGAGCAACCTGGAACAACCGTCAGAAGTTAGATTTTCGATAAAAGGGGGGCTAACTTCACACTTTTGGATTTGGTTTTTTTGCCATATCTTTTGATATATAAGAGATACGGTTTTGACGTATTCGAACAATGTTTAGAACAAACCTAGAACAACCTAGAACAACCGTCAAAATTTTAATTTTTGCAAAAACTGGGTCCGACTTCATACTTTTGGCTTTGGTTTTTTCCCATTTTCTCGTCTGATTTTGATTTTTTCTATGAAATACTTTGGAACAATTTAGAACAAACCTAGAGCAACCTAGAACAATCATCAGAATTACAATTTTCAAGAAAAGGGGGGCTGGCAAAAACTCGTTTTTTCCGATTATCTCGGCCAATTTTGATTTTTTTTTCGAGATTCTTTGGAACAATGTTTAGAACAACTAGAACAACCTGGAACAACCTTCAGAATTTCAATTTTCGAAAAAAGGGGGGCTGGGTGAAAAAGTCGTTTTTTTCAATTATCTCGGCCAATTTTGACTTTTTTTTTGAAATACTTTGGAACAATTTAGAACAAACCTAGAACAACCTGGAACAACCGTCAGATTTCCGATATTCGAAAAAAGGGGGGCTAACTTCACACACTCATTTTATTAATTCTAGCGGACGCTGTAGATATGAATATTTCTTTAAAAATGCAATATTACTATGTATAATCTAAAGGTCTTTTGCAATTTAAAAAAAAAAACAACAACAAAACAAAAAAAATTAGTAAAACATATTTTAATATACCTGAAATGAAATAGCCTTCTTTTCCTAAAATTTTACTTTTTAAGGCACGGCTGACCCTCAAAGTGTTGTTTATGTTAAATTTGCCATCAACTTTTTACCTCTATTAGAAATCTGTATAGAAAAAAAAATTTTGGCCATTTTCACTCCACCATACTATTTATGTTCAATATTCGTTTTTTACACCTCAAACTCAATTAAAACTAATCATTCTTACTTGCATGTCTTTTAATAGAACACCTCTACAACATTACGAAACAGCCTGTATAAATACGTTATTAGGTTATACGTCGCTTAAAATTCTATGCCATTTAGAGATAATTCGTTTTTTTGGTCTCTCACGCATTATGGACGAACTCCGTACAATATTGAAACACTATGTACATATATGAAATAATTAGGGTAGACCTTCATTAAATATTACTCGCCTTGAGGGGGGGTTAAAGTCATCCAATGGCAGCAATATGGGAAGGTTCAACGTAAATATTGCAGCATGAAATTAAACCGGTGAGTGAAGCAGACGGGATCTATTTTTAATCCTTTTAATTTGTTTCATCAAATGTCACTACACACTGCTACGTTATAATTGGCTCTGCTGCAATCTAAAAGGACGAACAAGGATGTCGTTGTGATAGAGATCGATTGAAAATAAACACAGGCCCACTTGAAAACAATAGTCTTAACGTCCGACATAAATATCTTGCTGTGGACTTGAGATATGCCAGTGAATGTTTTATATATTGTTTTACAGTTATTGAAATTATTCCGTTTATTAAAAGAAAACTAAGTTGTGTCTAAAATTTGAGGGCAAAGCATTACATAGAACTACGAAAAAAGGCTTTTGAACATTGTTTTTGTTTTGATAACTGATTTCTATATTAACTACTTAACATTTGTATTGAACAAAATTATTTTCAATTTAACCATGAATACTATACACAAACGACAGGATTAGCCATGGGAAACCCATTAAGTCCCTTATTAACAGAGTTCTTCATGAATCGCTTCGAAGAAACTATTAGCTCTCACCCCCTTTTTAAGAAATGCATTTACTGGTTTAGATATGTTGATGACATACTTGTTTGCTTTAATGGTACGGAAAGACAATTAAAAATGTTTTTTGATTATTTAAATACTGTTCATCCTAATATTAAATTTACTCTAGAATTAGAAAACAATGGTTCGATTAATTTCCTAGATCTTACGATCTCACATAACGCTAATAAACATGATTTTGCCATTTACCACAAGCCCACACATACAGACACAACAATACATGCCACATCTTTTCATCCTATAAAACACAAATTAGCTGCATATGAATCTATGATACACAGACTTTTAAATACCCCCCTTAATAAAACTAATTTTGATATAGAATTAGACAGAATTCACACTATTGCTAGAAATAATGGATATTCTTATGATACTATCAACAGCATCCTCCTTCACAAACAAAAAATAATTACACGTTCATTAATATATCCTAGACAAGTAATAAAAGAGCCATTACATTATTCTCCCGTAACTTACATCGGTAAAACTTCAGATAAAATTTGTTCTCTAATCAAAAAATCCTCTAACACCGCCATAGCATATAGAACTAATAATACAGTTGAAAGATTTTTAAAAAACAATAAGGACAAATCGGACAAAAAACTTAGTTCAGGTGTCTATAAATTAACATGTGAGTGTAATATGTCATACATTGGCCAAACAGGACGAACCTTTACTCAACGGATATCTGAACATCAAAGAAGCTATAGAGATAAGAAATCAGATTCTACATTTGCTAATCATTGTATAGAAAATAATCACAATTTTAATAATAATTATAAAATCTTGCATATACAAGAAAAAAGTAAAAAACTAAATTTACTTGAGTCTCTAGAAATTGCTAGGTATAATAAATTAGGATTAGCATTAAATGACCATACAGATATATGTAACCCCCTTACTTTCTTTAAATTTGTAATCTTAGGCTTAGTATATATATCTTGTACATTTGTAAAAATATCAGTCATTCATCCACCTGATGAAGTCACTGTGTGACGAAACAATATTGTAGTGGAATTACTATTAAATTTATTTTGAAACTTAAAATTATCGTATTTTATTTTCACCAGATTTTTATATTATTTTTAATGCCGATTCCAAAAATAAATTCTACTTTTTTCTATCACAAAACAATTGCATATTTCGGAAGAAATAATTGAAACTACTAAATACGTTTTATTTATACAGTAAACCCTCTAAATAGCGGCCACTAAAATTTATCGTAAACTGGACCGTTATTTTCAACGAAAATTAAAGAAAGGTTATTTCAAATATGTATTTATTCCTTGCCCGTGTTATTGGCCATTTTCCATTGATTTACAATAAATTGTATTGTATATAACACTTGCTTTATTAGTTTTGATAAAATTTATTATATATATACATACAGATTGTTATTTATTATATATATACGTACAGATGCGTATTACATAATTACATTTTCTTGATATTTTCCCATTAAATTTTTGTTTTCAATTTTCAAATTTTATTTGTAATATAATTAATGCAATCATTAGGAATACTGAAATGAAAACGGTTACAGTTAATAAATATAACCTTGGTACTGCGCTTATTAATTAACAATAAAGAAAAAACTGCGGATTCGATAAATCAGGGGTATACCAAATAAACATGTAAAAGAACTGAAAAGAGCAATAAAAATACAGGCTTCGCAGAGTGTTGTATAAAAAATAACAATTCCTTTGATATAAATGACTATAAACTTTTACATAATGTAAAAAAACTAACTTGTTTGCAAATTTAGAGGAAAGCAAAAAAGAAAATTGTAACTAACACGTACACAGATATTATAAATTAATTTTTGTACTCATCGCCTGTAAAGTGACATTTGACGCATGCATCACTCGACCAGCAAGGAGTATTTCCTGGTCGACGCGACTGTAAAAATTGAAAAAAAATGAGGTGTGGCCACCACACGACTTTCTTATACGTCCGAATTTTGAAATTTCATTTATACAATAAATATTCCAAATCCAACTCTAAATACTTTTTTGTACTCGCTTATCAAAACCTGTCATTTCACAATTCGATTTGCGTGCGTAAAAAGTCACTTTAAACACGAGTGCGTAAAAGTAAAGTTGGTACTTCCTAGAACTTGATTAATTTAGTGACATTTTAAAATCATAAATTCCTAACCTTAATAATATGCTACCCAGTTCGTTGTTTTTCTATGAAAATAAAAGGAAATGAAATAGAATTTTTTGAATTTGATAATTTTAAATTAAATGTCACTTCAAATAATCAATACTGCCAATTCAATTTTTTTTAATTAATATCAAGAGATTAGTAGTGTGTCATAAACGATAACGTATTTAACAATATGTATTATTATTATAGTTCTCGTACAAAAAATATTGTACAAACTTCGTGCGTGAAACATTTTGCGAATTCGTGTCCATAAAGCGCTCGCCTTTCGGCTCGCGCTTTAAACTGGTCACTCATTCGCGAAATATGATTTCACGCACTTGGTTCGTAAATAACTATTGTACTCTTCATAAATATATATAGAATGCATAATTTACGACATATTTGCAAAAAATCGTTATTCGGTAAGAATGATACTTCCGGTCCGAATTTTGAATTCATTTTTTATACAAAAGATATTGGAAATTAAGTTCTAAATACTTATGAAGTCTTTATAAATTAGTCTAAACTTAGTAATTGACGAAATATTGGCAAAATTCGATTTTTTCAATGAAGTAAACTACTACTTCTGGTCTGCCGATTTTACTGAAAATCTAATCAGTTCTCAAGAGGCAGAATTTGGAATTGATATCTACAGCGGTTTGACCGCTATCGTGGTCACAGACAGACAAACAGACAGACATTTTTTAAAACCACTTTGTATCAGGGGACCTCAAAACGTGGACATCTGCAAAAATCTCGAGGTCGAAAATTTTCATCATCACAATACTTCCTTATACTACGTATAAGAAAGTAAAACACTGGCTCTTTGGGACATTAAAAAAAAACGTAAGTTAGTTAGTAATAGAATCTAGTCTATAAAATACTTCTTCCCTCGACTATTCTTCACTAAAAGTTGGGGAAATATAAGTAATAATTAAAAATTCTACCAATAAATTTGTGGCGCCATCTATTTGATGACCTCTTAAGCGACATTCATATTGGCAGTTTAATAATAAAATGTACTATACATTTATAAATATAAGAATAAATATCTCATGGTTGCCATGTGTAATAATATAATAACTTAACTTTAGGGAAAGGTAGGTAATAGTTACGTGCATGAAATGCTTAAATTAATTAGGTAATCTATTTTAGGTTAAGTATGATACTAATTACATTAACCAATAGTATGTTTTTAATTTAATATTCGTACAAAAAATATTGTACAAACCACTTGTGTGAAGACATCTTCCACGCATCGCGCAATTAAAAGTCTCGCTTCCCTTCGGTCGCTCGTGCTTTCAAAGTGCGCTCATACTGGAAAATAGTCTTCCCGCACTTGGTTCGTAAATAACTATTTTGTCTCTTTATTAATGGTAAGTGATCTTAACGAAACATATGTTGGAGAAATCTAATAAAACTTTTGAAATAATTAAAGTCGAGTTTGATTTGACGATTTGATTAGGTAAACAAAACTTAAAATTTCTATAGTTGTTTACTTTTGTCACCAGAAAAAAAGAGACTTTGTACATCTCTCAGTTTTTCACACACTGCACTCACATCTTTAAATATTTGACGTCTAAACAATGTGTAAAGAATTGCTGGGCTACTGAAATTGTGTCTTCTTTATCAAAATCGTATTTTTGCTGGTCCTTTTCCAAGAATCCTGCTTTTGCAAAATATTTTGAAATTGTAGATTGCGAAACTGTTTTCCATGCTTCTGATACCCATATTAAAGCGCAGTCTAAATCGATGCTGTTCTTTGTAGTTTTAAAAGAACTTTCACTATTTGTGAATGCCTGAAGTCTTTTGTTAAGAAATTTTCTGTCTTCATTGTCTTCTTGCAGCTACAGATGAGGCACTCATTCTAGAGGCAGTTTATCGATAAGAGATATTTTAAAACAGCGTCGATTTTTGCGTTTCTCAATGATAAACGGAGTATCTTTGTCACCTCCCAAATTTGTCCAAACTGGTATTCTCAGTCTTTGTTTTACAGTTTTTTGACCAGTATATTTATCGCTTTTTAGAACGAATGTTTTTTTCGGCATTCCACGGTTTAAAAAGGGCCGGTTTTGTCAGTATTATACATATTTTGATGTATACCCGTGCAGTAATTGAAGCTTTGTTTTCCAAGTTTTGACAGCTCCGGGGAATCATCAGCTGTCTTACCGCAAACTGTTTTAAAGTTTTTACTATGGTCTTCGATAATATTTCTCAAGCCACCCAGTCTTTATTTCTAGCTTTACAAGACCAATTGTAAGGTACTTGGTCAATCACCGAAACTTCAATTTTTGGACATTTTCGCTTCTGCTCTGTATTTGCACCTTCTTTAAGAGCATATTTAATTCGGACTTGTTCTTTCTAATTTCGATAACTCGTGTCCTTTCAATTTCAAACTTTTCACGTAACTTTCTCACATTGGCATTGCACTTTTCACTTTTTATAATAATATTAAGTTTCTCTTTGAGAGACAAACGTTTCCTTTTTAAAGATATTGTAATTGTACATATGTAACAAAACTACAGTTGAACATTAATTCGAAATACGCGCAGCGAAATCTAAAATACATAATCTACCGAAGCAAATGCAGCGTGTGCAAAGAGAAATAGGGAAATTTCCGTAATACGTTATGTTGCACCCACTCACCCTAAGAGTGCGTGTGGTGTATGAGCGACTTACTGCTGCACTGTTGAGAAAGGAAATTCCCCGATATTTAACATCTACCGCATATGATTGTAGAATCTGAATTGCATATCGTTGTTAACAAAACAATTTATGATCGCTAGCTAGTGTGAGGTGATATTGCAGGCATTTTTTTCTTAAAATAATTTCGTTGAAAGAACCGTTACCACTTTTGAGCGATGGCGCTATTCGAAGGATCATTGATACGTGTTTTTTAGTATATACGTTTAGAATTTGTTGAAAAGTTGCCATTATTAGATGTGACTGCTATTAAAACATAGCCGTAAAAAGAGGGTTTACTGTAATTTATAATTTTAGAAATACATACAATTTTTATCCTTTCCTATAGTCATGATTACAAAGAAATAATGATTTTATGAATAACAAAAAACTTTATTTTTCACACCTAGATTTTTAAGAAAAATAGTCCAGGTGCGATTTTAGAAGAAAATGCACTCGTTTTAAAATATGTCCATCTAATAAGATTACAAAATAATCATCAGATTATTACGAGTGTACTCGACAATTTTTTTCCGTTTGTACATAATTATGAAACACACATACAGCAACAGTTTGCTTTTTTTACTTAATTGTGGTTGACGTAGCGTTCGTGGTTTTTGCACGCTCAGCGCGCATCAAAAATAACAATTAGGACGAAAGTGGGAGGGCCCCATTTTTTCTACGCGAAGGTGTTGTGTATTTATTAATTGTGATGGGGACAAAAGCAAGGCTTGCCAGAAATTCGAAAGAAAAAAAAAACACCAGGAAACTTCTTATGTTATTATGAATTAGGTTAAACGAGTTAAACAGTTCCGACTTGTGTAGCGTGTAGGAAATGACTGTTTTGGGAAATTAAATGTGACATTTACATTTTAGTAAAAGTAAACTTAAGGATTATCAGCGGATTTTTATCCACGAATATTTAAAAATCAATTTAATTCATGACATGAATTAGTAACGATGTAGTATAAATTGATACCTAATGTTTTTGTGCTGTTTAATGATGAAAATAGCACGTACATCATATCAAATAAATGCAATATCCACGAGCTTAGAAATTATTTCGTCTGATTAGTATTCAACATATACAGGATCCTACACAGATAAAAAAAATCATTTGAATCAAAAAAATATGGAGTTGATCTAAACAAATATTGTTTTGATATGAGCCAAACAAATTCAATTTTTGAAACAAATACATGATTTATTTGGTTCAGCGTTTCTATTTTTAGTCAACTCAAATATATATTTATTTGATCCAATCTACTTAGTGCGTAGTATTTAGTATTCAAAACAAACTAATATTTGTTTGGTTCTAGTTATCATCGTGGTTGCGATTCAACGGTTGCATTGTTTGAATCAAATCCACAATTTATTCGAACGAAATATATATTTATTTCTCGTTTATTTCTTATTTGTTTGGCATCAATAAATATTTGTTTGATTTAAATACAATATTCGCTTGAAATAATTAATTAATATTATTATTACTATTAGATATTCTTTTGTCTTCAAATCCAAAGGGCTGCTTGTGAAGAAACAAAAAGTGTTCTTCCCAGCCCCTTGGATGCGAAGACAAGAGAATATCTAATAGTAATAATAATACCAATAATAATAACATTAGTTAATTATTTCAAGCAGATATTGTATTTAAATTAAACAATATAGTAACAGTAATGGATAATTGTTGAATATATACAGTGAGTTAAAAGGGAAGTGACAGATTTCATTATAAAGTGATGGGACTTGTTAATATACTGAAGGTCGTGGGTAAATTGCCGTATCATTATTAACTCTAAAAAATAAAAGTTATATTATTGGTGAATATATTTTATTATGAAAGTAAAAAATTAACAAATGTTTCTGTTTTAACAAGTATAAAATAACACAATAATATTTCTTATAACCGACAAACATAAAAAACAACAAATGAGCGCTTATTTATTGATAACTTAAATAACAGATTTTCCATCTCGTGTGTAATGAACACTAAGTAAATACGGACTTTCCAAAGACTGATATGAAAATACATGTGGGTTGCCGTTATTATCACGATTTTCAAATGCTCGAGTCTTATGTACAATGATAAGGCTTGCAGCGTGTAATATTAATACCACAAAATTAATTTTATTTTCGTTTTAAACTACAGTTTTTATCTTTCCAAAATGCGGAAGTACATCGTTATTCAAATATATAACTAAACCTGGCTTAAATAATATAATATAATAATAACTAAATCTTTGTTAGCAATGCTGGCGGATGACTCCTCGATATCAATTATATATTCTTCTTTCGATTTTCCTGCATCTTCTGTCATTGGTGGACAACTTAGTTTAAATTTCTTTGTCGCAGGTTCATTATCAGGGCTGAGTCCATGTAACTAAATGGAAAAAATAGAATATCAAAATTGAAAAAAAAAATTGAAAATATTTCTAAAATATAGAACACAGTTAAAAATTTTGACCTTCTGGCACAAAACTGATAATGAGTAACTATTTTGTTGATAAATTGATAATAAAAAAAATTACCATATGTCAAACAGATTTGAACACAGCATGACTAACAAAATGAATATTTCTTAATACCTTTCTTAGCTCCGCTAGGCCCCTCTTTAGTCTGATCTTGTCACCTTTAATATGATTGCTAAAAAAATCTAGTTCGTTCATATCAAGACCATTTAGAACTTCGACTTCATCAATTTTATGTCCTGGAAAAAATACAAAAAAAAAACAATCATTTTTATGTGGTACTTTTCATTCAGTACATGAAAATTCTTTTAGAAGTTTTTTCAATCAAAACTTCAAACTAACTGCTAAATTGTTGATGTTCATATATATCGGGCGAATTTTTAAATTTTCGAAACTTTACTTATTGTCCAATTTTAATAAATAAAGTATCAAATAGTATGGCTTTTAGGCGACTATAAATTGTTATACATGCATATATCAGTGAATTTTGGGTTGAGTTGGATTATCTTATTTCAAATCGTGGGGACTTTTTCTAATATAAAAGTAATAATAAATGTATAAATAAAAATATATATATATATAAAGTTTTACCAAAATAATGTTTTTAAAATAAATAAGGAAAACCATATATCACAATTTAAAATAAGAAAATTAATCACCCCATACTTACATTACAAATGTTCTATGTCAGTTTACAGTCTCTTAGACGCCCTTTCATTTGATGTACAGCTCGGTTAAGACCTTATGGCACTTGCATGGATGACAATTTTAAGACTAAAAAGGAGAACGCAGCATGAAACGTGAGAGATATAGATTTCGCTACATATGAAAAGTTAAAGACCGACTTGAAAACATTAGTCGGTATATAAATTTATTGCACTTTGTCTGTCGTAGTGTATTGCTTTCGATACCTACGTTTTTAACGCACATGATACATATTCAAGCCACGCCTCGCGCATCCTGAGTGGCATCAGCTATTAACCGAGCTTTAGTATTTATGTGACCAACGTCAATCTTGCCAGTATTCATCAATATTGTAAAATGTTAATGTCTTGGATAAAATTTGCATTGCATTTGCGTCATGTGGCCTTTAGAACACTCGAGCAAAGTGTAAACACTATAGAGCTAACATTGTGCCTACATGCCCCTTTCCTTTCGTGTTTAAAATGCCTAACAAGAAACATAATACACAATAAATAACTATTATTCAAGTCACTGTCATTACAGAAATAATTAAGTATATTTGAAATAAAGACTATAATATAATATATATTTGAAAACGAAACTGGAAAATGCATGAGCAATACGCACATCAAGCAGTATATTAATATGCCACAAATATACATCTATAAGTAAACTTCAAATGTATGTATGTATTCCTCACGGTAATTCCCATACTTGAAATGGGATAAAACCGTTTTAGCCCAAGGACTTTAGCAAACAAATAAAGCAATTATATTATGTTAACTTGTATTGAATTTTTAACTTGCATTTTTGAGCGTGTTTACACCAGAACCATCTCGTCATGCTGGCGACATATCCTTGACCCATCCCACATATATGTATTATACCTTTACGTATATGTATAATATATAGATGTAATTTGTGTTATATTAATAAATGTTTGAAAGAAAATCATAATGTTGTGATTTTAGAATTTCAGATGAAGTTATAGATAAGCTTTCCCGAATAAGAGTATTGCTGTATAGCTTGGTACTATTAAGTAATAAAAGAAACGGTAGGTACTAAATATTAGCTGTTAATTTGACACCAATACATATAGGTATAAGGGCAGCCATTACCCAGTTATGATAGAATATGTACACGTTCCTATAAGTTAACAGTTCGGATATATAATTCACACTTACCTTGAAATAAAGGCCATAAATGAGGTAGCTTCCACTTCTCCAATGATGCTTTTATTTCCATTTCGGGCAAACACAAGGAACACACCAGAGAACACACGCACTACGCCATAATACATTGGCGTCTGTTTACATGCAAACTGTATACCACGCACGCGCTGAACATCCACTCAGCATTTCAAAACACCACTTATTTGCTTCAAATAAACAGATATTTGACCCAAAACATTGAGATTTCGATTGAAGAGTACAAATAAATATTTATTTAAATCAAACTTGTAATCGTCAAACAAACAGCAGACTTGTTTCAAATAAATCATTTTATTCCAGTTGAACAAAGTATGTTCAATTCAACTAAATTTTGTTTAGTTTAAATAAATAATTTCCAAACAAATATTTATTAGAGAAATCAAAACGGATTTTTATCTGTGTACTCTAGGATTTTTATTTTCAATATAAAAAGAGTAAAAACACGCATTATTTCTTAAGAAGTAATAATAAAAAGGAATATTAATTAGTAACCGAAATATAACATTTTAAATTCACCACAAACGTTATTTTTGCACTGTAATGAGGGATGTCTTATACATTCGTAAAATGAGTCAGTGTGTCGTTAGACGTTAGCGGGCATTACTGAATGCTGTTCTTATACAATTGACAAAATTGAGGAAACACTAGTCGAATAGTTATGAATAAATAAACTCTGTATTCTAATTATATTTATTCAATATATTGTATAAATAGAATGATTTATTATAATTCTTGTAGATCGGATGATAGGCCTGCTCGATATATTTTAAGTGCTTCCAAGGAGTGACTAGCTCGTCGAGGTCCTATTCATTAGCCTGTCAGATGACCTAGGACATCACAAAATTAGATTTTTTTTATAGGACTACGTAAAAAAACAAATATATCGTATGCTTATAAACACAGAAGAAGCTGTGCGACAATAGATTCGACAAAAATTTACGAAGATAAGTACTCATCGCCTTATTACTGTAGATTTATCCTTTCGGAAGCGTGTTCAAAAGTATTTAGAAGAGAATGAATATTTATCTGAACAATTGTTAAAATAATTATTATATATTTTAATGTCTATATTTATTGTTAATTTATAGTTCTTGTTCCACTAATTGCTCATCCGTTCACGTAAGTTTTTTTTTTCTGCGCCTACTATAATCAAGTTATTAAGTATTTAGTTTTAAAATTTCTTTATTGTACCAAATTCTGCATATTTTATGACATATATTGCTGAGATAGACACTGTATTATTCTAACTAAAATATATCCATCAATTTTTGTATAAATACAGGTACGCACAGACATGAGACACTAATATCCTTGTAATGCAATTTTATAAACAATTCAAACTCTCTAGCCAATAAACCATTTGATGACCTTTCCTCAATGCATATAGAAAACAAGTTCATTTTTAGAAAAATTCATCATAAAATCATCCTTGTGAACTGAGTAGCAACTTATTAAATGTCATCATGATTGTCAATTTCACAGCTAATATCATGGCTCACTATATACCGTATTCAAAGAGAAAACGTAAATTTTGGAAAATTATATACAAAAAATGACATAGAAATAGTCTTTTTTTTGAATTTTTTTTTATTAGAAAAAAAATATACTTTTAGACAAAAAGGTGTTACGTAATTTTATCCAGTTTTCCGTACATGCAATTATTGGAAAAAAATATTCTTGTGTTAGGACCCTTTATTATGCACAACATTACCAAAAATGGTGTTTATCTATTATGTCGTTTACGAGAATTATAATTTTATAAAAATGATACTGATGTAGTAATACGCAGGTATTCCATTTAAAGAACTATAACTATGATCAGCCACCAAATTATGGAATACTCTATATAATACAAAATAAATTTAGAAGCTACTGCTACTGCTGTCTTAGGAAGAAAACCGCTTCATAATATCTTTTCTCATAAAGTCACTCACCCTGTATAGTAAGTAATGAAGCTACTGCCAGCATATCATTCTAGTTGTCATGTGTAGCAGATAATTGGAGGATCTGTTCCTCTAGTGGCGTTTGTTTAAAGAACAAAAGAGGAATGTTTGATATTTGGTTCATTTTTATTTTCATTGAATCATAATCGGAGAATTATATGATTTTTCTTTACTGGTATAAAACGCTTTTGTTTCATTGTTTTTATATGACAATTCATATATCATCCTTTGCTTATTTGTGTATATTTAATATACAATTTATTATGTTTTATCCTGAAGTTGAGATTAACGTGTTAGATAGTAAATCAAGTATTATTATTTACTTCTTTTGTTAAAAGATTGATATCATTTTCCAGATATGATTCTATACGATTCTTTCTAGGATGTTCAAATTATATATAGTAGCTGTAGCGCTAATTGTCTTCGTAATTATGTCATATCTGACGTGCGTTACATCAATCACTTTCACAGATTAAACTTCAGACAATAAACCGCAGTTAAATACCTTTATTTACGTTACTATATATTGCTGTTTCCAAACTTTCTACTACAACGATTATTCGTGAGTGCTACTATTTGTTTTTGTTTCCGACCGCGTCCAGACAATTGGACCAACGTGTTCAGTTCGAACGCGATCAATCAAACGCAGGCGATAGATTACGAGACCAATGATCGCCTTCAGGTTATGAATTCGGTTGTGTTTCAATTGAGAGGCGAATTTAAACATTTGGTCAAGATGAACGGGTTCGATGTACTGGCCGGTAAGAGAATGGCGCAGGTCAAAGACCCAAAAACTTCATTTCTCCCTTCCCCCATCTTTCGGTCAGACTGTCGAAACTAATCCACGAAGATATGCACTGCAGAGGAATGATGTTGCGATGTGAAAAATGCCTTGCATGTTCGATTCGCGACCAAGAAGACCATTGCAGTGACAACTCGATTCAGGCAATGTGCGGTTTCATAGTAATGATGGACAAGTAACATATGACTTTGTATTTAGGAAGGTAGGGTGGGTTGTCTCCTGGTGATTAGTTAGATAATCAGCGACGTGAAATTAAGAAATAACCTAGCTTTCTCAACATGCGAGGTGAAATAAATTAAATTATATCAGTATTGTTTTGCTATTTCCTCCTTCCATATCTTAGGGTATCTTCTATGAATTTATTCCCTCACACATTTAAATGAAAAAGTAATTGATATAATCAATATGGGTTTGTTATCGTAACAACTAACTTGCAATGATTAAAATAAGCTTTTACTTTATTTCTGAAATCAAACTGCTATTTGTTTTGAGATTCTTCAATCTCGAAACAAATAGTCACTTCACGTGCTACCGTTATCAAATTCAAATTCATTTACTTCAAAAAAAAAGAGAAAATAATTTACAAAATACTAATTTCTAAAACTAGAAAAACATAGGTATACATATATGCTCTTTATTTACATATAGATATTACATTGTTTAAACTAAAATTTACTAAATTTAGTGAGAGTAATATAGTGCGACGCTAAATATTAACATATAATAATATTTGAAAATTAAAAATATTAGCATAGCAATGGTAAGAACCTTTCATTGTAGATGGTGACGAGAAGATATTGAAATATGATTTTGATGATTTGTTAATAAAATAAATTGAATATCGATACAAAATTTGGTATTTTAATGTTGACATGTAATAAGTTTCATATTTTGCAATGAACATCTCAGCTGACAAATAAGTGTGTGTAATGTTATATGTATTTGTTATTATATATTAAACATTAGCAATATTAGCATATTAGGTGTGATTTTACAGATACTTAGTGGTACCTATGTTCCATGTATTCAGGTAATAATAATTCTTATATTTTGGTCACAGTTATTATATGTGATTTTTTAGGATGATATTCTATTTTTTGTTGTATCTAACTTCGTTTCTTTGTTATATATAAAGTTTAGTCAGCGCCATTAGTATGAACATAATAAAAAGAACTAACAATAGTAACATATATTCATGATTATTAATGTTTATTTAAGATGTCAAATTAAACACATATTCAGTATACATACGTGGAATCTATATGGTTGAAAATTTATATAAAGAAAGCCTACTACATAAAACAGATATGATTTTTGTTCGATCGCTTTGGAAACGTGGACAGTTTATTATTATTAGAGAAAAACGTCAACAGAAAATTTTATAATCGGGTAGTAAATAGAATGAATTAACGTGTTAAAACTAAATATCATAACAAAGAAGGTACTAAGAAAGGAGCATTAATAGCAGTCACAAGTCAGAAAGGAGCAACGAAGAATTAATAGTTTCATAAAAGAAAATCACAGTAATTTGGAAAGGATGGAAGAGTAAGAATTTGGAATACACAACACTTTGAAAGGAAGTCACCGTCACCTCAACAGTCGAAGGAGGATAAAAGGATAATAATTTCGCATAAAAGATACACAAAATTCACACAATAAGGTCAGTTAATTGAATTGTATAATAAATTGGGAGGAAATTATTATCAATGTAAAATATTTAGATGTAAAATAATCATGAGTATCAAATTAAATTTCATAGTAGATTAAATTAAACTTTATATACATATAAGCCGCAGTCATTGATTACTTGACCGACTTGGCGAGCTTTGTGAACTTTGCAATTATCACAAACCAGAATAATCTTTTGATCATAGTATGGGGCCTTTTTTTGCTGTATGGATAGTTTTCTTCGAAAATGGTTTGCCGGAACACTTTTTCTTTGGGCGTAATCAGTCATTTCAAAATACAACTTGTTGACATCTTATATATTCCTAATTCTTCGTGCAACATTTTTAATACTGTAGTTTCATTGGCAATCATCAATCTAAATCTCAACTTTCTCGATGTGTTCGTTATTTCTTACTTCCACATGCCATCTTGGGCCATCTTCAACTGATTACTTACCCCATCAAAATTATTATTTGGATTAAATTTTATCATAAAATATGATGGCGGCGCATCTTCTCCATAAACGTTAATGCAGTCTGGTGAATATCCTTGGGTCAATTTTCTTCCCTCGTCGTGAATGTATCATACATATAAAATTAAAAATTTTAAATGGCAAAGGGGGCTGAGTGATCTCTCATTTGAAAGGTGTTAAGGTGTTTGGAAGATCTATTCAATTTTTTTTTAGTTTTCTTTATTTGTATAAAAAACGCGGAATTTCACGTTCACGGGTAGGGTAATTACATTATATAAATGGCATTGGGGATGAACTGAAAAGAAGAGAAAAAACAATGTTTTTAATAAAGTAAATGAAAAATTAAATTAAACTTTTTAACGAGGCGATAAGAAAAAACGTACTAATATAAAAAAAAATAATAATCCTGAACAAATCACTATAATTTTAATTTAAATGTTCAAAATAAGCACCATCAACCTCTTGGCACTAGAACAATCGATTGAAAAACAATGATGTAATTATTATTTTTTTAACAGTGAAAGAAATTAAAATAAAACATTAACTTTGATAAATCCTCCAAATACCGTTCAAGTGAGTTAACCCTTTAGCTACTGGAATGTATCCACAAATCTGTCTGTCTAAACGCGAAAAAAAAAGAAAAAAGAAAGTTGTTTAAATGCTGATAAATTAATTTCTTATCTCTATGTGATGAGTTATGTACCAAAGAATGTTAAAATTAGAGGGGGTAAACGAGGAAATTACCCCCCTTTTAATATAATTACACTTATATATTATATAAAAAATACGTTTGCTAAGAAAATTAGTCCCTCTAAGATTGTTGCCCGGGACCCTTCCTAGTACATACATATTTATCTATTACAATACAAACACCCTTTTTTATAGACAGGGGGTTGTAAAAAATTATAATTTTGAGTATATTCAAACTATAAGTATATAGCGAATTATAGATAATTCATTGAAAAATAACATAATTATACATATAGGAAACGTATATTCTTGGTTTCAGCTCTACTGAAGAAGACTCACATGTCAGTCGAAACGTTTAGAGAAGAGACAGCACAGTTCGGTACCCCAAAAACAAGTTTTATACATTAGCGCGATTAGAATCATTATTATTTCAGAACTCATATTTCTACTGGTGTGATAAATTTTATAACATTCGCCTAAACAAAGGACACCAAGATGTAACATACTTCACGTTTTCTTTCACCTCGGTCAGTATTTGAACATACATGGTAAATTCTTTGCCCCTTTTGTCACTGCCAATAGGTGGAACATTTGCATGCGAAGACTTTCCACGAAATTCGCTGCAACTAAGCGACTTATTCTTCCATACTTTGTCTCCCCGGTCTAGCAGCAGTCAGAGTTCTATTTTTCTTCAAAATTTGTTGCACAACTTTTCTTATAAATATGTTCAAGCGTATTGAAGTTTTTCCTGTTTTTACAAGAAACACATTATAAGCATTTAGCATGGTAACATCAACCAGGTGAAAATAGTTCTTTATACCACTTGATTTTCAGACACATTCCACTGTAGCTAATTGCATGTCACCTTTATCAATCATGCGCATGTTTTGAGTATAATCTAATACACAGTCTGGTTTCCTAATATACTCGCCAGTTCTATGGTTCAATTTTCTGCTATTGTTCATTACTCGTTATGAATGTTGAAAGCATTAATACATCACGTTTGTCTTTCCGCATAAGAGCCTTTACATTTCCGCACTTTCCGCGTGCCATCCGATGTAAAAATTTCAGAAAGTTTTCTATTTATTTTCTGTACCACAGAAACCGGCATTTTGCTAGTCCAAGTAAATTGCCAGTTTAGGGTTAGTATACCAATCATCTCTATATAACAGATGCCCTTTTTGTTCATAGTTCACAACTAGTTTTTTTTTGCACCACACCTGAAACACCTAACGGGTCATTTTGAAGAATGTTCATTTCAGAGCCGGTATACACTAACAAGTTCAGAACAATTCGGATCTCGCAATCACACAACACAATAATGTTAATTTCAAATCCATTTTTCTTGGATAGGATAAATTGCTTGAAGTGCAGTCTGCCTTTGAAGAATATCAGGGATTTATCGAACAGCAGCTTTTGAAAAGGATCAAAAAATGTTGAACACTTCTATTCCATTCTTCAAATATGGTTCGTATTTTCCACAATTTATCAAAAAAATGAATATAACACAACAGTTGTGTGAACCTGTCTCTTGTCATGTACTTGCTAATAAAATTACTGGCAATAATGGGATCTATTGACCAATAATCCAAATTGCATGTTTTTTATATGTGGCATCAACAAAATTATTACTAAAAGGCTATACATTTCATTGACATTAGTAATCACCCATTGTCTTCTTTTTCGAGCAAGATCGTTGTCGGCACTGTACTCATGGTATCTATTAGTTTCGTCTACAATTAGGCTCATCAAAATATTTTACTTTTTTATCTTCATTTTCTATTTCAAACGCTCCCATGATGCAAGAATTTTCATCGTCAAAGTGGTACATCGTAGGACTGAAAATATCGCAATTTTGCTACTCATTGACGTGGTACTCGCGGATCATAGCGTCGAAGAACAGAATTGAGTGACAATGACATATATAGTGATAAAGATGATTTCTTTCACTTAGTGGCCTGGATAGTGGAAGTGATGGTAGTGAAAGAGACAATGACTCAAATAGTGACAGTGATGAAGAAACTGTTGCAGGAGATTTACGTTGGCAAAATTGCGATATTTTCAATCCCACGATGTACCACTTTGATGATGAAAATTCTTGCATCTCGGGAGCGTTTGAAATAGAAAATGAAGATAATGAGTACGAGTAACTTGTAAAATATTTTGATGAGCATATGATGATGATAATTGTGGACGAAACTAATAGATACAACGAGTACAGTGCCGACAACGATCCTGCTCCAAAAAGAAAACCATGGGTGATTACTAATGTGAATGAAATGTATGTATAGCTTTTTAACAATAATTTTGTTGATTCCGCATATAAAATACATGCAATTTCGGAGTAATGAACAATAGCAGAAAATTGGACGATAGAACTAGCGAGCATATTAGGAAACCAGACTGTAATATATTATACTCACAATATGCGCATGAGTGATAAATGTGACATGCAATTATAGCTACAGTGGAATGTGTCCGAAAATCAATCAAGTGGAATAAAGAACCATTTTCTCACATGGTTGCTGTTGCTAAATGCTTATATGTGTTTCTTGTAAAAACAGTAAAAACTTCAATACGTTTGAACATATTTATAAGAAAAGTCGTGCAACAAATTTTGGAGAAAATGAAACTCTGACTGCTGTTAGACCGGGGAGACAAAGTGTGGAAGTAATAAGTCGCTCAGTTGCAGCGAATTTCATGGAAGAACATTCGCATGTAAATGTTCGAAATACTGACCCAGGTGAAAGAAAACCTGAAAGTATGTTACAACTTGGGGTCCTGAATGTAAAGAAGAACTTTGTTTAGGCAAATGTCACAAAATTTATCACAATAGAAAAAAATTTGATGAAAAAAGTTACATTATTTCCATTCAATTTAAGTCTATTTAGAGTTTTAGTCTATTTACTGATATGGATGTTATGTAAAAGAATTTTTTTATTACATATTCGTTTTTGGCCAAACATGTCTTTTCTTGTATATATTGTGTTATTTGTAGGTATAAATTTTGAAGTATAATAAAGTTCAACATTTTCCTAATTGCTTTTGGACTTCATGTGTTATTTGAAATACCAAGTGTTAGTTTTGCATCAGTAGAAATATGAGTTCTGAAATAATAATGATTCTAATCGCGCTAATGTATAAAACTTGTTTTTGGGGTACCGAACTGTGTTGTCTCTTCTCTAAACGTTTCTACTGACATGTGAGTCTTCTTCAGTAGAGCTGAAACCTAGAATATACGTTTCCTATATGTCTAATTATGTTATTTTTCAATGAATTATCTGTAATTCGCTATATACGTATAGTTTGAGTGTTCAAATACTGACTGAGGTGAAAGAAAATGGAAGTACAACCTGGTGTCCCGAGTGTAAAGTAGGACTTTGTTTAGGCGAATGTTACAAAATTTCTAACACCAGAAAACAAATTTGATGAAGAAAGTAACATATTTTCCTTTCAATTTGGTATTTTGTTAGTCTATTTAGGTAGAAGTTTTAGTTTGTCTACTGCTAGGGATCTTATGTTTCCCCTTTAATTTTGACATTCTTATGTAGGTAGGTACAGCCGTAGTTAAAATATGAAATGCAACTAAACACATCAAAATTATTTCTAAACTGGAATATCTTATGATAAAATAAATAAAAGTCAATAAGCCAGGCCTGGTCCCTGCATAATTCATCAAATCGCTTATTGACGACAGCCGTATCTCATGAAAGTTTCGTACAGTCGTCTATTGACGACAGCCGTAGTTAAAGGGTTAATCCGACCCCCTTTGCCATTTAAAATGTTTAAGTTGATATAGCCTACAGTGCCATCTGTCATGGTGTGGTTTTGTTTTATTTTTGTTTCAACGTTTTATTCCACTCCGTTTAAAAAGAACAGGGTGGGAGTGACTTTTGACACGCAATGTATATGTATATATATTATAATGATTAAATTTTCAATATTTATAAGTATAAAATCAAAATTAACTTCTCAAGAAAATTAATGTATGTTATACAAATAAAAGTTCATTCGTATATAAAATAGAAGAATTTTATTAGAATAGTAATGAAATGTATAAAATGTTAAATAGGAACTAAATTCTCAGTCTTATTGAAAGATTTTAAAAAGTCACAATATTAGTAATATTGTCGAGACATAAGATAGGCAACTTTAATTACTATACAAGAAAATGTCATTATCATGAAAAATCAAGTACGTATATGGAAACTAAGTAAAAATACCCTGGTTACTTATTAACAAATAGATGATTTGTGAATTTTGACATGAAAGTAAAATAATTATGTAATAAAACGAGATTTTTTGGAATAAAGAAGAATTTATATAGAAAAGTTGGTATAAAAGTAATAAATAACTGATTTTATAAGTTAATTATCATCATCTACATGTTTGATAAGTCGTAAACTTGTGGAACTCATATCTTGGACCAAAGTGATTACTGAACCGGAATTACATTGATGTTGCTTATAAAAATAAATTGAATTGGACTTATAAACTGAAGAATACATATAAGAAATGTTTTACCGAAATAGAAGAAGCACATAACGTGTATACAAATACCAGAAAAACCTATTGGATGAATTTAACTTGGTCCTTATATGCTGTATTATCCGGACCTTAAGAAACTGTACCTGTAATCCAGAATAAACGTATTTATGAAGAGGACCTGTCCTAGACAGAAATAGGAAAACCGTTAAGTACAATTATAAACATTTAAAAGAAAATTCTTTCATAATAATTAATATCAAACATTGAAGTAATATCTTTATAAGATAAAGAGAATAATAGAATTGATAGTTAATCTATTGTAAAAATGTTGCTATTTTATATAAACATCATCTGAATAGTCGTATTTCTATTATTGTTTTAATAATTTTCATTAAGACTGAGAATTTAATTTTGAAATTGAATTTATTGTTATGTGATTAGCAGATTTTTCCACCATTACTTAATTTATGTAGTTCAACATACATTATTAAGTGTTTTTCAAAAATATTATTTTGAAATAAATATTAAAATAACTTTTACAAAAGAATTCAATCTTGATTATTATTTATTTTTCATACATATAGATATTTTTTGTTAATTTAACTTCCTTTATTTGAAACTGCAATTCCTAATCGATAATTGATGTTGTGACACATGAACTATGTCAATTAGGCACGTTAATATTGGCAAAATAAATCTCTGAAAATAATCGAATTAAATTGACCAAATAATAAATTTTGGGTTAAGTGTTGTTTTAACAGATTGACGTTCCAGGCTTCAACTTAATAATAGCTCCGCTTGAATAGATTCAGAGTTAGTTTGATTGGTCTTAATTATTTAAACCTTTGCTATTGTTGCAATTTGACGATTGTGCAAAATGATTGTGGGAATCATATTCCATTTTAGCTCTTCCTGATTAATAATTATTACTATTTCGAATAAATATAGTAGTAACTTTTTAAGATACTATTATTGTTGATAATACACACTGGGAATAGCTATGGTATTAAGAGAGATTGTAGGTCTAATATCGTATCTGCAGTAAAAATATATAATATATGATAAGGCAGGCTCTATCAAGTCTGTTGGATATTATAACATAACGTACAGTTCTGAAAAATGTGCATAATTAAGTTTATTTGTTAAGACATATCTTTACCTGTTCATAACGTTATCTTACAACACTATAATAGTTTTTATGCAATGTCAAACAAACTATTTGGTGTTGCTTATACATTAGTGCCGTTAACATAGATTACAATTAATCCAGTCAGATAAGTAATTATACATAAATAGAAAGGTCGTAATGTAGTAAAAAAAAACTTAACAGGAGCAGCGACACCTTTTCTTTCCAGTGTTCTTTGTTGTGTGAGGTTCAGATGGACCCTAATTTGTCAAACCTGTCAGAAACACCAGGAAATATTTTACTTTGTAAGTTGGAATGTGTCAAGTACTTCATGCAGAGTTAATATCATTTAAATCATTTGAATATAATCAAAAAATAAATCACGATTTAAATCAGGGTGATTTGTATTTTTAAAAAATCATGATGTCTACTTGTATGTAATAATCTCTTATAGTTTTTCTTATATTTATAGAGGAAACGCGTTATATTCAATTACACGTCATTGATGACATGACGTCATAACTATATTAGTGAAACTAAAAAACGTATTTTGTTAAATTATATTTGAGGGCTTTTATTTCATTAGTTTAAATAGATAATGTGATTTCAGTTTCAATATTAAATTTCTGTCTTAAATTTTTTTAATAGACTAATAGTTCAATTCGGTGTTGTCATATAGGTAAATCATATTTGTCAAAAAGGCGTGTGTTGTGTATATTCTGCCTGTCACATTTGCGTGTTTATTTTTGCTTTATAAATTGTATAAAAACATTTCTTCTTAGAACTGTACATCCTGTTTATTATCTATTTGCGTCCTTTGAATATAATGCTGAAAGGTTTCTGTAAACACTGTTTACAAACTTTTCTATAATCATCTGATTATTAAGAATAGCGTAAGTATTGCTTATTTTAAATTTTATTATGGATACGTTATGAAACATTTATGGTTTTTCGACAATCTAATTCAATATAATAAATAAGTTGAGAAAGGCTGAAGTCTTAAAGCATTTCAATTACAAAATATATGACGTTATAGTTATTGTATTGTGAATAAATATTTTCTTTGGTTATATCAAATGTCACTGACAGAAATAAAAATAGATCCGGCAACATAAACAAGACGAGTCGTCATGAATTTAGTATGACGCACAATTGAATGTAACGCGTTGCCTCTATATACCGCGAGATAAAGTATCAGTATTTAAAATTTAAAATAATCAAAAAATCATGATTATTTATAAAAAAATCTATTTCCGATTTTTTCAAGTGTTCTATCATTGAATTTTATTTTTCTATAACTTCACAACTATTCCACTGTCACTCTACAGTATAGACATTCCATATATGAAGAGACCGGTCGTTTACATATCTTCGTTTCCAGATTAGCCGTTCCGTAAGTTATGATGATAAAATCTTTGGAATTTCGACGGCTTATCATGAACGATTATTTCCACTCTCTTGGACCGAAAGTGCATCACGCTTGGCCGATCGTTAAGTCATAAGCCGCATACGTGTACTTACAACGTGTATAAGGTATCATATTCCTCTTCTGATACATTACAAAAAGATGAACATAAAAACGCATGTACTAAAATGAAGGTAGGGAAAAAAGTAGATGCAGAAAAGTATGTGACAGCTGTGTGTAGTGCGACGAATTTGTAATCGTTGGGAAATATACCAGGATTACTCAATTGTAAAAAAATATATACATCAGTAGCAACCTTTACAGCTTCAGTCAGGGATATTTTTTACCCACCGAGATTTCTGTAATTTTCGTGTCGATTAATATTAGGAAAATCAGCACATGCTTGCACATTTAGAACAGTTTTTTGATAACAGAGAACAGCATTTCTAAAATCTGCTTCTTTTGTGACTTCCAGTATTGTTTGGTGTTGGTACATCAGTCTTCTCATTCCAGGTTAACCAGCATTCTGGGGTGCCATTTTTCATATGGTGATTATAGTTATAAGAATCTCATTTTTAGTAAAATATTGCATACAAATACTCTATAGCTGTTTAAGAAGCTCAATTAATTACAACTTTCTTGCAATTAGTATGATTTCCAAAGATGTTAATTCCAACCTTTTGAGTGACTTCCGCGCAGCAATTTCATAGTAATTGAAACTATCTTCAAATTCATTATCATTAATTAATTTTCTGATTTATATATGCGTTTTTTAGCAGATGCATTAGAGAACTTATTTTTTTGGAAAGTCAAAACAAGTACCGTCACAATTCATTATGAGCCATATGCTTCAGGATTTAATCTTCGTACCTTGAATATTCTACTGAACTATGTTTGATTTTATACATTGTACATCAACTGCAGTATAATGACAACCAGGGTTAGTGAAAATTATGATTTTTGATCAGCGATTTTTTTAATTTTTTTTGATATTGATTATTCATAAATGTATCTTATTTTATTTATTATATAAAATAAAGTATGGCGTTAATGGAATGGCCATGGAAGTTGTGAATACGTTTCGGCCAAAAAGTTTAAATAGTAAAGAATTTAATTTTTTGAGCTTATGAGGATTCTTGTTAAGAACATGATACTGAGTCACTAGAACCCATAATGTTTGCAAGCTGCAAAAGGAAGCCATATGAATTATAGGGTTGGCGCTACCTGTTACCAAGTTTTTTAATTTGAAAGAAAACACAAATATCTTATATATATCATCTCTGAATTTATGTATTCATCTTATCAAAGTAATATCGTTCAAATGCCCGCGTCGTCCTCAATGAGTTGATTGTTTCATCACTTGTGGGCATCACGTAAAATTGATTACAGAAACTTTATATGCGCATTCAAAAGACGTATATTACGACTTTCTTTTTAGCTGTAATTAAAATATACTTGGGCCTTTAAACTTCATTTATATAAAACAGAGTTACTTAAAAAAAGTTTTCTTTTATATAAAGTTCACTTTCCTAAAATGAAACGTCAGCATTTTGTTACGAAATTGGCCGAAAGAGTTAGCGCAGAGTAAATTATTAATAGTTAAGAATCTCGCTAACAGATGGCGCCCGCCCGTTGTAGAATATGTTCGTTTTTGTTTATCTCTTTATTATACCTTTGTTTTATTTTTTCTAATATTCATTTAGTTTTTGAAATTGTTATATTTTGGGTTTTCTTTTAAAAATAACATGTGTTTTGGAACTTTTTAAATAAATATAATTAAAATTTAAAGTGTAGTC
Source organism: Amphimallon solstitiale (assembly GCA_963170755.1). Lineage (NCBI taxonomy): Eukaryota > Metazoa > Arthropoda > Insecta > Coleoptera > Scarabaeidae > Amphimallon > Amphimallon solstitiale. Next base: position 149,890,033 of record OY720679.1, read on the forward strand.
ATAAATCACCCAGTCATTACTCAATTTTGTCATTGACTGTATATCCTTTACTTCTGTTATTGTTTACTTTCTCCTTTGGATTTAGAAAACATTTTTAGTAATATATCATGTGAGATACATTATTTTTTCTTTGTAGAACAATTTATTCTATGTGTAAAAAGTCCAAAAGCTATTAAAAGATGTTATGATTTTTTAATTAGTTTGATTTAAATCATACCAATTCTGCAATAGAACAGACAGCGACTGCTAAAATTTACATTATAAATTTCATAATATTCAGTTTAGAATTAAATCGAAGATACTGTATCGCACAAGGCAAGTGATGTTCAACCTAAGAAAGTTCATTACTTAAACTTTCATTCTCTGTTGTATTAACATCAGAAACTGGTACGTACCTACATAGAGGCTTAAGAAAATAATATACTAAAAACACAATTCTTTTCATTCATCGCCGAAAGAGGTTATTCCCCGCTTTCATCCACGCACTCACATCTACACTCTCAAACGATATCGCTTTCGGATGATTCCTCTTATTTGGATAAGAGTGGGTTCATTAATATCATCTAACATGAACCGCCCCACAAGGTGGCGGCTACAAAATATATCAATAAATCAAAAGGCGACGTCAGAATTGATTAATGGTGAATTTCGGGAAGATATATCATCATCTGCCCCGGAGTGGCTCTGGTGGGAGTCACCCGTTCATTTTAATTTGGATATTTCTACGGAACGGGTTCTGTTCATTGCTGCTCTTTTTTAATTTTCCCTCGGCATTCTCTGACGTTGAACATCTTGACGATTGTTAATGATTGAAATAACAGTACTTTTTTTTTGTACGTTTAACAAAGGAAAAAGGATGTATTCAACGCGATTTTGTAATCAGCATCTATACGAATAACTAATTGCTGTAAAATCAATGGTTGTGTAGAAATTGTTCGCTTTAGGCGAAAGAGTTATAAATTTTATTCATCATTAGTGTTGTTCTTTAATGCGTTTTTTTCTTGTCTAGATATAGGTGCGAATCATCGCGCTTTGATAATTGAACGGGATGAAATGTTAAATTTACGAGAGGAAACTCCAAAGTTTAGGATTAAAATTATATATATTTTTAATTTGATAATTGATTGGATTAGAATAGATATTCATCGAATAACACACCTTCTTAAACAACTCTCAAATAGGTATTTCTATTTGCAAAAGTTACTATTTAACGAATTTATGTTTAGAGGTATTATAGATTTAAATAAATTTATAGTTACGAAACTAGAGATTGTCTAATTTTCTTGTACTATACAAGAGCTGAAGGATTTTGAAGAATATTTTGCAATAGCTTGTTCCAAATTGAATTTTAAGCAATTTTGTATTATTAATTGAAACGGCCGATACTTGCTGGAAATCCGTAATAATTAGGTTTGAAGTAAAACACCCAATTTATTCAAAAATATGACATGTTTCACTACGATGCAGCTTCTTCATAATCTCCACAAAAATATTATGTTACACGATAGAAGAAGAATTAAATAACAGTTTAAATTTCTTAGACATTACAATATCAAGAAAACACAACAGACATGTTTTTTCAATATTTCATAAACCATCACATACGGTTATCACCCATTTAGTCAAAAATTAGCGGCGTCCCACTCGATGGTCCATAGATTATAGATTGATATTAGTTCCATTAATAAAGAAAATTTTCTTAAAGAATTAAACATAATAAAACGAATAGCAAAAAACAATGAATAAACCCAAACATAGTAGATCAAATCTTGAGAAAAAAGGAATATATAATAAGGCAATAGGAATGGTTTAACCATTAATAAAAGAGAAATTAAGTAATTATAAAGTATTAACTTACATAGGATCAAGAAGCGAAAAAAACAGGAAAAAAATTACATAAATTAGATATAAGTGAAGCATACAAAACTAATAATTCTTTAGATAAGTACATACCTGAAATTGAAAAATCAGGAATCTATAAATTAACATATATGGACTGCCCTAAAACATACCGTATGTGTCAATTTTCATTAGATATAGGATTCAATCTTTACGTGCGATTTATACGTATACAAATAATACATGGCAACGTGTCACCTCTACCGTCCGTCACCAATCCCGGCAACAATCGACATTACATCGAGTTTCTCCGATTTCCCCGCCAGATTTTACATTCAATCTTTAGCTGCGAACACGTTGCGATCTACTAGTCTGCAATAAAACCCGTCCTATCACTGGAACGGGAAACATCAAATGGCCGCCGCGATCTCCGGATCTAGTAGTTTATTATTATTTTCAGAATCCTTTTTTATTTACCTTATTTTTAATTTTATTAGAATTACGCTTTTGTTTGTGTCATGCAGCGTGAACGCAGCTTAATAAATTCTCTGCATTTACTGAAAGGAAAAAGAAAAATCCTTGCAATGCGTAAATATTATTTCTGAGCGCAGTACAAACACCCTAGTCAATAGCCCAACAGCTACTGCAGTACTACTGCTAACTTGAGCTTGTATCGGTCGCGCTCGTATTGAAGAGGAAAGGTGGGGTGCCATGTTGTCACGTATTGCATGAATTAATCGCCTATGGCTAATGAAAATTGACACATGCTGTATACCATGTGCTTGCAGGCGACCTGCGTATAGGGCTTACTGTAAGATAAAACGACGACACCGAGAGTTTGTATGAGTTAGTACGAGAAAGCAATAGACAAACTGCAGTACAGCTGCTATCTATCCTCGTTGCCCTGCTTAAACGGAGAGTTAGCCTAGCCCGTTCTAGCCTCAGCGTAAATCTACTCGAATCCCCTCTTTTCCAACACTACACTCGACCAAGGAGCAAGGAGTATATTGCTTTTTCGTACTAACTCATACAAATTCTCGGTGTCGTCGTTTTATCTCACAGTAACCCTTATACGCAGGTCGTCGGCAAGCACACTGTATATGCCAACCAGGAACAAAAAACCAAACAACAAAAACAACATGAACAAAAAATACATGAACTTTTCAAGAAGACAGATTCAAATTACGCAATTCATTTGCTACAAAATAATTATAAATTCAACAATAAATTTGAGATTCTATATTCATAACCAAAAAGCTTAAAATTAAATTTATATGAAGCCTTATAAATAAACAAACTTATATATATGGATATATTGTTAAACAACCAGATAGGCCTTAATAATTTCTCGCTTTTGAATTGGTACCGTTAAGGACATAGTTGTTAAACATTCATTTAGAGTACATTATATAGTCATTAGGACTAATTAGGAGATTATAATAATTAGGTATGAATAAGGGTTGAAAATCCATGAAATTTGTAGAATATGTATTTAGTAGTAATGTAATATCTGAAGAAGCTACATCGTAGTGAAACATTTTTGAATAAATTGTGATTATACTGGAACTGAGATGTAAATTGTGTTTTACTTCAACTTTATGCACAACAACGGTTGACGAGATATTGGGAATGTTGTGGTTTATGTTAATTTTGATGGTTATTACTATTACCATTAGTCATTTAAATGGAAACCAGATCACATGTATTCCACAAAATAATGTTCCCAGAAGATTGTTTTACAAATTAATAAAGTATAATTTTTATGTTTGACCAGACTTGCGTGAGCCGTAGTGGATGTTTGCATATTAAACTTACTGCGGTTGGCTTTTTATAATACCACACACAGTGCCTTTAACATAAAATATATCCGCATTTAATTCCTCTTGAATCGTGAAAAATCTGCGAACTTGTACGACGACAATAGCACGTTGAAATAAATTCTTGTCTGATACAAACGCGATTATCTAAATCTCACATTGAAGAGAAGAAAAACTCCAGCACAATGCTCAAGCCACACATCATAACATTTGTCACAACACTAGAGACATTCCGGCCGTATATACTATGATTACGCGAGATGCTTATGCGGGTACATAATACCCAACCACTCCGGCCTTAATTCCTTTCTCCGATCAATTTAATCTTCAATAAATCACCAGATATTCTTTTATGTTTCCGTCTCTTTTTTTCCTGTTTCACTCGCGTCTTCTTCCTTTTCCGCGCTCGTTTCCCCAACGTTCTTTCCTACTATCTCCGTCCTGCGTTTATTTATGGGCGACGCGAAAATAGACCCGTTCTAGCTGAAGAGCGCTGGGACGCTGGCGACTCCATCTATTATCCTAATCGCTGATTTGAATCTCGTTGTAAACTGGCTGAATACGATCGTTCCCAATATTTATTCTTCTTTCATTTGTTCTATGATCAGTACAATTCTTATTCTTCCAAAGATACCGAGGATTCCTATACAAGACAGGGCCGATTGTTTTATGTGTTTTCAATTTTTATCGATTGAAGCGGTTACTAGATTTAACAAGGACCCTGTGCTCTCTTAATAGTGGCATTCATAAAGCGCTTTAGGAAAAGGACCAATTTATTTATTTCTTATTTAGATATATACAGTTACTTTTTTTCTAGAATGTTCTGAAATACTTATTTAAACACTATTTATCGATTAAACTACACATTTAGGTATTTGCAATCGATATATTTTAAAACTAAATTATTGTAATTGTAGAGTTAATCAACTCATTTTAATAATTCTCTACTTTTTGTTCTTTTGAATCAACTTCGAGCAATGCCTAACAAACCTGTATCATTGCCAAACATTTTGAAATAGTTATTTACGTATCAAGGGAGTAAAGTCATATTTTATAGTCGAAACATGGATATTGCACTCGAGGCAAATCCGAGAGCGTAACTATGTGTAGAGTGTAATATTACTTTGCTCCTGTATTGCGTACAACATTTTTTTGCCCGCATCATCATTTTGACTTATAAAAAAATACAAAAATACTGATTTTAAATAATTACAAAATGTGTTATTAAGCAGAACAGGGTACAGTTACTATTTAATAATCACTCATTATAAAGATTAAGAGAAGAAACGAATTCACAACTTTTAATTTTTTGACAGTCTCTGATATTTTGTCAACTGTCAAATTGGATAGACGCAGCCGTGATGAATGTATTCGTAATTGTGTTGATTGTGCAACACAATATGCACCATAGCGGTTGTTATTGTTTTTCTTTCTCTATGTTATGAAATTTTGTCCCTATCTATCATTGTTCAGCACGGAGATGTAACGTATTTGATTCCCTTAGGTCGTTATACCTTAGGTTACGTCTTCGATAGTAACTCGGTAATGTTCTCTTTGCATAGTGAAGGGCGGAAAATTATATTTGCGATACCTTATGTTATATTTAACCACTTTCCCTAAGCTTCTCCGCTAATACGAAATTCGCTACCGTAAGTGACCAGTTACCCAAATACTGAAGAAGGTTGTAGCCAAATGGTCTGGTGAAAAGGTTAAAAAGCTGTGAAATTAAGATCAAAATATTTTTATTTATGTTTAAATTCATATGACACATATGAAATTCTATTTTTTTTAGTAACTGGTTTGTCATATACAGGCCTAACTGGGTTACAGCTTTCTTGTTTAATATAACTGTCCCTCTAACAATTTTTTAAAACATTTTTAAAAGTGTAGGACTTTGGATGCGATGTATAAAAGGATGATTTAAAAAAGAATGAAATGATTCACAAGCAAAAAAAATATTAACCATACAGAAACGACTACTGCAACATTTTATCTATTTCAGTCAAATCAATATATCATTAAAATCAACGCTTCAATTCGTGACAAAATGGATTCCTACTGTTTGCTACTGATATTCAGGATGTTTCCTTACCATGCGTCAAAGATTCATTAATTTTATATCTTGGACTTGCCATTGAGCAAGCCATAAGAGACATTGTCGATCTCCACCAATTCCGCGGTCCTGAAATGTATAGATTTACAAGAAAGTACACAAAAATTTATTGGATACCCCAGTGTGTATAAAGCACATTACATTTCTTGTTTCCAGTGGGTATAAATGATCTAGTAACCCAGCAATTTCCAAGAAATTTCAATACAGGTCATGGGTGTTCCTTTTAGAAAAACTGATGTTCAAAACGATGTTCTTTTACAGCATGTGGGTTTTTATTAGTCTACAAAATGTATACAGATGCCATTGGGACTATTCTTTTACTTAATAATAATTTTTAAAATATCCAAACTCTTTTCGCCACGTATCTTCGTGGCAAACTGCCTTTCGGTAAATCACCATATTTAGCAAACATTCTCTCTATAATGGTACTGCTTTCTAATATTCTATATATCACCAATTATGTATATAATTGGTGAGATTGCTGATGAATTACCCAATAATTATATCAGCAATTAAGTGATCATTACATGTATTTTATGCGAGCGATTTTATTACCCTAAGGATGGCAATAAACGAGTTTCTGTTGTGCGTACCTTATAATTTGACTTGACGCGTTCACCTTAGTCATCGTTTCTTATTTCGTTTGTCTTCGTGCATCCACTTCGATTGGACATTACGTGGTAGTTAGTTGTGATGATGGTAGTGGTTGTAATTACGTTTTTTTCATGGTTAACTTATTATGACAAGCCAAATTAAGATTAATCTAAATATAATGTTCGTTGGTATCTGCTGCATTGCATCCATATATAAAAAGAGACGAATTAGAATTTGTAAAATGACAAGATATTATTTTTGAAAAATCAATTTTCTCTTTAATTTTACGATTTCTTCAGTTTTAAGAATAAAATAAGCTAATTACGAGGTTGTTTTGATATGTTTTAAGCTTCGAGCACGAGATATATCGACAAATTTCTTAAAGATAATTGAAATTGGTGCGATAAATTTACATACCTAAAAGACGCAAGATTTTTTCGTTAAATACACAAAAGGTAAATCTATAAAACAGTTTGTCGCTATCCATAAATTTGGTAGTATATCTCAAGAAATAGCTGTCTATTTCAAACTACCACACACTAAAGAATGTAGTGGACACTGCTTCTAGAGAACTTTCGCCAGTTGTACTGCATGAAGGTAATATAACAGTGGTGAAGAGACATGGCGGGTGGAAGTCCTCAACTGCAGTTGAAAGGTATATTGAGAACCCAGTGGAAAGCAAAACTAGGATTTGCGAAAAAAATTTAATAATTGTAAGAACTACTTCTGAAGCAAATCAAACTAGTGAAATAGTAAATGTAGGAAGGAAGATGGGCGAAAAAAGAAAAAGGAAGAACACTTATACAAAATTGTTGCAGTTTTACTATTAATGTTAACAATAATTGAATTGTTGTGCGTTTAATGATTTTTCTTGTCAGAAAATTTTAAATATTTAGTTGCTATGGAGACCAATTATTTTTCTTCTTAGGAAGGAAAAATTATACTTTCCTGATTGATATTTGCCTGCATAATTAGTATTTTGCTGTCATTCAAAGAAAAATTGTTTTGTGCAATTGGTGTGGAGATTACAAAATAATTTCACCTTGTTGATTTGGTTTTATGTGATTTTTGAGCATTACGAAACGTATTTCTAATTTTTCAGGGTGTTCTGTGATACATATCTTCCATAGAGTACTACAAAAATTAAGGCTTTTGCTGCTGAACCGAAAACTGCGATGTCAATGCATAGCACTTACCTTAATATACGAAGGATATCCGAGTACCTATTACCCCTCTGCTAATATACCAATAAGTGCTCGAACAGATTTCCAGAATTGTATCTGTTTATTGAAATATGAAAGTTAGCATCGACTTTTGACACATCCGGTATATTTTACAGATTGTATATTATCGATCTAGCCTATCTGCATATTGATAAACTGATTAGCTAAACCACCCAGTATAATATTATAGTGGAAATTTATTATTATATATAGGTGTATTTCTAACCATAAAATAGGTATATAAATTGCTATAAGAAATATTCACTCTTTATTTTTATGAACCCTATTATTTACCACCATTTATTTCAGTATTGCTGTATAACTTGTGTTCGGCTTTGCAGTTTAGAAATGTAGAAAAAATTATTTAGATTTACTGACGAGATAAACAAAGTGCCCCCTTCTTTTTACAAAAATATGGTGCCAAGAAAATGGTGGTATTAGTCTTTGACATAGGGAATATATAATAAATATTTGAAATCATAATTGAATATCCAAACGAATAAAAATTCATTTATGATATTTACACATTTGTAACCGCCCTCTAGACAAACTATTGGTTGGAAGATGAAACGGAGGGAGAGATCTTTACCAGAATAATATTCACTGTAATGCAGGTTGCCTAATTTGAAATTTATTTTATATTCATTTCGAACAAAGTAAAGAATATTTGAACGAAAAATAAGTGATGAGCGAAATAGCTTTTTATTCCATTCTTAACGTGAACTAAAACAAAAAAAATGAGATGTGGCCACCACACGACTTTCTTATACGTATGAGTGTTTCAAACTATACAATTTTAAGAATTTTTTTATACAAAAGTTATTCAAAATCCTATTCTAAATACTTCCACTCTCTTAATAAATCGCTATAGAATGCATACTTTGCAAGATATTTGAAAAAAAGTGCTACTCCCTAAGAGTAAAAGTGTTACTTCCGGTCCGAATTTTAAAACTTCATATATACAAAAAGTATTGCAAATCTAGAATTAAATACTTTTGTACTCTTGATAAATATATATATAGAATGCACAACTTACGACATATTTGCAAAAAATCGCTATTCGATAAGAGTAAAAGTGGTACTTCCGGTCTGAATTTTGACATTTTTTTTATACAAAGGTATTGAAAATTACATTTTAAATACTTTTATACTCGTAACGTACCTGTTTAAAAAACATGATTTGCGAAAAATTCGCAAAAAACTGATTTTCGATAGGAGTAAAAGACCTACTTCCGGTAGGAATTTCGAAAAACTTTTTAAATAAAATTTTTCTCAATTTTAATTTTAAGTACATATGAATTCTTTATAAATTTGTTTAAACTTAGTAGTTGACGAAATATTGGCAAAATTCTGTTTCTTCGCTGAAGTAAACTACTACTTCCGGTCTACCGATTTTACTGAAAAACTAATCAGATCTCAAGAGGGAGATTATACACGTAAATACAAAATTTGGTATTGATATCTACAGCGGTTTGACCGCTATCGTGGTCACACGCACACAGACACGCACACAGACATTTTTTAAAAACCACTTTCTCGGTATCAGGGGACTTCAAAACGTGGACATCTGCAAAAATCTCGAGGTCGAAAATTTTCATCATCACAATATGTACTTCCATATACTACGTATAAGAAAGTAAAATCTGCTGCAAACTATTTTTGAGAAAACTGCAGATAATATTTTTCTAAGTTTGATTATTCAGCGAGGTAGATTACTAAATTCTTCATAAGTTGACGATGAAAGAGTTTCTCCAAATTCAGAATCAACAAAAATATCTTGCATCAAAAATCTGCTATTTTACAAATATTCACACATTCACTGTCGAGGAGCGTTAATGTAAAAACATTAGAATTGCTGAAAAGATTTATACGACTTTGTTGTCTGCACGGCCATAAATAAACACATAATAAATAATAAAAACTCCACCATCTGAATATTCTCGAATTTATCGCCTAAAATATTATAACATAACCAATTTCTTCTTTCTGCCTGCATTTCAACAGCTTTATTAGTAATATTTCTAATTAGCACCGCATATTAAAAAGATCCTAGTAAAGCGGTTGGTCGTAAATCAGAAATATCATAAAAGGAGAAGAATTTAATTACACATTTTTATTAGTCGACTGAAATTTATGATCCACACAGAAAAAATCGAATAAGCACGTCTCAAGAATAATTTCAATTTGACACAAAAATAATTCTAAAGGCGTTTAAAGTTTTGACGGGTAAAAGAAACATAGAAATTGTCTAGTCACCATGAACGAAACGTGTTAGAGGAAGTTGAGAAAAAAAAATCCAGCCAGCATCTTTTTCGACTGAAGCGATCAGATGCGATCGCTTCGCCTCTAGTTGCACTCCAGGAAAAGCTAAGAATGCGTGACGTATCAACATTATAAATTCACTTTTATACGCATTCATTGTACTCGTTCGTCTTGATGCTCATTCGTCCACCGTGACCATAAAGAAATCCCATTTGCAGCGTTTAACATACAAGTGAGAATTACATTGCAGAAATTACCTTTTTTAGAAGGTTTAGCGGTTAATAGGAGATCGCGAGGCGTTAATTTTTACGTTTTTGTGTGACGGTGTTGCCACAATGAATTATTCCTTAAGTACAGAGTTTATTATTATTGGGGATAATTCATAAAGACATGTGACATGCATAATACAGTTTCCCAGTAATAATGAAAGATATATCAAATTAAAAACTTGTCTATTTAAGATATGAATTAAATATCGAAATACAATCCACATAATGATGATAATAAACTTTATTGTAATCGAACCGTCGTAGCATTGGTAATAATTACGTTAAAATAAATAACAAATGTTAACAGTATACCGTAGTCGACATATTTTAATTTCTTATACGAAAGTAGAAAGAGGAAAAGAGCGCGACGAAATAAACTAAAGATAAACATATACGAGGCTGCCAAGACAGTACACTCGACAAATGTTTCCTATAAAATTTAAGGCGTGAGGGTCCCCCGATACAGCGTTGCTCTCCCACCACTGTTAGCAAGCAGGCATCGCTGCATATTATAAGGTCATCTTCTGCATGGGATAGAAGTATAAACCGAAATTAAAATTTGACGACTGCGCTATATTTAACTACTATTGGATGTCAGTTAAGCTTAGTACTAACTATGCTAGTAATTTAGTCGAGTGGTAAGTAATTTAGCAGCTAAACGTGTCTGAATGTATAATTGTGACAAAACTGAATAAGATATATACGAGGATGTATTGATAGCTAGTTAGCCTTGACCGGTTCCGTGGATCAAGAAAATATTGCGATACCATAGCAACGAAACATAACATATTAGAAGTGTTAGTGTAAAGTTTCATGTCAAAAAGTCAAACCAAAGTTGCGCACTAAAATTTGAAAAAAAGGATGTCGGCCGAAATTGTGAAAATCGAAAAATTGAAGTATCAAGCCATCATCAAGTACCTGTATTTGAAGGGGTTAAGAGCTACGCAGATTTACGAAGATATGCTTCATACCCTTTGCGATCAATGTCCATCGTATGCGAAAAATTGGATTGCAAGCTTCAAAAGGGGTAAATTTTCCATTCAAGATGAACACCGATCGGGAAGGCTAGTTTCTGTGTCCGTCCCCGAACATGTTGATGCAGTTCATGACATGATTTTGTCAGACCGTCCAATCGGGCTCAAACGAATATCTGAGGCACTGAATATTTCATAGAACGCGTCCATCATATAGTTTACCTCGATTTGGACATGAGAAAAATTTCTGCAAAATGGATCCCCAAATGTCCGTCTGTTGACCTGAAGCGTGCAAGGGTGGAAGCATCGCGTTCGATCTGTGCTCGGTTTGAAAAAGATGCGACTTTTTAAGCCGTATTGTTACTATGGATGAAACTTTGGTGGGTATATTTCTACGACCCAGAAACAAAACATGGATGGGAGACACTCTAGTTCTCCAAGGCCTAAGAAGTTTCGTATTCAAAAATTTGCTGGAAAAGTTTTTGCTTCAGATTTTTGGGATTTCCATGGAGTAATCATGATTGATTTTCTGGATAAGAGTAGAGCAGTAACTGGGAATTGCTGTTCGACGTTACTGACGCCTCTACGAGAAAAACTTAATGGAGAGGAAACGCGGAAAATTGTTGGCATTACAGCGCCATCTATCATATCCTAGCATTGCTATGAAACATCGTCTGGATAAAACAAATATATTGTGTGAATATGTCGTAAATCGGTCAAGTCGTTTAGAAGTTACACGATCACTAACAGACGCACTAATGATTGATTTTATATACATAAAGATTTTTCTTCAGATCTTTCAGATTTTTTTTATTGAAAACATTCATTTGAGTTATTTTCATCCCGGGAGCATAACGAACAAAACAAAAAAAAAAGAATCAACCAAATATGTCAGTTATTTATGATCGAGAGTGCGTACAAAAATTAAGGATTATATAGTTTGTCCGAATTTTCCGACTTTTCTTTGTAATTGTCCCGAATTTTTTTTTTCCTGAAAACTTTTGCAATATTTAGTTTTAGTTTCGACAATTCACGAAAACTTCTTTCTTTCTTACTAACTAATAATACAGGATGCAGCTTGACTAAAGAGTACCGATTCGATTCGTGCGTCCAAAATTCAAATTTAAGTGTGCAAACAATTACCTGAAAAACATGTACTTATTTTCATGAATTTTATGTGATATTTTTTGCGCTCAATATTAAACTTCGCGTAATTAAAAGTCTGCAAGCGATAATGAAATTCTAGTGTGTCTGGTCGTGTAATATGAAATGCCGGATTTTTTAATATTCTCAATTTTGGCCAGACTGAAAGAGTATCCTATTAATGTACAATTAGACTGACTCAGATAACAAAAAAACGATGAGCGAATGGATAAACACTTCAAAAAAGATTATATTAAATGCGTTAAGTAGGCTTTACATTGAAACAGATTTAATTTATTCCTCTTTTTTTATTTTAAAATGTAATGGCAGGTTCAAATAAAAATACAAGTATTATTATACCGTTTCAACAACATCATTAACTACAAGAGATAAATTATAAGTGGCAATAGAATATAATGTAAATTGTATATAGTAATACTTGATAATTACCCCTTTTTCATATTCATAAATTGTTAGAATATACAAGGGAAGTTTTCAATATATATAATAGCATTACAAAACAAACAAAATCACGCACGAATATCAAGAAATTGACTGCCAGTTCCATGAATACAGAGGCACAAAACCAAACTCCCATATCCTCACGAATACATATGCCAAGTAACGACTCACCATATGTTTAAGTTCTTTGTGACTTTAATTAAGTTGTTATAATCTTTTCTTACTAACGGATGGATTTATGTTTCGCTGTGAGTTGTGCTTGTGTTTGTTTGCGCGTGTTGTTATTTGACGCAGAAATATGGCAAACATATTTAATAATGACGTTCATATAGGCATTCTACGTCTTCTATTTTCTTTTGTTCGGCAACAGAAGAAACGAATACATTCACAAACATATTTGTGTCAGAGATATTTAATTTAAACACCATTAAGAGTCGTTAATTTGTATATTTATGCCAATGATTTAATGACGAGTCGTTTTTTCAGCATTTTGTAATTGCACGCAAGACTTTCCGAGCTCGTCTTACGTGTGTGTATGTAGCAGCCTAAAAATAGGAGATTTAATTGTGGGAATGTTTGTAACTTTTATTGACACTTTGTTGATGGATTTATGACCTTCCAACATTATATTTTTAAATTTAAGTACAATACACGTACGGGTTAAAGACACCTATTTAGACATCCTTTAAGCAATTATATCTTTTCTTTTAGAATTCATAGACAGATTGATTTTTTTACGTCGGCTATAAAAATAACACCGAAATTTGTTAAAATATGCTCATTAATATAACGAAAAAGTCCAGAGTTGCTGATAATTGATGGTTGTTAAAAAAGAAGTAAGGATTATACAGTGATGGTCAAATAGTTAAGAACGATTTAGAAAATTACAATAGCCATTACTTAATTTATAAATTCAAAAAGATAATAATAACATTATGAGTAATTTAAAAATAGAGGAATACTTGAATTATCCACAAAATAGTCGTGGATTTCTGTGATTCTTCTGCCATGAGCGGCCTGTTATAATCATATACAATGTGGAAATAAAGTAACGGAGATAAATTCATTAACTTCGTTTATATTCATTTTTTGAGGTGCGTGAAGTTGGCACCACAACCTGCGACGCAAATGTTTTTTTTAGTGCCAGAAGTTTGCGCCTAATATGCGCCGTCGATATCTGAAGAAAAAACACCTACGCATTAAATTGTTACAAAGTTATAAACAAAAACAGTTTTTTGGTGCCAACTTCACGCCAGCACCACAACTTGCGACGCAAATGTTTTTTAGTGTCAAAATGTTGCGCCCAATATGCGCCGTCGCTATCTGAAGAAAAAACACCTACGCATTAAATTGTTACAAAGTTATAAACAAAAAGATTTTTTGGTGCCAACTTCACTTGTGAAGTTAGCAACACAACTTGCGGCGCAAATGTTCTCTTTAGTGCCAAAAGTTTACGCTTAATATGCGCCGTCGATATCTGAAGAAAAAACACCGGCGCATTAATTTGTTACAAAGTTATAAGTATCAACAATCAAATTTAGTAACTTTGTTTTTTCTCCAGATATCGACGGCGCATATTAGGCGCAAACTTTTGGCACTAAAAAGAACATTTGCGTCGCAAATTGTGGTGCCAACTTCACGCACCTCATTTTTTGAAAAAAATCTCGAAAAGGTGTATCGATTTTAACTAATGGGAATATTTTTAGTCTATTTTCAGTTTCTCATTTCTCATTTCTTCTTCATTATGACGTTATCCATTTTTTTTATGACAACCTGTGTTGTTTTAATTGATTTTGATAGTACTTTCTATTTCGTGTCCAACGGTAAACAATTAAACAATTTTAAACATGTTACATTTGAAAAAATGGAGAAAAAATGTCAAACATTAAAAATTCATTATATTGGGGAAATGAATTTAATAATTCCCTGTATAAAACAAAGAAGATTAGTTATGGCTGTCAGAATAAAATAATTTGTAAGTGTCACAGTAAAATAAGTTTAAGTACAATCCAAACGGTAGAGTCTGTTTTTTATCCTTATAACTTCTTTCGTGTTCCTTCATTCTGACTTCAAAAGTCCTCCTCTCCTGCCTGTCCAATAGAGTCTTTATTACAATCTTCACAAGTTAACTTATAAACTTCTGAGTTTTTTGTTCGTTTTGACTTTGTTACTGTTAAGAGTTCTTAGGATCGAGTTGTTAGATTTGAATGAAATAGATTCGTTACTAGCTTTCTTAATAATAGTTCCTACTTCGTTGGAAATGTCTCCTAAATATGAAATGTGTGTGATGTTCTGATTTTTGTTTTGTGGTAAATAAATTAAGGAAAGTGCGTTTGACTCTAGTTGTTTATTTAAATGCCATTACTACGTCTATCGAATACCCATTATTGACAGCTATTGTGAAAATCCTGTTCTTTTCTAATTTGAAGCTATATTTGCTCATGGGAATGTTAAAAAATCTGTGGATCATAGATTGATACGTTGATAATACTGTTAAATCTAGGAGATTGTACAGCGAAAAATAAATGATATTATGTAGTTACAAAAAAAGAGAAGAATAAAAATGGAAATGGTTGACGAATTAAGTACATTGGTAGAAAATAGGACTATAATAAACTAAATTGAAACCAAAATGATGTGATTTGATAAGGAATTTAAAAAAAATAATAATACTAATTAATAATAATTTAAATACCTGGGCGGGATTATAGCCAACTAACAATGGGAACATCTCGTTCCCCATTGTTAATTAGCTATGATCACTCCCAGGTATTTAAATTATTCCTATATACTTTTTTCTGTCAGCTGTGGGGACGGACTTACTACAGTCATGTCAAAAGTTAAAATTTATGAAAAAAGAAAAATTAGGTGAATGTATTACAGCAAGGTGATTATAAAATTTTAGAAAAGTAGCAAAAGGGAATTAAATGTATTATGAAAACGTTGGATATCACACAAGTATGAACCAAGCTCAGTTATATGTGATTATTATTACCATGCAGTCTGGGTAGAATAAAGAAACGCCACGAGAGAAGTACACAGTAACAAGAAATGGACTAAGATTTGAATAGTATCAGAAATTGGGAAGACTAAGATGGAACCACCTCCATGCTTCTTTGCTGCTGTAGGTTATTTTTTTTTTAGTGGTATAGAATAATATGAAATAAAACACATAAAAATCGTGGTAATGGTTTTACTGGATAGATAATTTTATGCCATAGTGCGACGAATATTGGAATCCGATTCGTCCGTCCATGGTCTCTGGTTTATCGGCATAGACTAGTGACTTTACGTATCCCCATGGAAAATAATCCAATGGTGTTAAATCACATGTATTTTGAGTCGAATTCACTGGTCCATTACGCTAAATTATGCACTGGCTGAATGTTTCCTCCAAGCGTAGTGTGATATGCAGTGAACTAATATATAACAATATATTAGTTCACTGCATATCACACTACGCCTCCACAATCATTTAATTTGGAGGAAACACTCAGCCAGTGCATAATTTAGCGTAATGGACCAGTGAATTCGACTCAAACATGACGAGATACTCATCAAAGAAGCTTCCTATAGCATAGATGAGTATTTTAATTATAGATTTTGACGCATATGAATGTGAATCTGTTTTTATTGGGTTATTTGCGTGGATGTACTGTTTGACAAATTCAACACTGTGTCTGTATTACTGAATAAATAGCTTGTATTATTATTATTACTGTTCAACATTGCTGAATTTTCGAAACAATTACGTATTTCAAAATTACATTTTATTATTAACGTTTTCTCTGCAGCTGTAATTCACCAAACTTCCGTGAACGGCAATATATGTCTTAATATTGCGTATTATACTTGTGTGCATTACGACTGACGGTTGGCAATATTGGCTAACTTGCCATGATTTGTTTACTTTATTTGCTCCCGCGAAGCTTGAATCGACCATTATCATCCATTATTATCTAATCATGTTCATCATCCGTGCATTATCGCCGTCGAAATCGTATCGTTTGACGAGCGATTTACGCGAAACAAAGTGGTCGTGATTGGGGTTACGCGGGTGTATATTCCGCCGCGACTGATGAGCTTTCAATGATGTTTCATTCATGTGGAAGAAGCAACTTAATGTTGCTAGTTGTTGGCATAAACACGCACACGTATAATACACACATATACGAGGAGATAGAAAACGTAATTGTGATGAGTTATTGTTGTTATTGCTGTCGTTACAGTCGTGTTCGCTGCCATTTCGTAACGCTTTAGATACGAATTAAATGAGCTCTCTGGATGTAACGATAAAAACACGCGCTCACTCCTACAACGTTGTTGTGTTATATGGATTTGGATAAACGAGTAATTTTATTTGATGTAACTGGCAAGGGTCAATAATATTTTCAGTAAATTGCTATTTGCTACATCCTTCTATACGTTTAAAAACAAATTAAATAAGGGTGCAGTGAAATGGCGCTATCACATAACTATTCGTTGCTACGCCCTTCCAAAATTTGTAACGATTCCGTATCGTTAGGTTAATAAAGAAGTTATTATTGTAAATATTTTTCATACTGTAGATATTCATTCATGACATGTATAACTTTTTTTATTAATTTTCTCTTAATGTTTGTACCTATGTAATGTATTTTTGTGTATCTCATAGCAATTTGATAATTGATTTAAAATAATATTTAAATTGTTAATACTTTCCGTGTGCAGAACGGAAAATTACCTACTACGTCACTTCTGCACACGGCAGAGTTGGTTTCGCTTTTCATTATCGAGGTGGGAGACTTTTTTCGAAGTGCTTGTGCCTATAAAAGAAGACGAATTAAGGTATAAAATTTACTTGTTTCCTCCGAGTCAACGGGTTCTCCCCTAGTGGAAGACTTGTATCCTTCCTGCCTCATAGAAACACCTTCCAGTAAAACCAAATGTGAAACATGTTGAAATAAAGTCTAATTAACAATTTATTAATGAACAGTATTCATATTCACAAATCTGCCGCTGTAGATTACTTGAAAATGGTTTTCTTTTGTCACTATTAATGAACACGTCACTTTCACTGTTAATTACACTTTCACCGTATACCTAAAGATTTGAGGTTAAGCGCGCCGTCAAACGCAGTTGTTTTACTACCCCGAAGTAAGATGCGAGCCAGGTCCAGGTAGAGTACATTGCAGTATTCAGATGTTACTGGCGGCAAAGCGCCTTGAATTATAGGCAACTGGATGTGCGTTTCAGTTTCAGTTTTCGAAAGATAGATCTTATGACGCGCTTTCTACCTGAGTTAATTGTATGGTTAATTAGAAGCAATTACTGCGGATTAGCTCGCAAATAAACCAAGCACGGTTACAAATTAAATGTCAAAAACAAACAAAGGCGCAGGCAAATATGGTGATAATTATTCATCCTTCGACAATGTTAGTAACAATTATTGGTGATGCTAAAATGATTGTAACGTCTCTTAATAATCCAGAAAAGTTTCGGAAAATTTATGCTTACACCTTCAAGGATGCCTGTCTCTACCCTTGCGTACAGATGATAAATATGAGGGACGGAACTGCCTCTAACTCAATCGTTTTTGTGGGCTGTGGATTTACACAAAATCACAGGTCTGTATTTATTCCCTTCCCCAAAATGATCTTTAACCCGGGAGAAATCAGATGACATATCGATAATAATTAAAAGACAAACTTAGAACATTAACCCCATAACTGAAAATTAATCTAAGCTCTCACCTGGTAAGTTATAGAGTAAGAGTAAGGATAGATTCAAATATACTTAAATAAGAATTTAATTAACGTTCTCTAGCTCTAATCAACACAAATAATTAGGAGGAAACGATAAACACTTACCTTATCTTTCAAAGAGGGCATGGCCTGATATATACGATAGGAAGCTGGAAATATTAGTATTATTCGGCTTCCAGGAAAAGCAAGCTTCGTGTAAGAAGATTCAAGCACTCTTAGTTAGTTAATTTCGGTAGTTAATTTTCTTCATACATTAAATTACATTAAAATTCACACAAGGTTCCAAATGTCCAACATGGCGGTCACCACGTGGCTGCCAATTTTTCAGTCGCTCCTCACTACGTTCTTCCAGTACGGCGGTCGTTCGACAATGTATTTCCTTATAAATGTATAGGACGAAGAGAACCTATAGAATGGCCTGGCCAGCCATATCGCCTGATTTGACCCACTAGACTTCTTTCTTTAGGGTTATTTAATGTCTGCTGTATCTACCCCTGCATCTTAAAATTTAGAAGAACTTCATCGGAGGATTAATGCAACCTGCCGTGAAATTCAAAGAGATATACGCCGCAGTTTTGAACAACGGCTATATCACTGTTTAGCGATCAACGGACAACATTTTGAACAATTATTGGATTGAAATTTTCTGCAAAATAACTTTGAAAACAAAAAAAAACGTTTTAAGGAGTTAACGTGTGTTTGAGTAATAGATATTTAAGCCTAAAACCAAAGAAACCCAAAGATTTTTTAAAAAATCTTTAAAACGAAACGATCAATTTTAAAATACCCCTTTCCATTTAATATTTTTAAGGGCGTAGCTCCCGGGGACAGGGGGTTAAAATGAGCGAGTCAATGTTTACATCAAGAAATTGGCTTTCACGATAATACTTTCAAAATTCAGGGTGGACAGTTTTGAAATGAAGCCTGTATATTCATTAATATTGCCGCCGACATCGTAGGACTCTAACTTGCTCGGGAAAAACTGGTTTTATTATCAATTCTTCGAATCACGTGACAAGCTTGCGTGCATTCTCTATTGAAATATAATTACTCCGGCTATATCTAGCATCTCTACCGACTATGCAAGTATGCTGCGTTAGAACCGTATACATATGTGTAATACTGACACCTTTACGTCGATAACTTGTGTCAGATCCTTTAAGCCACAGAATCTTTATTGCAAAAATACGGTGTCGATATTAATATAAATTGCTCACGGTAAATATATATATATATATATATATATATATATATATATATATAATATATTATATACGTGTGTGGAATGGGAACGTTATGTGAGGATCTGATAAGAGAAACAATGGGCACAATATAACTGCCGACAATTGAATTATTATCGCCTCAATGTGATCGACAAATTATTATTTCCCCGAGCTTCGTATGTTTGGAGGAGAAAGAAAATCGGCCGGAATAAATCGGTTGCCTCATTCATGCCGGTGACAATACCGGATATTAAGTTTATGTTGCTCTCACTTGCTTACAGACATGATACCGAGAAACGCTTTTGTTTCGGGTGCGAGGCGTGGAGCTTTCGCGTTGGCACTCGGTGAACGCGGAAGTTTTGATGTCGGCTGATAAAATGTACAAATTTCGGATATATTAATAAGTAAATTACATGTTTGGCAATTATGAAATCATAATGAATGCGTGACGAGTATTACTAAAGAAAAATTGAATTTACACAATGTAATAAACACAAATATATTCACCGACAAATAACAAACTTCATTTTAGATTTATAATTCAAAATTCCATTTACATTACATAACTATTTATGTATTACCACTTGTTTGGATAAGAGGTCTGTTTACTTGCGGTCACCGATAAAAAACAATATTCTGTTTATCATTGTAACGAAACAAATACCATCAAATACCTGTGACAGTTACAGAAACAAATGTATATTTAGTTGTTGTAAACTGTTCACTCGGCAGATTTGGAAAATACATGTATCAGGGAGTCAGTTTACGTTGCTCGACTGACATTGCAAAAGCTGACATTGGGATACCCCAGTGCTGGATTCTCGGTCCAGTATTATTTATGTTAACGTTCCTCCAAATACCTGAATAAAGGTGATATCGCTATGTATGCAGATGACAGTCAATATTAATCGCAGATGAAAGGGATTTACAATTAGCAGTCAAAAACTTACTAATAAAGTCACATAATTGGTTCTGTAGTAGGAAATTACTTTTAAATCTAAACAAAACTAATTTTCTTAGATTCATATAGCCATGCATGCAAATAAGATATACATTTTAATAAAAAACGTTGTCTCTATTAAATGAGAACATCATTAAGAATGTATATTGCAGTGCGTGTGAATCTGGACTACGTTACGGTAATTTGTTTTAGGGATCTTCCCCTCGTGTTGAGACAATATTACTTGCTTAAATGCCTATCGTTAGAGTTATGGCCAATGCAAATCCAAAAACCTCTACAAACTACTATTTATAAACCTAAAAATACCGACCATTATCAGTCTTTATATTTTGGAAACTCTGCTCTATATATACAAAATTAAAAATGTTCTTCTCCAGATAGAACATATTTACAATACCAGAAACTGTAATATCATCATTGTATAATCTTCAACTCTCAAGTCTGAGCAATCAAATTATAGGAATTAAAATGTACAACCACCTTCCCAATGTGTACAAATCACTTGGGGCCATGATATTCAAAAGAAGAGTCAAAAACGTACTCTTAAGGTGTCACTTTATAAAATACGTGATTTTTTGAATTACAAAAAATATCATCCAGATTAAAAAAAAATGTAAAATAGTAAGACAATAAAAAGATTATTAATATTATAATTATTATAAATGATTAAAATAAATTAAGTGTTTTCTTTGTAAGACTAACTACTTAGTACTTGTTTTTTCTCTTCCTTGATATTTGAATATATCAGATGTGATAGATGAATAGTAAAAAAGTAAGATTTTTTTTGAATTATGGAATAAATCTCAACTGAAAATATTGTACAGCAGACCGATTTTCATTGGCCGGTTAGAAGTGGGTAGAAGAAGGTAGAGATGCGCACGAAATTCATAGGTAGGGGCATTCAGTGTTTTACATCGTTTTAAGCGATAAACACCCTTACTTGACGCACGTACAAATTCTCCCACCGGCCACATGAAAATCGGTCTGTTGTACTTATTTCGTAAATGGCATACTTTACTTATTTTCTCTGACAGTTAATTTTTATCAGATGTTTTTTCTTTGTTAATGTCAAAAAACGTAAAAAGTGGAAAGTGTGAGAAAAGGCGTAGTTCATTAATTCTGTTAAAAAGTAAATTTGCTTAGGCATTTGTTAACTGTTTTTTTATTAAACAAATTTTGGACAAAAATGAGTAATTTGACACCAGTACAAGCAGCCCAAATTGTGGCCTTAAGTGAGGATGGAAAATCTCAGCGATATATAGCCCAACTTATGAATATCAACCAATCGAGCGTATCCAGAATATTAATAAGGTTCAGCGAAACTGGAGTTTACCATAGAAGACCAGTTCCAGGACGTCCAAGATGTACTATCCCTGCAGATGACCGTGTTCTATGTCTACAAGCCCTACGGGAACGTCATATTACTGCACGAAAACTGCGCAATGATCTTTCCAGAGTCCGTCCGTAATGTCCAAATAAGCATTAATTCTGTTAGAAACAGGTTAAGGGAAGTTGGAATTAGAGCTAGAATGCCTGTTACTGCACCATTGCTAACTAGAGTACACCGTGTGGCACGTTTGAGATTCGCAAGACAACATGTAAATTGGAATGTAAACGACTGGGCTAATATCCTGTTTACAGATGAGTCCAGATTCTCAATTTTCGGGTGCAACATAAGATCAGCAAGGAATTTTGGCGGTGGCTCTATTATGGTATGGGGAGGCATTTGTTTAGAAGGTCGCACAGAGTTAGCTGTATTTCTCAGGGGATCTTTGACAGCTGATCGGTATATAAGAGACGTTCTAGAAGAACATGTAGTACCATTTGCTCCTGTTATTGGAATAAATTTTGTTCTAATGCATGATAACGCACGTCCGCACGCTGCAAGAATAACAACCGATTATCTTCGAGAAGTAGGTATTAAAGCTTTAGCATGGCCAGCAGTAAGCCTAGACATGAATCCAATAGAGCACGTTTGGGACAACTTAGAACGCCGCATAAGATCTCGTAATATCGCTCCAGACAGCTTAGATGACCTTGAACACGCATTATTAGAAGAATGGGAAACTTTAGATATGGAGTTTGTAAGGAATTTGATAAGAAGCCTTCCACAACGGATGCGAGCTGTTATTAGGGCCAGAGGTGGCAATACTAGATACTAAAAATCGTTTACTTTACTTTAAGATATTTTTTGTTGCTTTAAAATTTTCTTGTTTTGGAGAATAAAACTTATCTTTGCAATTTCGTCAAAAATTTTCAAATAAAAAAAACCAAACATCTTTTAAACTTAACGAAAAATCATTATCATTTTTTTAAAAAAATGTATATATCCATTTATTTTGAAATGATGCGATACTTTTTGTGACAAGTGTATTAATAATATTATGTTTTGTTTCAGGTAAGCCTACATTCTCCTCCATTCCTCTTTGTAAGTATTTATTCATATTTACTCATATTTTATTTTTCATTTTTGGCATCGCATAAAAAAATATATACCGACTGATCAAACACAATCTCTGTATTCTGAAGTAACGACAGGGAAAAAATAATTTATTCATTTATACTACAAAATCACACCTAAAAAATTCCATATTACAGTGATTTTCTCAACAAAAAGTAAACACACTTAAAACTATACATAAAATAATGAAATACATCTTAATACATCACTCTAAATTTAAACCCTAAAACTTGAACAAGGAACGTTTAAGGCGAAAGGTGATGGCCAAGTGTGCTAGAGAGATGAAAGTATCGGAAAAGTATTCCCGTTTTTATAAACAAATTACAAAACCTATTTCCTTTTTTGAATTAGTGTATGACTTAAAATGCTCATCTAAAGAGATGCAACATCTTACTTCTTTTATTTTTTTTTGTAATAGTTGAGATATTTTGTTTAATTTCGGTATTTAATGTTTTTTTTTAAATTCTGAGAAAGGGCGCATGTGAAAAAAATATTTTTAAATACTATCCAAAAAAGAACAAAAAAACCTGATGAAAATTATCACAAATGCGAAAACTTTAAATTGATAACTTGTACTGCATCAGGTGCGTGACAGTTTTGAATCAAGACATGTGGCCACGACCGATCATCGTGATCTCGCGCGTTCGAGATGGGTAGTGGCGAGGGGTGAGTGTATAGGGACGGAAAAATTATGAAAATATGCGTTTCGAACGTTAATATTCATCGTAGAAAAACAATAAAAACACTAAAGTACATAAAAATTAACTCTACAACGTCGCCCTTTCACGAATTTTTTTTGGAAGTTATTAAATATATTCTTTTTATAGAATAAACTATAAAAAAAAGTAAAACGTTAATACATTTGACTATATATACAGTCAATGAAATTTATAATATATTGTATAGTTTTTGAAAAAAACGAGAACTCAAATCAGCGCCATCTCTCGTTTCCGAAACACATTAAATGCATTTCACCTTTCGCCTTAAGGTCGTGCACCACACACGTACGTGTGTACGTTCTCAATCAACAGCTATGGATACCGAAACCGTAGATCTAGCAAAACTGAAGAAGTCTTGTCACATCAAATAACTCGATATCTTTGAAGTAGTTGATATATAATTTACATACTTTGTTAATTGGCGATAGGTAGTTAGCGCCAGTATGGATGGCGGGGCGGGCTAGAACTGTAGAAGTGTATATGCAATCTAAATAATGACAATAATTTAGTATTATCCGGTGTCGTAATAGTGGCAGGCAAAACTTTTTTCGAATTGATTCGTAAGATTCAAAAGAAATACCGACAAAGCTTCTGTTTTTTAAACAAGAAATTAATTAATGTGGAGTGTATAATTTTCACCATTTTTTACGTTGAAATTCTCTTCTTGTTTAGCAACCTATATTCTTATATCCTAGAAATTTAGAAAAGAGATGCAATACGTAGGCGTTGCTAGCTAAACTTGTTTACATTCGCCGCTAAATAGATCAACAAAGTAATACAATAGATAATAAGAAAATTAAAATGAAATTTAAAAAACTCCCACAAGAAAGAACTATTTAAACTCTTATTAATAAATCACTAACTTTTATGGACTAAGAAGTATATATTTAGGGAAGATTGCAAGGTGCGTGAAGTTGGCACCACAACTTGCGGCGCAAATGTTCTTTTTAGTGCCAAAAGATTGCGCCTAATATGCGCCGTCGATATCTGAAGAAAAAACACCGGCGCATTAATTTGTTACAAAGTTATAAACAAAAACAGTTTTTTGGTGCCAACTTCACGCTAGCACCACAACTTGCGGCGCAAATGTTCTTTTTAATGCCAAAATGTTGCGCCCAATATACGCCGTCGATATCTGAAGAAAAAACACCGGCGCATTAATTTGTTACAAAGTTATAAACAAAAACATTTTTGGTGCCAATTTCACGCGTGAAGTTAGCACCACAACTTGCGGCGCAAATGTTCTTTTTAGTGCCAAAAGTTGGCGCTTAATATGCGCCGTCGATATCTGAAGAAAAAATAGTTATTTAGTATCAACTTTTTTTTTTTAATGGACTTAAAGAGAAAATAGTAGACGACACTATCAAACATAAACAAAGAGAAAAATACTGTCGCGTTTTCGGGTTCCCAATTAAACAATTCGTCCAAATATTTTGAAACAGTCTGTATATTTATACACTTAAAACTAATCACAATATAAAAATATATAAAATAAATGTATCACACTTAAAACTACTACAAATAAATTAACACACGTATTTATGTCTATTACTACTATTTATATTTGTAATATTTATATACCACTGCACCACTATATTTATTTAACCGTACGAAAACTATTCAATGAATTACTATTGAAGGAATGAATCATTCCGGTACCACCACGGCTTTTATATCCGTATATAAAAAGCCTAGAAATATGCCAGAAACTGTGGTGCCATCTTCACGCACCTACATAATTGTATTTGTTTATAACTTTCTAACAATTAAGTATTTCGGTGTTTTTTCTTCAGATATCGACGGCGCATGTTGTGCGCTGACGATTTGCACTAAATCGAAAGTTTGCGCCGGAAATTTTAGTCTGGTAAGAAGTTGATACTAAATAACTATTTTTGTTTATAACTTTGTAACAAATTAATGCGCCGGTGTTTTTTCTTCAGATATCGACGGCGCATATTGGGCGCAACATTTTGGCACTAAAAAGAACATTTGCGCCGCAAGTTGTGGTGCTGGCGTGAAGTTGGCACCAAAAAACTTTTTGTTTATAACTTTGTAACAAATTAATGCGCCGGTGTTTTTTCTTCAGATATCGACGGCGCATATTAGGCGCAATCTTTTGGCACTAAATAGGACATTTGCGCCGCAAGTTGTGGTGCCAACTTCACACGCCTAAGATTGCAGTGTTGTTGTCACGGAATTGTGCAATCGCATTTAATCCAGACGCGCATTAAGTACAAAACCTCACAAAGAGAGAATTAAATAATTGTACTATATCTGTCCCTGAATGCCATTATTAACTTCACTTATTTGATTAGACGAGTATTTACAATAGCAATAATCAGTTGTTATTAGACGATCAATGGGCAACCAGTCAAGTGAAACTTCAAGCGTTCCTGGAATGCACGACACAAAACTCATACTTAGCGTGTATATATACACAACACACCTTTTCAAGTCAGGTACAGATTCATTGCCATACATCTGCGCGGACGACATTTGTGTGTCAGTTTTACTTCATTCATTTCGAATTCAATTAATTTATCGATTACGACCGACAATAAGCAGATAATGTAAACTGACGCACATGCATGTGAAATAATGCGCCTGCTGTATAACATAGTCCGGTGTGTTTGTATTACGGCAGCAATATTAATCGAACTCAGTACATAGTTCGGCACTATAATGTTGTTTTATATTAAATATTTCTTTTGTGATTTGCATTAAATCACAATATATTTGAATATATGATTATTTTAATATTTGGTTTATCAAAATGTGTGATATCTAATTTGACATATGTATTCATGTACCGGGTATCAATGAGTTCATGTATTAGTCCAGCATTTATTTAATACCTAAAATAAGACTTTGAAACAAATCTGAAGTGATATCAATTTTGAATTTTTAAATACAACAATTTGTATTTCTGTTCATATTCGGTTTCGTTGGGATTAAGTATTGAAAATAAGAGTTTTTTTTTTAATTTTCAAATGCCCGGTACTCGTATTTTTTTTAAATAGTAAGTTATTTTTTATTTCTTGGATTGAGTTGGTCTTTACTTGAAGTAAATCCATTTCATGTGAAATAAAACAAACAAATGTTTATGATTTACACTGTATTTAATATTTAATAACAACGACAGCTGTTTCGCTACACTATAGCTGCTTCAGATTGACATATAATAACTTTTTTATTGCACTGCCATAATTGAAATAATTTTTAGCTTACAAATGATATAAAATATGCTGTGATTTAGTAGAAGTACTATAAAACTTCAAATGCAAAACACTGTTACTATTGGAAAAAAACGACTTCCGTTTATAACATTTAATCAACTACTAGATATTACACAAAGATACACACATGTTCAAAGTTTGCATCAAAACTACCAGTAACAAAACACTAGCAAAAACATTGATTTACAAAATCAAAGTTATGAAAATTATTGAAAAGAACTATTAGGTATAAGTAATTACTAATTAGGTATATAATAAAAATGCTCAAAAAGTCGCCCTTCCGGATCTCTACATAAAGTAACACGTCGTATAAATTCCCTCGCACAATTACGAGGTAGGCGCCATATTTTCTCGGCTAACTTCTATTCATTTATTACAACGATTAATTAATAATTCGATACCCTTGTAATAATAATCTGACGTTTTTCCGTCAAAATGTTCTATAACAGATGCTTGCAACTCACTGTCGTCCTTAAAACTGCGTCTAAGGCCTTTTTTTTAAATTAGAAACCAAAAAAAATCACAAGGAGCCATATCCGGACTATACGGTGGATGTACCAATTCTTGAAAGCCGCATTCACGGATGACAGCTTGTGAAATGGCGGCAGTATGGACGGAAGCATTGTCGTGCAATAATCGCACACCTTTTGTCAATTTTCCACGGCGTTTTGCACGAATACTGTCCCTTAATTTATGCATTAAAGACGCATAATAATTCACACTTGTACTGCGCTCTTTAAAGTCAATTAGCAAAATGCCCTCACAATCCCAGAATATTGTGGCCATCACCTTTTCCGGCGGTTCCCATCTAGCACTAATTTTATTCATACCCAAATGGTCATGGAGAATTCGGCGAACACTTGTTTCGGAAATGTTTGTTATCACTGCTAATTTCTTCACTTTCAAACGGCGATCTTCTAGCACTAAATGTTCAATAATTGAAATTTGTTGTGGAGTTATCACTTCAATTGGTAGACCCGACCGATCAGCATCTTCCAGGGATTGTTGTCTCAAACGGAAACATTTTGCTCACTTTTTTACAGTTGAATACCAAGGAGATGAATTACCGTAAAGGCCATCTAAACGTTGTTTAATGTGATAAGGTGTATGCCCTTCTTTTGTTAAAAACTTTTCTTGTAAAAGGCGGATTTTTTAGGGATGATATTTTTTGCGTTTCATTATTTTGTTTATAATATAGATATTCTACTCATATTATGATTTAGACTCAACTGGTATAGAGAAATTTTTGGATTTTCTTCTCACATTCAAAGAATTTTCTTTTTAAAGTTATTGAAGTCGTTGCTCGGGAGATCGACTGGCGTTTGGACTTATGATCTCAGCACAACGTCGTCTTCTATATAGCCATCCAGCCAACATCAGGATTTCTGCACGCTCCCTTTCACTTAAATGATTAATTTTTATATAATATGCATATGACAGAGGGCTGATAGCAGCATTTTCAAAGCTAACTTAGTTTTATTGTTCTTCAAAATTGGATTCGTACAAAAAATTATTTCTCTTTTTATGCAAATTAAGGCAGGCATGTGTTACATCACTGAATAGAGAAAAGAACACTCTTTTCAAAAATTTTACACTTGACCCCTCGTGTTATTTAAAAAATATCAAGTTAGCCTAAACAAATGACTGTTTAGTTTCACAATAAGTAATCCAGTATGACCAAGTAACACATAAAAATACAAAATATCTGGTTTAAATATTATATTAGTTATTTAAGATACAAGTGTAAAAAGTCATTCTTTAGTGCACGAGCGACGTAGTTAAAAACACGAGCGTAGCGAGTGTTTTTAAAGTCGTGAGTGCACTAAAGAGACTTTTTACACGTGTATTTTACAACGTTTTATCTACGATCATGCCAATTTTGGTCAGAAATAGTCAATTTTTATGAATACTTGTAGTATATCGATCTTTTAATAAATGTCACTTTGACGGGTATCGTATTATTCAAGTACTCCTATGCTATCATGTAGACTGTCATGTTGGATGTTATTCTGTCACTCTATTACCTGCTATTACTAAGGAAACAACGGTATCAACAAACTTCATTAGTATGTCATTGTTGCTTCTGAAATTATTAATTTAATCTGTTAAATATAAAGTATAAAATGATTGATAATGATCATAGTGATACAATTGTAGAAATCGCACAAACGGCTACAGCGAGTCTAATACCAGAAAAATCAAGAAAACAGTATGAATTGGTATATAAACGATTCAACGCCTGGTGTATTTCAATGAAAGTGGAGAATCTTACGGAAAATGTGTTCCTTGCTTATTTTTCAAAAAGGGCTAAGGATATAAAGCCATCAAGTCTATGGTCGGAATATTCCATGGTGAAATCCCTCCTATTAGCCGAAAAAGACATCGATCTTAAGCAGTTTTCGAAGTTAACCGCTTATATGAAGCGCCAATCTGTAGGATATCGTCCCAAGAAATCCAAAGTATTCAGTAAAAATGATATATTCAAATTTATAAATGACGCACCTGATAATAGATTTTTAGTGATGAAGGTATTTTAATGCAACATTTTCTTTGAGTGGTCAGTGACTAAAATTAGACACTTTTTAATTTTAGGTTGTAGCACTTTTTGGTATTGCGGGTGCTTGTAGAAGAGATGAGTTTCATAAAATGAGCATAGATGATGTGGAAGATGTTGGTAATATGTTGATAGTCAAAATTCCAACATCTAAAACCAATAAGCCTCGATGTTTTATTATTGGCACTGAAACGAGAGATATGAAAAATATGGTTGAAATATACAGAAAATACGTCAGCCTAAGATCACCAGCAACAGCACATAATCGACTGTTTGTCAGTTACAATAATGGAAAGTGTTCTGTTCAGCCTATAGGTATTAATACTTTTGAAAAAATACCAAGCCAAATAGCTAGTTATCTGAAGTTGCTTAATCCGCACGAGTATACTGGCCATAGTTTTAGACGGTCATCTACCACCATACTTGCAGATGCAGGAGCAGATGTTCTAGAATTAAAAAGACATGGTGGTTGGAAGTCATCAACGGTGGCAGAATCTTACGTGGAAGAATCCGTTCAACATAAGGTCGCGATATCAAATCAAATTTTGGGCAGAGGTCCAGCTGAGCCGGTGGCAGCATCTTATGTGGAAGAATCCGTTCAACACGAGGTCGCGATATCAAATCAAATTTTGGGTAGAGGTGCAGCTGAAGAAGCAAACTCAAGCAATGCTACTACCGATATACTTCCTTCTACATCAAGAAGTCACGAGATTCCTCAAATTCTTATTAAAAATTGTACTAATTGTAAAGTAAATGTACATATTTACAGAAATGAATAAAATATCTTACTGATATTTTTCTTATTATTCTATTAGTTAAAATTGTGCAATAAAACCCGTGCAATAAAAACTTTTATTGCACGGGTTCAATAAATGCTAACTTTTTACCCTAAAAATCATGCAAAAAGCTATCACTTTTTACATGATCGTAGATAAAATATATTTATTATTTGAATTAGTCTGAATTCAAAATCAGTTAAGTTTATGAAATTGTGATATCGACAGCATTTTAATGTTCATTAAAAACATTAAAATTAAATTTAAAATCCACCATCGATACAGAACAGATATTACCTGAACACACACATCTATGTAAATACGCTGACACGGGCTTGCTGTCGTTGCATTGTAGTTAGCGCGACCCGACCAACTTAATTACTCGCCTATCAGCAACGAAATTTATTATCTCGAACGCGGAGGTGTGGTATACTGCCGTGCACAAGTATGTGTTCGTGTATAAAGAAGTAATATGTAAAAAAGAAGGGTGAAAGACCAGCAGCAAAAAACTTTTTATCGCGCCACAGAGAGATTTATCGCGCCTAATAAACGGAATGCTAGCTAGTCAAGTTAGTAATGCGGTAAATTGTTTGATAAATGGGTCCTATATGCTTGATATAATTTAAGGCGAATTGTTTATTGGATAAAGTGATTTGTTCTCAGTGCCTTTTTTTTAATACCGAGGACCATATCAAATAACGTTTAATGTCCGTTTTGATGTTTTTTTTTCTGCACGTTTGAGGAAATAAAATAAATAATATTTTTGTTAATGCATACGTTAAATAAAACCGAGATATTTTTTGCTATTAAGACCAAGTTTATGGGTTTATAGCATAGCGAATTTCCATTTGCATGCAATTTACACGTCACACAGTGGGGCAGAAAGCCCTGAAAGTTGGCATCAATTCAACGGCTTAAGCAAGAACGCTGTGAATGTTGGTACATTGATTCTTAACGACAAAAGTAGCATCTACATAAAATTTCATAAGTATATTAATCATACGCCGGAAGTTATTGCACCTCGTCTGATTTCTTTAAACAAGTCACACATATAAATTTTCGCGTGATGGAGCTTTTTTGGCATCTAATCACAGACCTCACATTTTTTATTTTAAAATAATATACATATATATATACATTTTTAAAAATGTTAATAAAAGTACCTACAACAAGTGTCTTTATATATTATTTATTAAATAAAACAAATAATAAGTTCTACCTATTTTTTTCTTTCCAAATGTTTGGAAAGAAAATCTGCAAAAATCTGGAGGTCGAAAATGTTCATCATCACAATACTTCCTTATACTACGTATAAGAAAGTAATACACATACTCTATTGTTTATTATGTAAAATATTAATTTGATTAACCACGTAAGTTGACAAATAAATTCTTGAATTCTGTTTATGATCGATGTGAATCGAAAAGTTCAATTGCTTCGAAGATTTAAATTTCGAGACTCTTCAAGTCGCATAAAGTAAAACAATTTAATTTTAATATTAATTTTTACATACATTCACTTCATAATTGAAATTTCAGCTGCATTGAAAAAGTTTTTCTATAGATGTTCATTATTTGTTCTTTTGAAGTTCCAATTTCGAATTCGTGATGAGCGAACCCAAAAAACTTTTGTGTTGCGTTTATTAATTGTATAGGTGTTCTTGTTTTCCGACTTTACATTTGGGTACACAGTAAAGTAATTACTAATTTATTCATTTATAAGACATAATATAAATAATTACATAGTATAAACCTTATTTCCAATTTATATTCAATTACCTGTCCTATCGCAAACTAATTTCACGGTATTTTTCATTATTTTGTAATAGTATCCCATTGTTCATTGTCTTTGCACTGCATGCAATCATTATTGCATAGTCGAACATGATCGCCTGAGTAATTAAAATTGAATTTTTCATCCTTTCCTTTCATTTTAAGGTATTACTTGTTTGCCAACGATGCAGAAGTTCGTGTTCGTATAAAGTAACGTTGTCTGTTCCAAGAACACGAATGATACATTTCGTACGGACAATGTATATTATTGTTTTAGCACCAAGTTTAATCACGATTTTTTTGCAAAGATCTACGCCACGATGGAACACTGTACTTGACACAGTTTTTAGGAATCTCTTTTGTTACCTTTTATAGACGTGAGTTGCTAATAGAAAAAATTGTGCGGGTATTACTTCACTCATGAAGCATGTTGTTTTAGCAGTTTATATTTAAATATTATGGCATTGATGACGACCCGCATTACATTGTAGGAGTTTATGTCCCTATATAAATTACACTAATTGAATTTGTAAATCTCTTTGATCTTGAATCGCCTTTTCTACATCCGCTTTACAGCTTTTTTACAGTTTTCGGACTTACTCCTTAGAACCATAAATGGAAAATGGCGCTATCTCTCATTGACTTATTTGTCGAGCTTCATGAGGTTGCTCTCTTCCGAGAGGTAGGAAAGGAAGATTCAAGGTGTTCAACTACACTTAGTAATAAAAAAGAACAATAAAATAGGTTTTATTGACATTGACATGTGAGACAAATTAACACAAAAATACTACCACTACTCGAAATTACTAAAGGGGAATTAAGATTTTAATTTACTTTCGATAAATAATGATTTTGAACTGAGGTTGAAGTTGCAGTCTACTAAAAGCCTCCGAGTTTTAGTATTTGAGGGTAATTGCAAATAAGAGATTGAAAAAATACAGATAGTACAAGCGGTGCTGAATAGAAATAGCACCGCAAGACAGTTACGAAAGTTTTCGTGTACAGAGTTAATTACAGGTACGTACCTAATGCTTTTCGGCGGAAAAGTTCAACGAACCTTTGCGTTCTTAAAATTAATTAAATACTTCTATGAGCAAAGTCTAAAATCAAGTTTTTGACAGTAGATGCAAAATTAATTTGTATAAAATTGAAAAACGCAATTTCAGTGTTAAGCAAATTTTAAAAAACTAATCTAACTAAGAAATTAAATTTCCCACGATTGACGACATGAATTTTATGAAAAAACTAAATTAAATGATGCCCACAACTGAACAATGCTGCATTGAGCTCGGTGACTTTCAAAAATAATAATGTTACTACAGTATATGAAAAATACCACATGACTAAATGTAATAAGTCAACATTTAGTAAATTATCTGTAGCTGGTATTATATGGCTGTGTATAACCACTCTTTTGTTGTTCAAGTTCATCGGTCAGTTTTTTGAATATTCTGCATTGAAGTGGTCGGCACGAATAGAATTGACAATTTTTACAACAACTCTCATTACGTGTTCATAATGCAGACCTTTTGCACATAATACCTGTTGATGTATGATACAGTTAAGACAATCCTGTAATTATTATTATATACATATAATATATTCTATCTACATTCATGAAATTTTAAATCTAGTTGTTACTTTTGTTGTTATGAGATTAGCAATACAGACGTCAGTACAATATGATTTTTGTCAGGTATGTTTGAAGCACATTGTATCCACTCACATTTAAGCTTCCATACACGTTTATATCAAAGAGTTACGATGTTTATTAGATGTAGATAACTCAGGTCAAATATGGAGACCGTGTTAACAGCAGCAAACGGATTTATAGCAACGCACGCTTTAAATTATCTGCAAATCTGCGAACATTAACAACTGGTCTGTACGTGTCTCCGTACTGTACACATACACACACGTACCTATAAATATTCCTGTGTTACTAGTTACTATCCTTCATAACATTCTCACAAATGAAATATGAAAAACAAACTTGTCGCCGTGTCGTAGACCACCGCGAGCGGTCAGTAGGAATGGCTGAGCATGCTTCTTTCGTCGTTCGAATGTTTGAAATAGTCAGAAGAGTCCGGGGTATTCTTGTAGAGAAAATTCAGTGAACCGTGAACAGCATAAACAAAAGTGACACTCGGACTGACATTTGATTACTTCGATTAACATAAATGTCCGCGATAAGACTAATTACGAATTAACCGATATGGTCCGTTAAACATTAAATGTTACATGTTGTGAGTGCGAGAGAAACAGAAAGTGAGAGGAAATTCTCTCTCGTAGGATCGCACATTACATCAAGCTGTTGTTGTCTACTTGTGTAGATGAAATATGCATGAAATGGCGAATGTTAATAGAAAATGAAATCAGTTTTTTCTTCAAACTTATTCTTTTACTTGCTAAACGTTCCATTTTAACTTTACCATGTACTCCGGCTTGCAAAAGGTTGGAGTTGTGTACTTAG
Organism: Amphimallon solstitiale; assembly: GCA_963170755.1. Taxonomy (NCBI): domain Eukaryota; kingdom Metazoa; phylum Arthropoda; class Insecta; order Coleoptera; family Scarabaeidae; genus Amphimallon; species Amphimallon solstitiale. The sequence continues at coordinate 149,924,648 of OY720679.1, forward strand.
AATATCATTGTTAATATAAGAACAATGCATTTTCGTTAACAATTTTCAATCTTGAAAGCACGTACAGAACCGCTGAGTAGTGTAGAGTTATATTGGTACTTCTATGATACATTTGATCATACAGTGTGGAAATAAACTAACGGATAAAGGCAATGACTTCGTAAACATTCATTTAAAAGATCTCGTGGGGTATAGCGACTTTAATTATGGGGAAGAAGTCCTAACAGTGAGTTGCTGAAATCAAACACTCATTTTTCTCAGGGTAGCAGCATGGTCAGTGGTGTCGAAGGCACAAGAAAAGTCCGTGTAAATAATATCCATCTGCTCCCCATTGTCCAGTGTTACACATAAAGCCTGAGATATTGTGACGAGATTCGAAGTGGTTTTAGACATAAAACCATGCTGGCATACCGACAAAAACGATTTGATGTTGTATATGTGTATTTAGTATAGCCTCATATATCTTTGCAAAGTTGGTAGGATTGAGATATCGGCCTGTAATTATTGATATTAGTGTTATCTCCTTTTTTTGTGTAAAGGACATACACTAGCTATACCTACCAGGTATCAGGGAAAACAGATGTTTGCAGAGATAAATTAAATATTTTGCTCAGAGGCTAAAGAGGTACATTTGAATGAATATCTGGAATGTCACAACTGTCCGCACCTGGCAAGAGTACACCAGAGAAAACAGACGCAAAAGCATCAACAATCCGCTGAGAATCGTCTAATTCAATGAAGAGTTACCAGGAATTCTGGGACTCCCACGTTTGGATCGTACAAATTTCCGAAATGATTTAGGGTCACCCACAAGGGAATACTGAATACTTTTAATATAGGTAGTTCTGATAGGTCGTGGCAATATCATCCTTAAGCGATTTACGCAATCGCTGAAATTCACGCTTGAAGAAACTATTCCCACTTTGCTTCCATCTTCTATGATAATAAAGCTTCAAATCTAATGATTTTCCCGTAGGTGGTGTAAACCATGGATGAAAATGTTGCTTATTGTTGTGGCAGGTATAGGGTATGCAAGGAGGGTTCATTATGGAGTTAGAGTATGCAGTAGAACATATCACTTGCCGCATTAACGTCACAAAAGGTATCAAGGAAGCTTCAATCAACAGAATACATAATATACATATTAATAATTTAAAAACATAAATTTCGATATGGAAACATAAAAGGAAATTTAAGAATAATCAGAAATTAAACGATTGCGATAGCATTTAAAACACATAAAAAAAGAATGGTATAGAGAAGGAGTTCGGATTAAATGAAAGTCAAAATAATAAAAAATGTCAAATAACGACATCTTACTTACTTATCCGTATCCTCATTTACCGTTAGGCGTCGAGGCGTTTTGCTTTGCAGAATTTTCTCCATCTTGTCCTTCTTTGGATATTTTTCGAGTATCGTTCCAGGTACTTCCCCCGTCCGCCAGCAACTGCGCTATCTCCTGATTCCATACTCTTCTTGGTCTACCTCTGTTTCTCCTCTTGTTCCAGCCGGCCTCCCATATTTCTTTTACAGGGTTCGTGTAGCTCATTCGTGTGAGGTATCCAAACTAACTAAGTTATTTTTCCTGGATTTTTTCTATTGCTGATATCACACCTTGTTTTTCTCGTATCTTCTCATTTCTAATTCTATCCAGTCTGGTAACACCATCTATTCTCTTTAAAATCCCCATTTCAGAAGCTATTATTTTTGATTTCAGCCTCCTAGTCAATACCCACGACTCGCTGCCGTAGCATAGTGTCGGAAGAAATATTGTCTTGTTCTTTGTCTTTGTTTCCCTGCTGACCTCTCTCTTACTTAAAAATATGTACTTCAATGCATGATATAAACGGTTTACAATTTTATTTTATTATTTACATCTGCCTGTATAACTCCTTTGTGATTGATTATGGTTCCAAGATATTTTAAGTTTTCTGTCACATTTATTGGATAACCATCTATTGTTATATTGATTTCTTCTTCTGCTTCGTTGGAGACTGTCAATACTTCCGTTTTTCCTTTATTCCGCCCAGTATTACTCTTCTAAGTGTGATAAAGCTTCTTGTATATCCGCTCTCAGTTCTTATTATGTTGCTTGTGTTGGTGTATGTACTTTTGACTGCCTTTAGTAGTTCTTTTTTAACCCTCAAAAATGTATCAAATGCTTTTTCTAAGTCATCAGGTAGATACATTTTGCCGTTGCTACCCAGAATTCCGTCCAAAATTTGCCTTAAACAGAATATCCAGTCCTGCGTACTCCTGGCCTGGTTTAGTCTAAATTTGCTTTTAATCACTTCTCTATTATCCTTTCGTATATCTTCTTTACCTCTCTAATTGGAATATGTTGTATTGTCACCTTTTTTATGTTGGGGGATGATAATTGCTATTTTTCAGTCCTCGGGGATTGTTTTCCTTTCCCATGCTAAGTTTCTTATTCTAAGTAATACCCGTGTAGCCTTAACTCCCATGTATTATTATAACGACATTTTAATTATAAAATTTGCATCAAGGAAAAACTTTATAGCAAGTCAAATACTTGAAGAGAAATTTTTAGTTGAATCTTGAAATCCTTTTTCTCTGTGATGATGGGCTTGTGCTATCCGCTTGCAATAATGTTGCATTACGAAATCTAGAAAAATCCACAAGATATTTTTATTAACTTACAGCTTCGTAGCGGTAAACAGAATGTATTACTACTACACCATTTCTCCAACTTCCAACATTACTTATTACAATGCTTGTACAATTCGACAAAAGGAACTATAAAGGATAAGAGCCATTCAATGGTTGAACGCAAACAGACAGTGCCATACTTAAAGAGATTAGATAAACACAGTTAGTTCTCGGACTGTTTGACAAACTGTTCTTGTCTTCGCGCGAACACCAGCGGAAAATGCGATACTTGTTCTTTTATGGACGTTATCGTTTATAGGATCGAAAGACCAAGTACACGAGTTGTATTATAGCTATGTATGTACATATACTTATATATACTATGTATGAGTTTCTGTATATACATTGAGCAGAGCGTGTTTGTCTCTTTTTTCGGTTTATTAATAATGCGTTTTTGTACTCAGTCGAGCTGAAAGTTTTAGTACAATGTGTTTCAAAAATAACTTGATTTTAGTAGGTACTGAGTAACTAGTACTTGCAAATTATAATGGGCCACTTGCCTTTTATTTATAAGTAATTATTTAATAAAATGCGACAAAGTAATTCTTGGAGAATAAGTTCTCACACTATCAAATCACTCAAGGTATTGCCGTGCGTTGTCGCGCTTGGGTCATAGGTACCACTGGGAATTTCTCATAGGCATTTGGTACGTAAGTCAACTATATATGCAGGTACTCCAAGTTTGTACGGCATTGTGAACAGCACGCTCGTACACTGATGAGATCTATGTAAGATCGAAACAGCTGTCTGTACGTTGTTGTTTGCAATGCCAGCATGCTGTAGATGTGCAATTATACATTTATTCATATACGAATTATTTCGTGAGTGAGTAATTATTTATCTGATGTCATTTTGTGATTAGCAATATATTTTTTTCTGACAAATAAGTTTTTTACTCCATAAACAATACTACAATATAATGTACATATTACAAGAAAATATTTTTATTGTTGAAGTATATTTCCGAAGTGCACAATTTCTTAATGGAGAATGGCAATATTCCTACTCGAAATGTAAGCGACAGTTTCACTTGCAGTTCCCTAATAGGGTTGTGGATAATATCGCTTACATCATCGCATTCGCCTAGTCGTAGGGAAGTTTCAGACTACAGGATCTGCGTTAAAAGGCAAAAGTTCTGGTAGACCACGTGCACACCAAAACGTTGTTGGAGAAAATCCACATTCATCAGTTCGTCGTTTATCACTTCAAACGAACGTATCTTCTAGTACCGTTCATAGAATTTTGAGGCGTCGCTTGCATATGTATGCATACTAAGTGTCGGTTGTTCATCAGATCTTACCTACAGATTACACTAGTAGGCTTAATTATTGCAATTTCTTTCAAGAAAATTTAAAGAATAACAAAATTCTAGATTCTAGTTTTTTTACGGATGAAGCATGATTTCATTTAAGCGGGTTTGTAAATAAACAAAAGTACAGAACATGGTCTATAAATAATCCAAACAATCGTATGCAAGTTCCTTTACATCCTGTTAAAGTCGGAGTATGGTTAGCTGTATCTCGTCTTAGAATAGTAGGACCCATATTTTTTCACAATAACATTAATAGCAAACGATACCTAGAATAGTTATTAACACCATTTTTAACTTATGTAAGTGCAGCAGGACGAATTCAGTAGCGGTTACTTCCAGCAAGATCGGGGTACTGCATATAACTCGTGATAATTCAGCGCTCCCAGAAAATTACTTCCTTCATCGACTGATAAGCAGAGGTGTTTGGCCAGTGCGATCACCAGACCTTATTCCATTAGATTTTTCGATTTTTGGATTGTTAAAAAATGAATTATATAAGACAAGAATTAATAACTCAAATGACCTGATGAATACAATTACAATTAAATGTAATGAAATAACACCAAATGTATTGCAGAATATTTTTGACAACATGAAACGTCGCATTGCATTATGCATTCAATAGAATGGTGACCATTTTGAATACCTTTTATACATTCTAATTGATTAAAATTTCGACAAATAAGTTATTTACCTTAGTTGTTTGATTAATATCCCATCTTTAAAGTTACTTTATTAAATAAATTAATAATTCAATTGTACTTGTTATTAATGTCATCACCGTTACGTTAAATATAAGAAGCTTCTTTGTTAGTCCAGTAAAATACTAAAAGGCCCATTTATCTTCATGATTTGTACCTATATCGCGGACAATCCGCATAAATCATCCACATCAAATATTTGGCAAAGTTTGCAGATTGTCATCCAGCAAGCGTACTCCTTGTAATTATATTTATCGACATTGCTGTGATATGTTTTAATTTTTTGCGTGGTACGTTAGCATGATCTGTGTCAAGGAGTCGCGAAATTTCTGGCTTTCTTCCCACTCGGCACTTTCGATGATCCGTCACGCGTATATTTGCGATACTTCAAAACAATGTTATAAACGCACAATTTACGTGCTACTTCTGTTCTAAATATTTCACGAATCGGTTAATTGGAGTATACGCGTTACACTGTCGGTATTATGGCGAATCGCTTTTTAAGGAAACTTTAATAGCCGGCGAAGCCTTGGTAGGAGTATTATTTTCATTTCTTTTCGCCTTCGAAATTCTAAAAATAGGGGATTCGGTAACCTTAAAAGTGGCCTATTTGGGTCGTTACCTCAAGCGCAAATGGACGATTTCGTACATCAACACTTTAGGATATTGGTTTAATAGTAATATACTCTATTACTATATAATCTCAAAATTAAAACAAGGCAAACGTCAAAGTAAACGATAATGATAATGGTTAATTTTCTTTGGGAATTCGTCAAAAAGTTTTAATCCTGCACGTGCCAATGTTCTGTCAAAAGGTTATTATTTTTGATGTAACCTCGGTATAAATTATAAATATTTTAGACAGACCACGATGTCAAATCTAACATTTTACGAGGAACCGCTGTAGTAGGAAGCACGCGGTACCTGTTCACTGACAATGTCTTTGATTATACGAATACAATAGCAGAAACTGTTTCCATTTGAGAAATTCATCAACCAAAACGTTTTCGAGCGTTATCTTTTGGTCGAATATTTACAATCACTGAACTCGTAGGTGTGTTGGGTAAGTTCTGCACATTTGAAGAGTATTTATATTTGTTTTATCATGGTTTACGTGTAAGTTGTTTTCAAGAAACTATCGTCTGTATAATTATTCATTATAAAAAAACTTTTACTGTATGCGCAATTTGGGGAGTAGATATTGAAATAAATTAAGAACTGGTTTATAATTTCTTGTTCTCTGGTCCTAGATTTCTTGAAAGAATGATTGAGTATGTGAGAGCTGGCCACAAGAAAAGTATAGGCGCAGCTTTTGAAAAACTTTATTGGAACTTTATTCCCGACGAGTTAGAATTGCTTAATGATTTAGTAAATGATAAGAGTTTATCACTAGAGACGTGGGGAATTGATAAAATGATATGTGTTGTATGCAACACCTGCATATCAAGGCTATATCTGTTTTTTCGCATTACCAGAAAAACATGCTTCGAAATGTCCTAAAAATTTGTTCATAAATGTGTTAAAATTCAGAATAACTTACAGGAAAGGTATTTGTATCCCAAATTAATACTTTCGAGTTACTATCTAATATAAATATATTATCCAGGCAGGTACTGCTTGATTTAGAGAATGTTGTCGGTTATGGTATTCATTTCCCTATCAAAACACTCGAAGATTAACATGACATTTGCCGTTTGTCTAACATTAATAATGTAATATAACATTCGGGCTTACTCGTATTTAAAATCAACAACTCGACATAATTTCTAGTTTTTTATCTTATCTTAAATGATTACTGTTTTTTTTTGTACCTAAAGGGGTTTCGATACAATCAACGTTTTTCAAAAAGAATCAGCTTTTCTTCTAAAACCAGTATTAAAATATTTTCGCTATAGGAAGCTAAATCACTTTACACACTGTACATAGTATTTTGTCGGCAAAATGATGTTAGAAGTGTATGCTCAGGAATGGAAGCCATTCTTAGTGGCTCCTATAACAACTAGTGCTCGGTGATAAATATAATTTTGCAATAGTTAATTGTAGAGGTTGTTAAACGTCGCACTTTAAAGTGAAAGATTCAAATTCATTTGTGAATAGTGAATATAATAAAAATAAAATAATACGTAAAATTAGGTGTGTTTTTAACGGATATATCTGCTCTTTGGTGCTGATGTAACCTTTAATCACTTTTCTCTTAACATTCTAAGTAGCACATTTATAATGTAATAGCCATTATTAAAACTATATTACATATTAAAACACCCTCGTAAATACTGTAACAAGAAGAAATAGTAGGGGAGTCACAAATCAACAAACAGATAATGACCGATATATTTATTTAACGACCGTTTTGTTTAGTTCCACTGCGAGTCATTAAAAATCGCCTTAGGTATCAATAAACGAGCTTAATTGCATCCAATTGGACATCATTTTGAACGGAACAGATATATGTATACACGTGGGTAATTATCTGCACGACAATGTCAAGATTTGTACGTTTTCGCATTGGACTAATACAGATCGGACCGTTTTGTTTTTAATACTAGGGAAGCATATACCCTTACCTTAGGATATTTTGATTTTATTTAATTTCATGCCCGAGTCCATTCATTCATATTAGGCATATAAGGCCGTTTTGATGTATTTTAAAATCGGTCCAGGATAGTAGACCGATGTTTTCCCGTTTAGTGCTGCCATCTTTTGAAATCTGTCAAGTATTATGTCAAAATTCATCAAAAAGCAGTCTTTTATTGTTTTTATGTACAAGTAAGAATTGCAATTGTTTCAGTGACTAGGAGATTTCGATGATGTAACTATTTGCATTTGATGGTTTTTTTGGAAGAACCTTAAACTGGAATTCCTAGTGGTATTTACGTAAATGCGTATAAGATAAACAAAGTTATGGAGCCTTAAATATTTAGAAATTTTGGATGAGTTACAAATAAATTTATTTTTTGATTTCCAGTTAGACACCTATTTAGCGGTAACTCTGTATATGTGGTTGCGTTGTTTCGAATTTCGTCAAGCGTAAGGGGGCCACTACGTTTCGGTAAAATGTTGGGCGCTTTCATTGGTCGGTAGATACTGCGGCTAGCTGTGTGTGGGCCTATTAGCCTGTTGATTCGGAAGAGGTGGGTCGTCTTGCTTGTTCGCTGCAGCGCCCTAGATGTTCTTGAGCTATTATTATTATACTAAGTACGTCGTTCCTTTAGAGCTGTTTTCCAAATGTCTGATAGATATCGTGCACTATCTCTTCTGTTTAAGTTATCCGGGCATTTTTCGATTTCAATTCCTGCCCTTATTATCCGTTTATTTAGATGTTTGACCCTGGCTAGCGTTGATGTTGGGTATAGCGAGAATGTTTCTTCTTTCTTAGCGACTGGGATTGATTATATTTTCGTCTCGTCGTCCATTTATTCGCGATTTATTTTGTCAGACGTAGCTAAAAGCGCACATTTTGTAAGTGTGTTTCGTAAACTCCTTGCTCTTCTAAGATTACCTTGTCTTTAGGAGTCTCGAGCATCTTATGGGCGATTGTAAATACATTTTCTACTTTCGAATTTAAGCAAATTGTAGTCTTGTTTGGTGGTGTATGTTCTTGTGTCTCGTGTTGTTTGTTAGACTGGTTCTGTAGTAATATTTTTCGCAGGGTGCTATTTGACTATCGTCTGATAATGTTTTTACTTTTGTAACGCAATAAGAAAAATAAAATGATTAATTTTCGGTCCTAAAATGAATTTTATATACTTCACAGATAAAATTATTTAATTATGTTTTTAACAAGAGAAATGTCTCTGTCGATAAAAGCCATAGGAAAACGCCTTGCTCCTTCTTGATGAATTCCTTTCACGTTCAAACTCTTTATACCAACGGTAAATTGTAGCGAAGGAAGGTGCTTGTTCACTAAAAAGGATTGCTCTAAATAAGCACTGTATGATTGTTTTTCACAGTCTAGATTTTCTTATTTTCAATAAGTTCAGCTTATCTCTCGTATATGTGTATGTACAATGTTGGCAATTTTCATCTACAGCAGCATTTGGTTAAGGACGTATTATTAGTAAAAGAAGCTCATGTTTTGGAAGAGGATTTACCAATACTTTTCAGCACTTTACGTATGCTATTTACGATGATATGACGTAACACAAGTCTCTAAGAGGCGCATATTTCGTACAAACTCCACTGTACAAACTGTTCACGTTTACGCAGAACTTATACCTTCATTGTTCGTAAACAGATGAAAAAATAAAATTTATTCCGCCGGTTAGCTCGCTTAACCGGCCGGCCGAACAAATTACGTAAGGGAACACTAGAAACGTTTCAATCGCGACTAGATATTGTGTCAGATAGCATCGACAAGCCATTATATGAGTTCATAACGTAATTTATAACGGCCTCGGGTGCATTTAATTTTGCAATAATTATATATTATTAGTATTGTGAAAGGGAATGGGTTTCAATACTGCAGGACTCTGCGAAGCAGGTAAGAGAAAATGTGAAATTTAAAAGTTTCCCGACTCGTTTTTTAACGTTTTGTTTCATACCGGCACGGTTTTGCATTTTTCATCGATCTCCCAAGGTCCGTATCTTGATTGTTGTGTAGAAGTGTCGATAAAAAAGATAATGATTATACAGTGTTTTTGAAAAGTTAATATATTTAAATTAAAAATAGAATCCGTCATATATTTTTTTTTAAATTACTTAAGAAATATTACTCCATTGTACCTTTTATCATTATTTATTTAAATAAAATGAAAACTATATATTTTTTTTGGCTAGCTCGTGTTTTTATCTCGGGTCGATTCAGGTAGAGAGATCAAACAATAATCCTCTGACATTAAATGGTACAAACAAAGAAAACAAAGATTTTCTTTCTATTAAATAACGTCTGTTTTAGAAACCAACATTTGTTTCTATCAATACGAATACAAATATAATGTGCAAAATAATATCAAATTCAGTTAAAATAAATACACAATGATAATAACTTCAGAAATAATTCAGTATTGACGAATTAATTACAACTATTTAACTATTGCCGTCTCTACAAAAATAATACATTATACATATTTCGCAAGTCATGCTTTTTAGACAGGTACGTTACCAATATAAAGTGTTGTAATGTAACATATTTAAGTCATCATTTTTGATGAACATTATTGTCAAATATTTTGGATATACTGACTGAGTAATTCACTAATGTGTTTATATTAGATAATTAATTATTACTGTAGATTCTAGCTGAAGATGCCCGTAGGGCGAAACATGTACTAGAGTAAATAAAATTTCATATAAGGTTCTAAGAGGATTTATTATTTACACTATATTATCAAATTGGATTTTCTACATTTTCATATATATTAACGGCTATGGAATTAAGATACTTTTAGAGTCAACTAGGCACCACATCATCAATTATGTTAAATAAGCACATTACCACCAGTAGTAGATGGTTAAATCATGTTATTTTAAATTCTTCATGTTAACTTAAGTTCTGTTTGATGTAAAATTGGTTGAAAAATCATATAAGTAGGTATGTATTTGAGAAATCGGTATTTTGAGAGAAATTAACTAATTTTCATGTTAAATACCGCCGATATTTGGATTTGATTCTAATTGAATGTATAAACGTTAGTTTTTCGAATATCCTTCTTGTATTTGAAATTTTTACTCTATTTTTAGTGCTGATTAAAATGAATTAGATTTAATTGTGAATTATATTTTGAGTAAACGTTTGCATAAACGTGTGAGCACTTAACAATAATCATAACTGAAACATCATGTCAGTATGTATACATGGTAATGTAATTTGCAATAATATTATCAGAGGTATCATTACTGTTTTTTTTTTGTGTTTTTAGTCATTTTTTTTGTTCTATAAGAACATTCTCTTATCTTTGTAATAGATACTGTACATGCTCTCTTAAGAAGACCTACCTATCTTTACTTCATCTTGACGCTGATCAATTTCGATAGATAAATTGACGATGTGAGACAAGCATACACCGACAGATGACTCACATCGATTTAACTACTAACAACTTGGCCGAATGGACCGCTATTGACAGCTAAAGACCGAGCGGGAAGGCCTGGCAGGAATCGCAGCAGTTGGTTGTGAAAGTATGTTTGTCAAGGTCTCCACGCGCTCGCACACCGATAGAATTGAATACAAATTATGTTCCCGCAGAACTCGCTGGGCTTTGCTACCTGTATTCCGTTCGATTGTTTAGTAGGTTAATCTGTTAACTTTAATTTTTTGTATTGATCAATCCATATTCGACTGCAAACTTTTATAATCTACGTGACTTAATACCATTATAATTATTGTTTTATATATCTGATGCGCAAAATGCATACATTAGGAAAGATGAACTGCACGCTTAATATATCTAACTTGAAGAGAAATTATTGAAGCAATACACAAGAAAATGAGTGTTCCTGGATTTGTCAAACGTATTTATTATTTTGGACCGTTGGGGAATTTGTATTTGCTGGGTTTTTGCGGTCCAATATAGATTAGAAATAGAGGAAAATTACAGACAAAGGCAAATAAGAAATTTCTACCAAGGAATTAAACACGAAACGAAAAGACACCAACATAAAAATGAAGGGAATATTATTATGGATGTGGAACAGAATTTGGAATGTTGGGCGGATTACTTGGAAAAGCTGTTGAAACGGCCAAAAATATCAGATGCAGAAAATGTAACAGAAAATTTAAACAATGAAATAGTCCAACCACATTTACAAAGACAGGGGGAATTAAAACCACTAGATCAGTGGTTCCCAAACTTATTTTGCCTACTGCCCACTTTGAGAATAAATTATTTTTTAGCGCCCCCATTTTTTCACCTACTCAAAAACCACTATAACTTCAAATTAAATTAATTATTGTGAGCTATATTAGCGGAGATTAAACATTCATTCTAAACGAGACTTTTACTATGGGTTATAGTAAAAGTCTCGTTTAGAATGAATGAGTTAACTTGAGACCTGAGCGTAGTAGGTAGTACACAACGGCGCTCAGGTCTCAAGTTAACTTTTACGGGCTACACCTGCCAATGAGAATGATTATTGAAACGCAACTTTATAGTATTCAGACAAAGTATCTTTTATTCAAAATTCAAAATAAAACAAACATAATCGATTCTAATATAAAAACTAATGTGAAGGATGAATCTGATGCTGTTTAATAAGTTTGTTGATATCAGGTTCCAATTTACTCAAGAACAGCCGCAAGTCACCACGTTCGGTAACATGCAAACGATTTCTCTTTTTAGTAAGCAGCGTTGCTACAGCACTAAATCCACGTTCACACAAATATGACGATGGGAATGCTATCAAGAATCGTTGAATGATTGACCACAATCCAGGGTACAATTGCGGGATCGGTTTTTGTAGCCAAAATTCTTGGTAGCCATTTTTGAACTTGATTTTTATTTCCTCGTTCGTTGTCAATTCTATAAGTTCTTCTTCCAGATGTGGTGATATTGCTGTGTTGACATTTGAAAACGGATCCAACACCCAGTCTGGTATTTCCAAGTTCAAAATATCCTGGTATCGTTCGGTGAAGTCAATGTGGAGCTTTTCCAAATGTTGGCAGTAGGCAAACAAGTCGTCGTTACTGCAGGATACTGATAAATTCGGAAAATTATGAAATTCACGTCTGCCCATATTCTTTTTGTGTAGAAGCAGTTTGGCTGCGAAAGCAGCAACGACATTTTTTGTTTTAATTAAATTTAGTTCATCGCCTTGCAGTTGGAGATTCATGTTGTTGAACAATTTATACAGGTCTGTCATGTAAGCTATATCATTTTTTGATGTAATGAGCTTGTTGCGCAATTCTGTATCTTTAGTTTCCAAAAACTCTATCACAGAGTCAAACAGGTTGTAAAATCGAGTCAGACAATTGCCTCTTGATAGCCAACGAACTTCGGTATGAAACAACAAACGGTTGAAATCTTCGTCATTAGTAACACAAAGCTGATGAAATAATCTATCATTCAAAGAGCAGTTACGGATTTTATTGACTGCTTTGATGACATATTGCAGTGATTGAAATAGTCGTTCACTTAAATTTCTAGCAACCAAATGTTGTCTATGAATAACGCAATGTACAGCAAGGACATCTGGAATTTTATTTTTTACGTACGCTATGAAGCCTTTATGGCACCCTGTCATAGCCGGAGCGCCATCCGTAGCAACTGATATAATATTTTTCAAGGGAATCTCTTTCTCATCACAAAACTTTTCCAATGTATTGAATATGGTTTCGCCTTTTGTATCGGTCTCTAAATTTCTAGCAAACAATAGTTCTTCACATATTTTCTCATCTTTAATAAACCTCACGTAAGACAGCAACAATGCTTCATTAGTTGGTAAAGTGGACTCATCGAGCTGAATTGAGAATTGACTAGTCCTCAGATGATTGCACAATGATTCTTCTATGTTTCCGGCCATTTCATCAATTCGTCTTTGCACAGAATTATTACTCAAAGGAATTTTTCCGATAATATCTGCGGCCGGTTTATGAAGCACAGTAGTTATTACTTCCTTTATTGCTGGCAAAATTAACACTTCTCCGATGTTGTGTGGTTTGCCTTTTTGAGCAATTAACAAAGAGATGTTGTACGAAGCTCGAAGTCCGTCGTCATCTTGCTTAGCAGCCGCCGAAAAGAGTTTTGCTACACTTGGCCGAGTATTATGCTTCTTCTCTAGGTCTTGAAAATATGCTACATTCTTGTCTTTCTTATCTGGATGCATTTTATTCAAATGATCTTGAAGTCTTGAAGGCTTCATTGCTTCATTCGAAAATGTTTTTAGGCATAGAAGGCACAAAGGCGACGATGGGTTTGTAGGATTTTCAATGAATCCGAATTTAATATATTCCGCACAGTATTGCCGTCTCTTCTTTTTTACTTCCGACATTGTTTTGTTTTGAGAAATACGTAAGTATAAGTGTTGAACTTAAGTACTGCTTATCTATTACGCGCGAAACCGCAAATGAAAATAAAATAAATATTACGTTGTTTATATAGGATTGCATAAGCAGCACGCACCGACAGGAATAAGACAAACATGCATAAACTCGTTTATCTCATTCGACGCTCAATCGTACTCAACAAGTAAGAACAAGTATTCTATGAACCAGCCGATTGATACAGTTGCCTTTTTATTTGTTTGTTTGTGTCTCTTTTCGTTTCGAAACGGAGCGACCGATTGATATGTTTTTTATTTTATTTATTCAATAAAACAGGACAGATATATGAACTACTCGGAGAGAAATATCGAACCGAGTTGGTTTGAGCAATCTCTTAATTAATATTAGTTGATGTTCACAAGCTGTAGTCGAGAGTAGGGATGGGACATCGGTGGGTAAACATCGATATCAAACATCGATGTTAACATCGTTGATCAACATCGATGGTTGCAAAATATCGACTACCAAACATCGATGTTTTTAAACATCGATAATTATATTTATAGATTTATTTTTTGGCAGTTTAACAAAAACTTTATTATAACTTAATTAATTTACGTCCTTAACAAAATGATATAAAAGATATCACTATTCAAAAAAAATAATAAAAGAAATATATACATTTATAATATGTAGTTAACTTTAGAAACTACTCAAAAAAAACTATATAAAAAAACAATATTATGCAATTACGCATGAAACAACCACATGACTTAAATCGTCTGATACTTAAAAAATATATACATTTACGTGTATCAAAGCTTTTTAAGAGAACGATTTTTATTTGGGATTTTATAGTCTTGCATTTTTTTTTGACTACGCTGGCAAATACCGAGATACATATGGATATGGTTTTATATTTCTGATGTGTCATCTTGCATTTAATACGTGTATCGTCGTGTATGATTGTACGCACTAGGGAATTTCCCGAAGAAGTATACATCGGTAATGTCTATCTCCCTTCTTTTTCTATGAAAATACGTTTACCTCCTTCACTTATTCTGCATGCATACATAATTTAACTTTTATTCTGCACATTAAAAGTACTATAAATTTATGTATTTAATTATATATTATTTAAATATTTATACTGAGTAATATTTAAAAGAGCCTAAAATGAAATATTCGAATTTATATGATATAGCACTGTGAAATTTAAATACTTCTTTTATTCGTAGACAATTTTACATCCTCGTAGCCTGTATGTGAGCTGTTAATTTGGAAACATTTTTGTATTTGTCAACAGAGGACGCTGTTTTATTTTGTGATTAGTGCAAGTACATTTTGTCAAGCTTAAAAGTTCGATGTTCACTATATTTCTTCTAACATCGATAGTTTATCGATAAATCTAAATTGCAAACATCGATGCAAAAACATCGAACATCGATCCTAAAGTATCGATGTTCAATGAACATCGATGTTTATCGCCCATCCCTAGTCGAGAGTCGAGAGCTCAGTCGGTGTCTAAGAGTCCTCCTAGATTCTAGATGAAATTACAAATCGCCCCCTAAGCCTTTACACAACGCCCCCATTTTTTTTCTGGGTCTCTTACCGCCCCCCTTTAGACCTGCAGCGCCCACAAGGGGGCGTTATCGCCCACTTTGGGAACCTATGCACTAGATGAAGGCGAAATAAAAGGAATTATTTACCAAAAGAAGAATAACCGAAGCCCAGGCGAGAATCAAATTATAAAATATGATTGTTAGAAATTACTAGAGGAAATAACGAAGATAATACAGGAATGGTGGAGACAAGCAAGGTGGGAAAGCGCGTTAATATGTCCAATTTATAAAAAGGACAAGTCATCATGTGAAAATTATAGAGGAATAGCATTGCTAGATATGGTGTATAAAATATTGGCAACAGCTATTAGGACAAGGTTAAAAGAAGACACTGATATTATGCTGGGATAGTATCAGTGTGGATTTAGAAGTAAGAGATCAACGGTGGATCAGATAGCATACTAAAGCAGTTGCAAGAAAGCCACTATAGGCAAGACATAAACATTCATATGCGTTTTATAGACTTTCATCAGGCATATGATTCAGTAGATAGGGGAAAACTATTAGAAGCTATGAGAGAAATAAGAGTGCGGGATAACGTGATAAAAAGTAACGGAAATGACTCGAATTGACGAAAGTTCGAGCGGGTTAGTTCGGATAAAACGCAGACTGTCGAGAGTTTCCATAGTTTATACCGGTTTAATACAAGGAGATTCCCCTTTCAGCAACATTATTCAATGTAAAATTAGAAATCACATTGAGACGAAGCAATATTTACGGAACGGGGTTGATATATGACAAGAAACACCAGGTCTCCTCGTCTTTGCCGACGACGTAACGATAATAACAAGAAATATAGAAGAACTAAAGTGAAACAGCGAAATTGTCACTCATGGTAAATAAAAGTAAGACAAAGTATATGAAAATGAGATACGGCCAGGAAGACAAACAGGACGAAGAACTAAAAATTAAAATGATTAAACGTATCGCTTCTAGAGGGTTTGGTGGATCAATTATCTTGGCGTCCAAGTAGCAGATCGACACGAGATGGAAGAAGAAATCGAAGCAAGACTGGTTAAAGAAA
Source organism: Amphimallon solstitiale (assembly GCA_963170755.1). Taxonomy (NCBI): domain Eukaryota; kingdom Metazoa; phylum Arthropoda; class Insecta; order Coleoptera; family Scarabaeidae; genus Amphimallon; species Amphimallon solstitiale. The sequence goes on from OY720679.1 coordinate 149,940,894, forward strand.
ACAAGTGTGCTGGGATATTAAACGAGTTACTAAGAAATAAGGAAATATTTATACGAGCCAAAATAAGAATTTATAGGAGAGTACTGAGACCAACAGTACTCTATGGTGCAGAAACGCGGACCCTAAGCAAAACGTACGGGAAATGTGGTAGAAGTATAGGAACGGAAAATATTGAGAATAATAATGGGTGGAGTTAAGACACAAGACCAATCGAAGAGAAGAACAAATGAAGAAGTATTTGCGATTTTTTGAGAACCAACAATATTACAGGAGGTCAGAGCACAGATATTGAGATGGCTAGAGCATCTGGTAAGAATGTCAGAAGGAAGAGTAACGAAACAATCGATGTGGAGAGGAAGAAATGAAGGGAAAAAAGAGGGGCGGCCAAAGAGGAAATGGTTAGAAGAGGTGGAGAATGACTGGAGGAAATTGGGACTAAGTATATGCGATTTTTGGAGAACCAACAATATTACAGGAGGTCAGAGCATAGATTTTGAGATGGTTGGGGCATGTGGTAAGAATGTTAGAAGGAAGAGTAACGAAACAGTCGATGTGGAGAGGAAGAAATGAAGGGGAAAAAGAGGGGCAGCCAAAGAGGAAATGGTTAGAAGAGGTGTAGAATGACTTGAGGAAATTGGAACTAACATCATGGAGAAGAAAAGCAAGGGAGAGGGCGGTTTGGAAACAAATTGCTAACCGAGCCAAGGAACTTGAAGGTCTATAGAGGTTTATATATACAAATTCTATCTGCTGACTAGAAACTTTGTCGGATTAGATATTAATTTCCTAATTTCGCAGCGCGAAGTAGAAAAATCAATTTAGATATTTCTACGATGAGAAAAAAACAGAATTTTAAAAATAATTAAAATTCAAATTTACACATTCATTTCCGAACTGCCGGAAAAGATGTATTATTTCAACTGTTACTTGAAAATATCAAGACGTTTAAGTAGATATGGAGTCAGGGTTACGTGGCGCAGATGGGCGCGCGTCTTACCGGCTATAAGAAGGCATCAGTTCAAATCTCATCGTAGGCAAATTTATATATATTAATAATGGCAAACGCAAACGTTGAAATATGTTGGTCAATACTATTAACGAAAATACGAAACGCAAGTGATTTTGACACCTTTATAGCTTGTATTCCCTTGCAGTGCAATGCAGGGCAGAGCATTAACAACCTGAAAAATATCCAAAATTATCTGGGTCTGTATCTTTACAGGCAAAAGTCTTTACGAAAATCATCCAATGACAAAAAATCCTAAAATACATAGTATAATACATAAATATGGTAATTTGTATAATCAGTATTTATTTTCGTGAATAGCAAAATACAAAATATTCCGAATTTCTACGAACGGTAGTTGTTAATCTACCTACGGTGATAGGTGATAGAAACTTACTGTATTATATAGGTATACATCAACACTCTAAATGTTTAAAAGATCTTTCGATTCCAAGAGGAACCCTAAAATGAATGGATAATAACGAGGGAGACTCGCATTCGGAAAGAATTCGCCAGGGCTGGTACGAAATCGAAAGTGCACTTCTGGGCTGCTTATTGGCTTTTTGAAAGGCGCATCCGGCGGTGTTTCAAAACGAACCGATCCTTTTCACAAAGCCCGGCGAAAGAGCTTATTTCCACCAGACGGCGGCGAACACTGAATTTTCAATTCTGAATAAAACGACGCAAACGCTCCGACAGTCTGAGACGAGAGAAATAAAGAAACGTTCGCGCTTACAAAGCGTGAACCTGACTGTTAGCAATCTTTCTAATTAGAAGGGAGACTCGGGCGTCGTCATTTAATTTATCGGATTGCAGAAAAAATGTCTTCTCGTTATTTTAGCTGCCTAAAAGGATTTTCTTTTAAATGGGGAAATGATTACGCTACGAGAGGTATAATGTGGAATTGCGAGAGTTTTCAAACAACACATTGTTTGTCAATAGTAAAATCTTCTTCACATGACCAAATACATGAGACTATAAAGGCTTAGTACGAGGGTTACGCTATATATTTTCAATCACCTCCTGCATCAGTGCACTTTAGTAACCGACAACAACGTAAAAGCTTGAAACCAGCCATTTTTTGGAATGCTCTCAAAAAATTGATGAATTGCTTCATCTATCTCATCCTCCGACGTGAAACGTCGACCACGTAAATGTTTCTGTAGGTTAAAGAACAACTAGAAATAACACATGGCCAAATCAGGCGAATAGGGTGGATATTCAATGACTTTCACATTATTTTCACGTAAAAATTCAACTATCTGCTGTGCACTGTGTGACGATGCATTGTCGTGATGCAACATTAACCCGCGAATGTAGACTGACCCAAGAACCGCAGGTAAACATTTTGTGGGGTACCATTTTGCTGTGACTGTACGTTGATTTTCCTGCTTTCCTGTACTACTTTATTGTACTTTCTTGACAGCTCTTTGCTTTTTGGCCGTTGTTGGTGTTGGTGCATCTTCGTGGATCCACACACGGCTCTCCTGGTGGATAGGAATATCGTAAAATGGGATGTAGGTTTCATCACCTGTTATTATTTTAGATGGAATACGATGTCCACCATTATTAACATTTCTAACGTTTTCCGAGCGATTCTTACTCGTGTGTGGCACGCAACGAGTAACATTTTTTTTCATCCGAAGGTGATCATGTAAAATTGAATTTACTGTTGCGGATCCAACACCAAGAGTTGCCTCAATCGCTTGATAGGTTCATCTTGGATCTTTGTCGATCATACGTCTCACTCTCTCAATGTTTCCAGCGGTAACTGAAGAACAAAGCCTACCAACACGTGCCTCATCATCAAGCGATATCGGTTCTCTTTTAAATTCGCTATACCAGCGAAATACAGTTGCGCGTGAAGCACTTTCATCACCAAATGCGAGTTGCAATCACTCAAGACTTGTTCACTTAAACCGACCTTGAAATTGTAGTAGATCATTACGCGCACATCTGGTGATGATTTCAATCCCAGTTTTATATTATTTGTGATGCAAGATTTGCTTTCGTTAAACACTTGATTGCAATATCAACATTTCTTACATTTTTGAAAATTTGATTTGTTATTTTTGTAATGTCTTGTTCTTTTATTTTTGGAAGCCCGTATACGTTAATTAGAATTTATAATCCAAATTTTGGGTTAGAATTCTGTACTGCTTACTTGATTTATTATTTTTTTCTTCCCATACTAATCGTGTTATCTTCTGGAGATACCATTAGTTGCTCTTCTCAGTTGTCAACATATATGGAAGATTTCTGTGTTATATTTGTATTTCCTGCATTAGTTGTCTACTGCTCAATCTTTTGTTTTCTAAATTTATTTAACTCATTTTTAAATATTGTAAGATTGTTAATCTCTTTTCTTTTGCTTATTTTTAACTGTATAACATCAGCCTATTTTACGACCATGTGCTAGACATTTGCGAGTACGTATGACTCGTGAAATCAATCGGGAAGCGTTTAAAATTTGTTGTCTTAGACTCCGATTTCGCGTGCCGTTAACCCTTTAATTTCTCGCATATTTGATTTTGTGCTGTTGCCATTACCTTATTAAATGAGATTTAAAAGCTATAGTTAAATATTTATTATGTTGGATTTGATTTTTTTTGAAAGAAATAACTGGATGTTTATCGCATCGTTAATTAAGTGCGTTAGGGTTGACGTTAAATTAGACATGATGCTGTTTAATTATTCTTTGATTTGTTATTGAAGTGCGCCATGCTCTACCTTGCCCTTTTCTAAAGCATCCCATAATAGCCAGATTATTGAATTTTTTTACACAGGTTTTTCGGAAGTTGACAGGTGAAATACAAACGTCACAATGACACTTTCTCCTGGAGCATCTAAAGTAACATATTTGTATAAAATCTTCTCGATGATGCTGAACTGTTTGATCATATGAAAGGTCGACATTTTGCGGCATATGTTGAGTGTTAACATAGCTAAGTAGGATAATAGCTTGCATTGCTGACTCCAGAAAACGCGGAAAGATATTTTCACCGATTAACTTTATCCTATAATATAAAGGTATATTTATTTAATAATAATAATAATAATAATAACTTTATTCAATCTTTACACAAAATGTTTTAAAACAGTCAAACAATAAAAGTGATAAAGTAATATTCATATCCACACTAGAATTTGAAAAACACTTCCAATTTGTAAACAGCACAGTTCATCAGTATGGTTTAAGTCGTTCCTTAAAAATATTCTTTGTTAGGTTTTTGAAATCATAAGGTAAACGATTATATATTTTTACTATTTGAGTAGATACACTCCTCTGCACAATACTTTTGGCAGTATGTGGCGGTAAAAGATAAGCCTGTGTTGTTTCCCTGCTTCCATAAAACAGTGGTGAAGTTCTTGATGTTTAAATAATTCATAATTATCTTTCACGAACAGAGCACAGTCCATCATGTACAGACACGACAATGTGAGAATCTTTTTTTTCTTTAAAAACCTCCCTGCAAGAATCAGTTCTTCTCATTTTAAAAATGTTCCTAATGCACAATTTCTGGAGGATGAATATCATAGATACATTCGCAGATACTCCCCCGATAAATAGTGCCATATCGCAACTTTGACTCAACATAAGCATAATACGCAGAAACACTCGCCTGCTCATTTACTGAAGTTGTTATTACGTATTAAAAAACGACATTTTTCCCGCCAGGTACTTAACATGTTTTTTTGGGTACAGTACAACTCGTCACCAGTCCTAATCCGCAATAAAAGTAACAGGCCAACTCATCACTGCAAAATACAGGTACTTTTAAATCCACCCTCCAGGGATAGGTGAACTCATCACCCGCCTGGATAATCCGATTAACGGTAAAATTTTAGATTAGTAAGATTGAGAATAACGGTAATTAACGGTATAATTTTAGACAACTAAGATTGAGAATAAATCATATATAAGGGTTGGGGACAATTTTTGTCATTTTATTTACGATTGTAGAGATGACCACTTTAATAATAGATTTTATATTGAGTCAGCGTGGACAGAAAATGCTCGTTATAAATGATTATAAATTTCAAAAACGTAAAGTGTTAAAAGGTGAAAAAATATTGTGGACTTGCACTGTGAAAGGCTGTTCAGCAAAGTGTCATACAGGAGGTAAGTTTAATTATACGCATATACTACTATATTACTTAAACTGTATATTTTTCTCATTTTACAAAATATATATGTTTTATATTAAATATTTCCGTATGCTTATCTATTATTCTTTTAATATTTGGGTATTGTCAGATGGTACAGGGTAGTCATTTTGAACAGTTAGTGTAAATGTAATTTAAAAAGTGTTATTACTATGTTTATTTTTGTGTTTGTTGTTACTGTTAGAGTTTTTTTCTAATTAATCTATTTTATTTTAATGTACTTATTAACTTTGAAATTTTAAATTTCTATTTATTATTACCTTAGGAATATTAACTCCAAAAGAATCCAGTGATGTCCACAGTGTAAAGCAACAATAGTTAGTAATGCATTATGTAATGTGTAAATGCAAATTTTCGGCCAGGCAGTTAGTAAATATATTAATATATTTACTAACAGAATAAATATAAGTTACTTATTTTGTCTTTGTTTAAAGGAGCGGATGACGTAGTTTGGTACGAGTTAAATCATAATCATGACCCAGATGTACAGAAATTAAGCAGGCAAGCCATCAATAATTCATGCAAGAGGAAGGCAGTGGGTGATTTGTGCGAAAGACCAGCGAAAATCATCAATTTGGAAATTGCTCGTTCTACGTATAAGACGAACGTCAGCACGAAGGACATCGGTTTAATTAGACACAACATCAACCGAAATCGCACGAACATCATGCCGACCAACCCAAAGAACATCGTTGAAGTCCACAAAGTTTTGAGTAGTATAGAACTGAAAACCGATCGACAGGAATGTTTTCTTTTGGACGACGATTCTGTAAATCATATCATCATATTTGGTTGTTTTTCAAATTTAAAATGTTTGTCAGAAGCCGACACTTATTATATGGACGGAACATTTAAATATGGTCCTAGATTCTTCTTCCAACTATTTACTATTCATAGCATACGCAATGGTCATTACATACCACTCATATTTTGCCTCCTTCCGAATAAATGTACCCAAACATATATCAAAACGTTCGAAAATTTAAAAAAGGCATCAGAAGCATTTAATTTCCTCTTAAGTCCGCGTAGAATAATTTTAGACTTTGAACAATCTATTCATAGCGCCGTCAATCGTGTTTGGCCTTCTGCCTCTATATTTGGATGTCGTTTTCACTTAGCTCAGAGTTGGTACAGAAAAATCCAGCAATTGGGATTGGTATCTATTTATAAACAGTCTCACTCAAACGCAAAGTGGCTTCATCACCTGTTTGGATTGCCTTACCTTCATCCTCTAAAAGTCAGCGAATGTTATGTAAATGATTTTATGGCTTATCTACCTTCTACAGATGCTTTTAGTAGAATGTCTGATTATTTAGTTGATAATTATATTAAGGAAGATGCTACTTTCCCTCCATCATTATGGGCGTCCAATTCGAGCCATTTAGACTTGACAACAAATCCATGCGAATCGTTCCATGCCCACTTTTCAAACGCCTTTTACCATACTCACCCAAATATAAATATTTTTATACAAACCCTATTAACAGTACAGACTCATATATATATTAAAATACAAAGCATACATATTCCAGCTGTTGTGAAAACACGAAGGGTTAGGGAAGCTGAATTGTTCTTGCAAGAAAAGTTGTGTCAGCAAAAAGAGGGAATAATATCAGATTATGAATTTGTGAAACTTGTATCGCATAGATATAAAATGTCAAAATAAACTGATTTGTATGTATATAATAATTACCAATTAAATGTAAAGCATTCAATAAAATGTGTTTCCACCAATTCTCGCTTATTTACTTACTAATTTTAATTACTATTATAGGTGGTAAGTAGCCTTTCAAAAACGTAAATTGTTAAAGATGACAAAATATTGTGGAGTTGCAGTGTGAAAAGCTGTTCAGCAAAGTGGCGTACAGGAGGTAAGTTTAATTATACGCATATACTACTATATTCCGGACTTAAATTATGTATTTGTCTTCTTTTACAAAAATATATGTGTTTATACTAAATACGGATTACTTGGTGATGAGTTGGCCTATCTGTGGTGTTGAATTCACCGGTCGGTATCTCATGCCGGTGATGAGATGGCCTATCATTAATACCTACAAAATTTGCTACGGATTACTTGGTGATGAGTTGGCGCCCGCCCGTTTTTTTTCGATCCACTTGCAGCTCCAGAAATGTCACATCATCCCCAGTTCTTATTTCTTGATGTCGATACTCCACAATTAAAGAATCCTCTTTGCAGTACGAAAAACGTAATATATTTGTTTTATCCATATTCAACTGCGAATGATTTTGTTGAAACCAATTATCAAATAAGATAATGTTTCAGTTATTTCTCTGTTGATTTCATTATTTTTACTTCTTATTACAACTGAGGTGTCATCAGCGAAAAGTGCAGTTGTGTACGTCGTTACCGATGGCAAATCATTTACATAAATTAAGAATAGAAGAGGACCCAATACCGGTCCTTGTGGTACTCCCCTCTCTACAGATATTCATGCAGACCTCAAGCCACTGCCACGATCAATTAATTACACACTGTTGTCTGCCGCACAAGTAAGATCGAATTACTTCCAGAGCCGTTCCTCTAATACCTGTAAGTTCTAATTCTTGGTACATTACGTTGTAACTCAGAGAATCAAAAGCTTTTTATAGGGCTAAAAATATTCCAACTGTGCATTGGTTATTGCTGATTCCGCTGCTGATTACATCCGCTAGCACTTGATAAATTGCTCTTGATGTATATCTACCAGACACAAACCCATTTTGCTGTGCTGATAAGACATTCTTGTGAATTAGAATTGTATTAATTTTTTTTAATTCATTAGAAAATATTCCATTTTTTAAGCAATTGTTCACTGTCGGCTCCAGAAGTACGGCAAACTTAGGTGCACACCCTTTCAGTAATTTTAATTAAATATTGCAACGTCACCATTTCGTTCCTAAATTAAAGCCAACACACGGACAGTAAAGAAAACTGAACAAACAAGATTGTTAGCAGAGGACGATATTTTGACACGATGAATTTTTATGCGCGACACGTTCAAAACTACGTAATGTCTTAACGAAAATGCCGCACACCGTTGACACAATTCCATACATAATCATTCGCGCCGTCCATACCGACGCAACCAGTAGTAAATATTACACGATTGCAAACGCAAAACAAACACCACTATGGGTATAAATTTTGCATAATGTATTTAAATTTACCACAAGGAACATGAACACGTTTTCGGGGGACAATTAAGGTGTGAATTATATGCGCCGGCGACTTTGTAAGTACTAGTTTTTCCGCCTTTTTTGCGTAATTTTATGGTCGCAATGATGAGACAATTACATGACAGGTAGTTCGTTTTAAGTATTTCATAATCGGGTCCCGTATCGTGAACCGACGAAAACCACACATGTAATTTCTTTAACCTTGGATTGCTGCAGTCATTGTGTACACCACATACAGTGCCGTTCACGAAAATTCGCCCAATTAAAGACACGGTGAAAATCAAAGAAATATATATATCTATAAATAATATTTAAAATTTGATTTTCAATACTTTTTATATAAAATATTTCAAAAATCTGACCTGAAATAAAACATACTCTTATCGAATACCGATTTTTTGCAAATATCTCGTAAATTAATGCATTCGATATAGATTTATTAACTGTACGAAAGTATTTAGAACTGTACTTGGAATCATTTTTGTATAAAAGAAATTTCAAAATTCGGACCGGAAGTAACACTTTTACTCTTATCTAGTAGCAATTTTTTGCAAATATCTCACAAAGTAGGCATTTTGTAGAGATATTAGAATAGAATTTTGAATAATTTTTGCATAAAAAAATTATGAAAATTCAGACCTGAAGTAACACACTTAAAGATTTACTTTTTTAACAAGATTAAAGTTAATTTAGAACAACTTTTGTATAATTTAAAACGCACATATTTATAAGAAGAGTCGTGTGGTGGCCACACCTCATTTTTTGATCTATATTTTTTTAGACATGTTCTAAAGCTAGATTGAAAAGGTCGCAACACTTTTGTTGATACGACGTCATTATTATTCAAGGTGATTAGTATTAGGTACTTTTCTTATTTTGTATATAGAGGTGATAATATAGCTAAAATTCTAAGCCGATAATCGTCGTGTTCTTTTGTAGTTGTAGAAAAAAGTCCTACGAAAAAATCCATAAAAAAAAACATACTCCTTAAAAAATAGATGTACTATACTGAAATTACATTTTTACTATCATCATAAATAAATAATACAAATAACCTAGTAAATTCGCGGGCTGCTTTCTTTTCGCTGAGCCTGGTAAAGTAAAACACAATTTATTTGACACAAAAACATTTATTTATTATTTTTCAAAGTATTTTCTCCACAGTTAATGCATTTTTGAATCCGTGAAAACATTTTCTCCAATTTTCTGGCCATAGTATGTTTATCTCATTTTTAAAGGCATCAACCTTTCCTTCGCCCGATGTAAAACGTAAACCCCGTAATTTATCCTTTAGCTGCGGAAATAAGAAGTAGTCATTAGATGCTAGGTCTGGACTATATGGTGAATGCTCCATTATTTCTATGTTTTGGACATTCAAATACTCAGTTATTCGAGAGACATTGTGGGCCCCAGCGTTATCTTGATGCAAGATAATCCTTCCTCTTGGACGTTTTTCGCGAAAATTTTGGAGAGCCTAAGGTAAACAAACTGTAACATCCCCAATAATTCCGAAAAATATGGCGACCATCTTCTTGCTTCGACTTTTTTCACTCATTCTCAAAGAACCAAGCTGTCGATTGTTGTTTTTTTTTTCGGGATCATAGCAGTATACCCATGTTTTACCAAATGAGACGATCCACGGTTAAAGCTGTCTAGTGCAGACCTGCACTGCTTGAATACCTCTCACAGTAGTATGCCGGTCTTCTACAGTCATGTTCCGAATAAAACCAATATATTTTCTGGAACTGCTGTTTTTGGCTTAGGTGCTCGAAAACTGTCATTTAAGAAAAGTAGATCGTGTTGAAATTCATTGTACCACAGCTTTACGGTAGCGAAGCAACACGACTTGTCATCAAACACTCGACTAATGTCCTCGAAACATTCTTTACGGCTTAAACCACGCTTGAAATTGTAAAAAATCACCGCTCGATAATGTTTCTTGTTCAGTTCCATGATCTATTAGCGAAAGACTTCCATTAAACTAATGTATCTTACAAACAATTATATTTAACAACTGTCACTATAACTAAACTTGTAAACAACTGATTGAAATTGTCATACAAAATTTGTCGCAAAATATCATCGCCTACTAGGTAGGGTCAACGTAAAGAGAGTGAACATTCTTCATACAATACAATTACGATAAATCAAGCCCGTTGGATAACTTTCAGGGTTAATTTTGCAATATTCAGGTCACTATTGCGAGTAGCCAAAGGTCGTAACTGTATCGCGGGCTCCTTTTGAAGCCGTGTTTTTATCCCCAGCACTTTATGTAGTGCTCCTTATAGTGATGCTTAATTGTGTTGGAGTTGGACGCGGAGTCTTCATGGACTCCCAAAGCTAGTAATAAGTGCAAGTGGTGTACTTATGGTGCTCTAATGTTGTGTCCTGTGTGTTTGAAAGTTGTTTGGAGAATGATACTCCCGTATTGAAGTTATGTATTTGTAGGCCGTGCTCGTACCGAAAGTTGAACGCGTTATAGACACTGACGATGTTTGCGTCCTACCCGGATTATTCCGTGTTCGGAGAATGAAATGTGTGCATGATGTTATGTATGTTTACTGTGTGTAAGTAAAAGTCCGACTGCGAGATATGTTGACCGGGTGTGTCGATATCGATTATCCGGGTCATCGATGATTGACTGTTGATTCTTCTGTGTGTATCGTGGTATGGATTGATGTTTTGGATATGATAGGGATGTTTTGGGTTATTTGGTACAGTATTGTGTGTCTGTAAGAAATGTATGGTTAAAATTTTAGTAAATTGGTGTTCTTACAATCTGAAGTCTACGGAGCCGAAGATCTCGTTTGCTAGGTCGATCGTGAAGCTCAGTTTCTCGAGGTTTCCCTGGATGGTCTTCAGTTTCTGGACTCCGGTGATGATTTTTCGGAGGATGTCCTGGAAGGCTTTCAGGTCTTCTTGTGCATCTGTGAAAGAAACAGAGATAGAATTAATATCTTCGGTAGAATTATCTTCGGGTTCGCGGGAAGCGTACACCGGTACATTTGTGGTTTTCTCGGCCTTTTCCTTCTTCGCCGCTGGAGTTTTAGGGATTGCTCCCGTGCTCCCGCGTGTTGAAGGTGGCTTTGATACCGTTATGACACGGTGTTTCTTCTCCTGCTGCAATACTTGCGGTTTATCTTGTGGCTGAGCTGTTGGTGCCACCGTTTGCGCGTACGATACTGTTGGCGTAACGGTTTTACTGGGTGCCCACTGTCTTGGCTGTGGTGGTATCTGCTGCGTTCTCGCTGGTTGGGGTGTCGTAGGCGCCGTTCCGTACCTGCCGACCCTTCCTGCGGCCAGAATACGTTGATACACGTAGCATCCTCGGTAACTGGCCGGGTGATCGCTGCCACAGTTTGCGCATTTGCGCTGCTCGGCTTCACTGCAGGAGTCAGTTCTATGTTCCGCGCTGCATCGAGCGCATCTCAGTTTGAGAGTGCAGCACTCAGAGGAGTGTCCGTACTTCTGGCAACGATGGCACTGAGGTATTCCTGCTCGAGTCCTGTACGGCTCGACCAAGACCCTCAGCCCCATGATGTGGCTTACGGCGTACAGACTCTCCAGCTGTGGCCTTAGGGTAGTAACCATGTATACTGAGGTGGGGATCTTGTCCCTACCTCTCAGATTTACTACTTTTACGGTTTGTATTCCCTGGGTCTGCAGTGCCTGTGAGATGATCTCGGCAGGCATGTTGGGGGGCAGGTACTTTACGACCACCTTCGCCGGCCGGACACTCGCCAGCTGGTAGGTGTAGAACTGTATCTTCTTCGTTGTCAGGTAGGTGGTCAGTTCCTTCCAGGCTGCGACGTCTACGGGTTTGACCCGGAGGTGGTCGACCTTGAAGGTGATCTGGCGGCTGATTTTCTTTTCTTGGAGCTCTTGGGCGGCTAGAAGAAAGTCTGTATCATAAATGTATACCTGAGGCGGAGTTCCGCCGGTCGATTTCTTCATCTGTGTTCCGCTGGTGCTGGCTCCGGCGGAGGTGGGCGTGGCTTGGGCGGGCGCGGTTTGGGTGGGCGTGGCCTTTGGTAGTTCTTCCTGCTTGGACTTCTTCGGTCCCTTGTTGGTGGAGATGACCGTGGTGAAGCCTGCATCGTCTTCTTCTATTTCCTCTTCTGTGGAGAAGTCATCGCTGTCCATTCCTCCTTCTGGGTCTTCGTCCTTGGAAAGCGGTCTCTTGGCTCGTTGGTAGGTACCGTCCTGGTAGGTACCATCCAGCAGTGCCTGGGCGTCGGCCATGGCCGAGCCTGGCGGGTACGCCATTCTACCTACTCTTTAATACAGATAAGCTGTGAAAACAACAATTATTAAGATGCGGGTGCTGCAAGAAAGTACGTCTGTTCTGTTCAAGTGACAGGGGACGACGACGACTAGCCAAAGGTGTTGGTGGTTTTAAATAAATATAGATATCTCTGGTAAGGAATCAACTTCCAACCAAATAGCTCTCTCATCTAAGACATTACAATTTTGCGTTATATCTTCTTATGAGCCACGATACCATCGACCATTAAATATGTTATACCTAAACAGGAGACAACGTTACTAAAATATACTACTGAAGTGTTCAACAGCAAGAAGTAGAAGCCAGGTGGAATTACTAAAATCGTTGCAATAGGTTCCCACGAACACTACTAGCATGATTCACGGAGAAAATCTATAAACAGTCGGTCGGTAAACAAGAAATACTGACCACACTAAACTGAAATAACGACATTAGGTTAACAATAGATGTCGCAACAAGTCTGAAAAAATTGTTGATTAACCATTTGGTCTTCAGACACAAACTCTTTGTGAATGATTCCTTGGCTATCAAAAAAAGCAGATCAGCATGGATTTGATTTTTGACTTCCGAGTCATACTGAAACACCTAAGTCCCGTCACCTGTAATGACACGTTCCAGATAATGGGGATCATTTTCAATTGCTCCCAAAATGTCAAGGCACCTTTCTTTCTGATGTATTTTTGCTCTTGTGAAAGATTTTTCGAAACCATTTTTGCACAGACTTTTCTCATCCCCAATTCGTTGGTCAAAATTTGATGAACGGTTGTGTGTGCCAAATTCAACTCTTCACCGATCATTCAGACTGTCAAACGACGATTTGAACGCACGAGATCGCGGATTCTGCCAACAATTTCATTGTTTCTTGAAGATGAAGGCCTTACGCTGCGAGGCTCGTCTTCAATTGAATCTCTTCCTTCTGAAAATGCCTTACACCACCTAAAAACCTGGGCTCTGGACAAAACACTGCCTCCATATTCCTGACGCAGTTTTTCAAATGTTTCCGTTGCACTGTGACCAAGTCTGAAGCAGAACCTGAGATAGCACAACGTTGTTCGAAATTGCTATCACTCATTTTTAGAACGCATTAAAAAAAAACTTTCTCACAAAAAAATTCACTACTGACAGCGCAACAACTACAGCGTGTTCAAACTTGTACTAGACTCGTATCAGATGTTTATCTGCTTGGCCCTCTACGTACCGCGTCCCTAGTGTTGCCAAATCGAACACTAGAAAATCAGTCTGATTACTTAATTTACACACCTCGTATTTTTCATCAATTTGCGCCACGTTTCTGCACAAGCCGAGGGTGTCACGATTTACCGCAAAGTAATAATGTTCTAAATCAGCAAAGACCGCAAACTTATTATAGAGCAAGTAGGCTGCATAAAAGGATATTTTCCAATTATCAATCAGAAAATCGCGGCACACGTACGGTCTTGTAAATCATCACAAACGAGATGGAATTTTATCTCCGAAGTAAAGCAATAAATCTTACGTCTTCCGTCCTTCTCTATCCTCTTTCGTCCGCGTCGAAGTTATGACTTTATTTGAAAGCGATTTTGAATTATTTCACGTTGAAAATTGCTTTTCGAAACGCTTTCTTCTTCCTCCTCTTTTATTTGTGCGCCGAGAATACATTCCAACATTATTATTAATGTACTTGGGTGGATCGGTTGACGAAATTGTTGAAAACGATGCCAGTATAAACACAGAACTCGTTGAGATGCAGATCATATAATACACACAACTAACCTGACGGAAATACAAAAGAGCAAGAACAAAACGAAAACGACAATTAAGGACAATTTGTCATAACGAGAAACGGCTAATGGAGAGATGGGCATTCAGAATTTACTTTAATGAACCAGGTGGAATTGTTATCTAACATGCTAATAATTGCATGAATTTAATTGAAATATTTCCAAAAATTTTTTACGCTTGTGAAGCATGTCTTAATCGTTAAAAATTGTCAAAGAAGCTTCAATTATTCTTATAGGCTTAGCTTTCGCATAAGGACTTGTGGATGTTTTACGAGCTTCTCAACTTTCAAGATACAATTTTGCACATTGATACATTCAAAGTTTGAATATGCACTCATATTATTTCTTTTACATTGTTTGTTTTAATACACTAGTATTTAATAAATGGTTATATACACACTATAAAATCTCGAAATAGTATTTCTTCCTTTTGTAATTCATGCACAAAATTATGGAGGGGAATTTACTAAAATAAAACAGGGGTAATTATAAAAATTAAATTGCAAATACTCTTTTTATTTAAGTAGATGTACGTGGTACATGTACAGCGGCGAAACTGTTACAGCTATTAATACTAATACTTTTGTAAAAGACAAGCTTGTTATATGCTTTGCATTGTTTTAACGTGTCTGTTTATTTAGTCTAAGATTAATCTGAATTAAATATTTTCAATTGCAATTGCCTATTAAAGGTTAGAGGAAAGTAATGTTCTTTTATATCAGCGTTGGCTGAAGAAAGCAATAGAGGAACACTACGTCTAGAAACGATCTTGGCAAGCGTTCAAATCCATCGCCTGTTTAAGTTTGAATATAATCTATTTAGAAAAGGTATTATAGATATTTTCGCTCATATGAGACTTGCAAAGAACAGCGTAAGTGGTTTGGAGATCGTCAAGAAACTAATCGCGCAATGTATTATCTAAATTATTGCGTGTCGCATTTAAATTATTACGTCTTTATCTTTATATATAGGTGGCGGATTAGTACGTGGAAGCCCGATTTATTTAACATAATAAACATTATGAAAAAAATGTATTAAGGAAAGGTATAGAAATTCTTAAACTCCATATTTTATATATATATATTTGTTGTATTTTATGTATATATTTTTGTTTATATACTTAAAACCTGCTTACTTTTGTGAGTCTCCTTATATAAGGTTTATCAGAGGGCTAGTTCTGGTGAGGAAAAAATTTTACTAACTTTTTCGCTCCGTTACTTGCTTTGGGTACGTATTCTATTTTCGCTGGTTTGTGCAGTTAATAAAAAAGAAATATCTTGTATACAAGGTGCCTCAAAACTCTTATCCGTAATTTTCTCATTAAACGTAATGGAACAGCCTTTATTTTTTATGATGTTTCGATAGATATTTATCGGCTCTTTCATGTTTCTTAACCATTCCCTATTCCTATTTGTCATCTTCTTTTGTTTTTCCTCGTTTTTCATTTGCGTTTCAGTATTCGTCAAATGACTTTCCAATTATTTTATTAGTAGTAGGCTTGCTTGATCAAAAATGAATTCCGTTTCTTTCAAATGGTTTTCCTTATTTGTCTATTTAGTTTCACGTGCACAATTATTTGCATTATTACAATGAGAAATAATAACAATTAACCTCAGAGAAGGAATAATAAGATAAGCAATGAAGTACGAAAATTAATCATTCATTCTTTGAATAACGGTGTGTTACGGTATAGAATGTTTTGAGTTTTGCCGTATACAGTTAGAAAAATGAATGCAAAATGTAAGAGAACTAATAATACTGCAAAAGTAATTGCAGGACATCGGCAACAAAAATTGATAAATGCTTAAATAGAACAGATTTGTGATTGGGTTGACTGGATTGTTTTTTAACCCTCCGTCAGTTGCAAGAAAAGTGCTTAAACCAATGGCCGCTTCTTCTTCTGTTAAAAAAGTATCATTTGTTCCTGAAAGAAGAATAACACCGGACATTATTCAAGCTCGCTTTAATTACGCAGTGCAATATAACAGAATGATGTTGGAAAGAGAAAAAAATTTCCTCATTGACAAATACATAATAATATCAATCTCGGCGTACATTTATTAAGGCCTACGTAGCTAATATTAATATAAATACTGTAAGGCGGTGGAAATCAAACTATGTATGACATATATTAGTTCGTAGAAGTGATAATAGTAATAAATCGCAACTAATATTTCAATATTAAAGGCGCTATGAAATTATTTTATTAAGTATTTGTTCTAATTAAAATTGATATTATTTTGTGTATGTTTCTTTTTTATGTTTGTATTAATATGTGAAAGAATCTTGGTTTCTAATAAAATATTATTTAAATTATATAACTTTGTTTTATTTAATGGTGCCAATTAATGCCCTAAAATTAATTCTTGTTAATATCTCTTAGCGTGGATCGACCTGGGAAAATGAGCTAGTCAGGTAAAACGATTCAATTATTTCATTTTTATTTTATTTAAAAAACAAATAAAATATACAGACCATTATTAAGAGGGCAATTACATTATTTTTGAAGCCCCTTATGAATAATTAACAATAATTTAAGGATTTCCTTTACGTTATGGCTCAACTACGTGGGGTTTTTTACAGGTTCTATTTCACCACAAAATTCTTTGAGACATATTTACACAACTGTTTACGAAGAAATGAAATTTTGAATAAGTTATGTTTATATTATATAGATGTTACACCATGTTTATATCTAAATACAAAATAAATTCGTCGCTTTAATGTGTTAATTGCTATATTTCTTATAATTCTGACACGACCCAAGAGATATTAGAAATATAATTTTCTAAAATACATAATATTGTAATACACAAACACACATTATGCGAAAGTAACAAGCAGATTAAATAAATACTACTTTAAGAGACTTATTGGTAATTCAGATCGCGTCCACGGCATGTAATAAATCAATTTACTGTTTCGTAACTATTTGTTTCTCGGTAATAAAAGACAAAAACGGCCTGACGTTTGTAACGGAGACGGTACCATGTTGATAACCAAATTACGTCACGAAAAAGGAAGCCGACAGAACTGCTGTAAATGGTATAACACGACGCGACGGCGTATATTGATGGAAGTAAGCAGCAAAAGACGGACCACGAGTGTATCTACAACGATTTTTCTGTTATGTCTTGTAAATATTGTTATTGCTGACATTGATTAGTAATATTTTGAAATATTATTATATACTGATGCTTAAGTGTTACAAGAACAAGTTGTTGAATCCTTTTTGAATTATTTCTATTCCTTATATTTAATGCTGTCTGAAAATGTATTTGGAAACGATACAAAAATTCAAACAGAGCAGAATATTTTAAAATGTACCGATCATAATAATAATAAATTACAGTCGTTTTCTTTTACTTTTCCGCTTTTGTCAATTGCGTTTCACTTTTGGTCAATCCATTTCAAGTCACCCAAGCAATGTTGCTCAACATCTTTTATTTTTCTGATTTTTTTATCATGAATTACCTATAGGCAGACATAACAATCACAAAACCCTGTTTGAAAAAAAAATTTAAGCCATAGTTTTTTTCTGGCAGCCATTTTTAGAATGGCGGTTTCGCAAATTTTCTTCTTTCTGTGAAGACTCCGAAAAAATTTATCAATCCTTACTTTTTAAGACCGTAAATTTTTATGAAGGAAGAGAGGCTCACTAATATGTTATTTCTGTGTTGAATACTTACCTAACTACCTGCAGTATAAGTTTTAATCCTGAGAAAGCATTCCTTTTTTTCTAGAGGTTTTCAAATATGGCCGCAGCACTTTTATCAGGTCAATAATTAATATCTAGAAAGAGGCTGAATGAAAACAAGTGCAAATTTTACAGAATGTTCTTTATACACATAGGAATATCTCATAAAAAAATTATGAAACTCAACTACATTTAGAATAATAGAGCAGTGAATTCAGTAAAAATGCTACTCTTCCACATGCTCGTGCCTGTGCCAAGTTAGCAAACAAGGGCTGGAAATTATTACAATTCAATCGTAAGCTGTAAACGCCAGAATTTATTACATACAATGCACATTCTATATTATACGTGTTTATATCGATACTTGTGAACATATCAAGTTACTTTACACATATATTTGTTAGACGATATTTATTTAATTATTTTCTGTTTGAATTTTTATTTTTAGTCTCTCCTCTTTTATTACGTAAAACATTACAGTCATTAAACAATAATCATTTAAATAATACCTTACTTAAATTCTTCTTATTCATCTTATTTTTTGTACTGTTCCCAGCAGGAACTTCGGGCTGCTTATTATCGACGAAATCTTCTTTATTTCTACGATGTTTTCAACGGCATCATCTGCTTGTTCTGCTACTCGAAATACAATCTTTTTTTTGAACAATATAATACGTTGCACAATTACTTCTTAGGTGCAACTTTGACCACTACTTTACTACGTTTTCTCGGTAGTAAATTATTTATTGAAGTTATAGTAACAATGACTCTTATGCGTAGTCTAATGTTACGAGATAG
The DNA here is from genome assembly GCA_963170755.1 of Amphimallon solstitiale. NCBI lineage: Eukaryota > Metazoa > Arthropoda > Insecta > Coleoptera > Scarabaeidae > Amphimallon > Amphimallon solstitiale. Next base: position 149,959,787 of record OY720679.1, read on the forward strand.
CCTTTTGATACGATATTTAACGTATCTTTCTGTCGACTCTCCCTTTTCTCACGCGTATTTTCCTTTTATATCAGAATGTCTGGGGTTCCCCGCTTTCCACAAAGTTCAGGGGTTCCCATTCACATTTACACGCACATACACATTCATTTAGCCGCGGTATTGTATATTGCTACTGGAGTGTTTATCACGTTAATATAAACTTTCGGCGTCACCCTTTTTTACTCATAAATATATACAAAACCTATGACTAATATCTACTTAATAATACAATAACACATTCATTGATTTTAAATATTATTTCCCTTCAAAGTATTAATAAAAAAATATGCTTAATTAAATCCTTCATTCGACCAATGCCAATTGTAATAAATTCAAGCCCTAGTTCGCTAGCTTGGCACTGCACGAGCGCGAGTTATTTCTATGTGTATAAATAACATTCTGTAAAATTTTCACTTGAATTCATTCACTTTTCAGATATTGAACTGAGAAAATTGATGTTAAAAGACTTTTGGCCATTATTGAAAAGCTCTAGAAAAAAAGAAACGCATTCTCTTCCTTCATAAAAATTTACGATCTTAAAAAGTAACGATTAATAAATTTTTTCAAAGTCTTCACAGAAAGAGTTTGACTGACTCTCTTCCATGATAGAAGAATTTAAAAAAAATGTGTGCCTGAAGTTCATGTCATGCTGAACACATTGGTTTTTGAATTATTCTGATATCTTTTAAAATAGCTTGGCAATTAAACTTTCTGCAAACCACGTTTTTCTTAAAAATTAGCCCAACCCCCATTTTAAGAATGGCTGCCAGAAAAAAAAACTATGGCTTATACATTTGTTTTGTGACTGCCTATAGGGAACTCATTATAAAAAAATTAGGAAAATAAAAAATGTTGAGCAACAAATTTTATTTATATTGAGTGATTTGAAGTTTATTTATTTATCGAATGACTTTTCATATTTTTGAACGTCAGCTGAGTTTGTCAAATTACTTTCCCTTTATATTTCTTGTTTATATATAGGTATGTATACCTCTTAATTTTCATAAAAAATATCAGCTACTAATAGAAACTGGGGAAACGCGTTTGATAAATAGTGAAACACAATTGACGAAAAAGGAAAAGCAAACGAATATCAGTGTGTTATTATTGTTTTATATGTAAAAGTATTAAAATGGTTTCCAAACTTTAAAATAATGCGAAAGTGGTGGCGATATCTATCATGAACTTATCCTTTCTGAACTTCATGGAGTTTTATAAATTGTACACATTTTATTTTGCTGTCGTAAACATATAATTTTAGATATTAATGACATGTTTTCCTCGTAAATGTAGCTTGTAAAATAATCTATCTGTATGCAAGTTGATGTAGCTTCGACGCTGCTGAAATTTAATAATAAACAGCGTGTTCGAAAGAGCCCAAACAGTTCTTTCTGTAGCATATTGAGTACTTAAGCATTTTTCTGCTCACGAAAACATCTCTCCCTTATACGCTTTGAATCGACAAAAGAGACCCTTGGTTATTGAAACTCTAACTCATAAATACATTATACTCTGAGCCTCTAAGGGATGCACATGTTCATTTTGTCTGGACAGTTAGTTATCGCGAAACGTGTTTTGAAAAGTGTCTCGTAGGATCCACATCTGCGAATTTTATTATTTTGCAAATGAGATCCTGTCCTTTCGCAAATTCACAAACTACTACAACTCACAGAGAGAAGGAAAAAACTGACCCAAAAATACTGGTTTTCTATAGTCTAGTAGACCATCAGTAGTCGAATGGGTAAATATATGAATACATTACAGCTTTTCTAGTAGCTGCTTGATGTAACGTTCTTCGCCTATACCGTGAGAAATGCTTTTTTCTCTGTGAATCTCGTAAGTGAAAATTAAATTATAGTAATTCAATAACGCTTTTGCACGTCTCGTGAAAATAACATGTTTCCAGACGCGGCAGGGGTTAATTTCACTTACATGCATAATAACACATGAATATTTCGCTCTGCGCAGAATTAGTTAGATATTGCCTACAATTGAATCGTTATATTTCAGATATTATATTTGTCTATTTATTAACTCAAGTAGCAGAGAATAATCTGTATATTGTAAATATGAGTCATTTTGACCCCTAAATTTAGAATTTATTAATAACTTGATTACACTACCAATGATTATATATATTAAGATTTTTCTCCATATCTTCCAGATTTTTTTTAATTGAAAACGTTCAATTGAATTATTTCCATCTCGGGAGCATAACGAACAAAGCAGAAAAAGAATTACACATATACATCGTTCGAATCTTGAGTTATAGTCTCGATTTTATACAACAATCGTATAGAAAAAAGCACGTTTAATTTTTCCCGAATTTTCCACATTTCCGGGCGACTTTTCCAATTTTTTCTTTCTTAGAACCCCATTCGAAACTATTACAAACATTTTTAAAAAAATTAAATTAAACAACTTAACACATAATTATTTTTCTTTCGTTATTGTTTTAAAATCGGCATTAACAATCATTTGGAAACGGGTGTCAAAGATCATTAATATAAAACATGAATAATATTAATAATAATACTTAATAATAATGGTTTTTATTTACAATAATTGTGAGCCTTACAAGAAAAGAGAAACAAACAAAAAGTAAAACGAAATTGACATACGTTTTAGGCTAGACTAGGGGGAAATCATCATCTAGTAGAAAGATAGCAGACGTTGCAACTATCAATTCATAAGTATCAGTTATGAATTCACATCATCAACATTAGTTGGAGTTTACATGTCTATAAATAATGATGGAAAAAAGACGTATAAATTGTAAATAGAAGAGGACCCAAAATTCCGCCTTGAAGAACACCACGAAACAATGAACGGTATTCCGATGTACATTTAGCCACTCTAATATTCGAAAGTAGTCACCATATCTTTCATTGTAGCAATATATTATAAGTAGAGACCGGACATGAGCGGCCGATGACTCATCGCCCACGGGCGCACTACTGAAATTTTGTATTTTTAAAGAGTTTTTAATTTTATTTATATAATTGGATAACAAGTGGGTGGTGATCTATAAAATACAGAATACGTTATTATTTGTTTATTTTGCAGTTCAAGTCGAGTAAAGGAGTATTAATATTTACTAGCAATACTTTCTCAAGGTTCTCTTCTGTGAGATTTGTTCTCTTTGAATGAACTACATCCTTGTAGATAGAAAACGTCCTTTCTACATCGCAACTGGTTATAGGTGCGTACCGGAAATGTTCTTTTATTTCAGCGTATTTAGCATTTTGTATAATTGTCCCCATACAATGTTATTAAATCTGGATTTCTATTAAAAAATTTCGTATAACTTTTGTCAAAGGCAACATCCGAAGTCACTTGGAATACTTTTGAAATTACTAATAGCCACATCTAATGTGGTCAATCCATCTTTTAATTTGAAATTTCAAATTTCAAAATACGTGATTAGTTTAGGAAAATTTCCAAAGTGTTCCTGAAGAAAGTAGAACTGATTTTTTAAATTTGGGATTTGTGTTAGTTCATTGCACTCAGAAATACTTCGAGCAGCGTCATTTAAGCACGTAACGAAAGTTTGTAAACTATAGATATTCTCTGCATAAAAACTAGTAACTTCCAACCATGTTCCCCATCTAGTTATTAGTGTCGAGGGAGGCAAAGACAAAGATGGAAGTTTTTCCCTGTAAAGAGCTACTCTCGATGGTGCTTTTCTGAAAACTTTTTTAAAAGCGGATACAAGTCTATCAGTTTCCGGATACCTGTCTCTGATACATTCACAGATTTTGTGGAGAGCATGTGCTACACAAGTAATATGCAGCATATAAGGATATGTTTCCTTTAATAGTCTGTCTGTTTTTAACATATATGCGGCACTGTCACTAACAAATAAAAGTATTTTTTCCCTGTACCTGTCGTCCGAATGAAGCATTTTGTGCAAATTCTCGTCAATGATTTTAGCAACTGTTTTTGCATCAACTGTATTTATAACTTTAGATGCTATTACATATGGATGTAGTATACCTGCTACAACATTTACCACACAACGTCCTAATATATCTACTGTTTCGTCGGCACTTATCCATAGGTACTGATTTGAAAGATGTCTTCTAATGCATTCTACTGTTCTCGCGAAGCACTTAGGAACATAATATTTGCGTAAGGTGGATTCATCAGGAACATTTCGACCAGTATATTTTTGGAGAAATATTTTCGAACTGGGATTTCTTAAGTTTATTTAATGGGATATTAGCCGTCATTAAATTTTCACAAAGTTCGTCGTTAAGATTGTCAGCTTCCAACGGGTCCAATTTCGGTGCATGTTTTAGCGATGCTAAGTGACGTTGTACGTGCTCTTTTTGCGCTTTCTGTAACGATATTTTACAGACTTTGCCATAAATTTCAGAATCAGTGACAATGGACATACAGTCAGTATGACCCTTAATCCAACTAGCCATTGTTTCACGATGCTATTCTCGACGTACTTCCGTATCATATCTGAAAAAGTAACATGAACATTGTTCTAGATCTAAATAAATGATAACTATATAAAAATGTATGCGTATGTTATTGAAACTTAACGAAATCCAATGCACACTTACGTCAAGATAATTGGGAGAAGTAGATTAAATGAAACAGTATTAAACAATATGTAATTAGCAGTCAAAACAATGAAAAAACGAAACTAACTCTCCGTACTTTATTTATCTTACGAAATATAAGGTAAATAGAATAAGTTTTAAAAACTACTCATGCTTCTACCTACGTCGATGAAGAAAGGAATTTAACAGTAAAATCGCCTTTTTTGCTGGCCGTTTTCTCGACGAAAACAGATGCTGCAGTTCACCATATGAATAGTGCTATTCAGTAACTGCGCAATGTTATACATTATTTCTTTAGTCCGTCGTAATTTCTGCCTGATACGTCCTGTCTACAATTATAAATTATGAACACGAATTCCTGTTTATTTAAAATAAAAACTCAAAAGGTGGGAACTCATTTTAATTCAGATTTATTATGTCGCCAATTAAAAGTTTAAAATACTCATGCAATAGTGTATATCTTGAATGTCTAAAACAACCATATTAATCAGTAAATGACAATTAATTTTAAACGAAATTTGCATATTTTAATAAAATTACGATAAAATGGCATATTATAATAAACTAGTTATTTTCTTTGACACAGGTAGAGGTAATACTTTTATTTAATTTTTTTTGAAAGATCGACATTGTATTGTTCCGAAAATATATGACAATCAAAGCAGACGAACACGCAACATATAAATCTGTAGTTTCTATTTTTCTTTTTCCACTAAATTTTGCAATTGTGGGAAACAAACAACGGTCACTATGAAAATGACAAATGACTATATCATGAAATAACAGACGAAATAAACAAAAGAAAAAACAAATTCACCATCCGGTGTACTAAAACTAGTGATGACTTTATTTCCAATCTACGATCGTCTCGTTGGTTGGTGAATTTATCGTTCCTCTGCTGCAAAAACCCATTAATAAAAAAAAGGGAGCTAATGGCTCGTTGGCGGTTGAACCACCTTTTACAAACTGGTGATTGGTGGTGTTCGTTTATGACATGTACACCTATGAATTTCAATTAAACATGGATATTTCGTTCTAGACGAGACGGAATAAAACAAATCGAAATGGGACCTATACATGTGGTACGAGATAGACCGATTGATTGAAAGTAAATACAGCTATATGCAAAAAATAGCAGAGGATTGAAAAATGTTAAAAACTAAACCACAGTACATTATAATCATTGTGATCGACGAGTAAAATTTACGATTTCTGAAGTTTACTTTGAGGTTATATTGACATCAAAAGTTACCAAATTTTCGAATGTAAATTTAGGACTTTTTGTTAAAAATAAAGCATTCTGTGAGTATAATGAAATAAAACTACATCTTGAATACACCATCTCATTTAATGAATAGTAAAAATAAAAAATGAGGTGTGACTACCACTAGTTTCTTATACGTTTCAGCCTTTCAAATTATAGAATTTTAAGAATTTTTTTATACAAAAAATAATTCAAAATCCTATTCTAAGTACTTCTATTCTCCTAATAAATTTCTTTGGAATGCATACTTTGCAAGATATTAAGAGTAAAAGTGATATTCCGGTCCGAATTTCAAATTTCATGTATACAAAAAACATTGCAAATTCAGCTCTAAATACTTTTGTACTCTTTACAAATATATATAAAATACATAATTTATAACCATTTGCATAAAATCGCTATTCGATAAGAATAAAAGTGTTACTTCCGGTCCGAATTTTGAATTTTTTTTTATACAAAAGGTATTGAACATTAAGTTCTAAATACTTTCATACTCGCAACGTACCTGTCTAAGAAGCATAACATAATATTCGCAAAAAACTGATTTTCGATAAGAGTAAAAGGTCTGTCGATTTTACTGAAAATCTAATCAGATCTCAAGAGGGAAATTATACTCGTAAATACAAAATTTGGTATTGATACCTATAGCGGTTTGACCGCTATCGTGGTCACACACACATACTTAAACAATGGTTATATAATAATGTGTATATTTTAGGAAGCAAGCTCTTTCAATAATTCTTCATCTTCTTAAACCAGACTTTAATTTACATTAATGTCGTACTTTACAATTAACTTGTTTCAAAGTATGTCACAGTTTAACACAAATTAACTCGTCACGTATCCAAATTTATAATAAATTGTTACTGATAACACTCGTCAACTTAGAACATACACAAGTGCAACAAAAAGAGAGTTACAAATGTTACTGGCAAGTAATAAAAGGTAGATATTTATTTTTATATTTAGTGTTTTTTCTTATATGGGTTTTCTTATATCTAGCCAATTTATTATGTATTATTGTACATTTTCTGTTTATGTATTTATCTTACAAATTTAATTAGATGTAACAATTATGTAAATTAATACATCTTTGACTTGAAACTAAAATTTTCTAAGTTGTAATGAAAATATGCTCAAAATATTAACATATAAATATGCCGCTCTCTGTCATAAGAAAAGAAGAGCACATAAAATAATAAAACTACTGGTAGGAATATGAAACTTTTTTTAGTATACAGTAGAAAAATAAATACTAATTTGATATGTTGTTTGTGCTATTTCCATCGCACAAACAATGTATCACATTATACTACATCATTAATAATTACATGTCATGAATAAATACTAAACTAACTCTAATCGTACATAATTAGATTATTAGCGTTTACAGTACACTCACATTTGCTATATTGTATAATAACTACATACGCCTAAAATATTTTACTTCTGTAAAAAAAGACAGCTTATTTTTTTTTTATTTCAAGTTATTAATCATCAGTTTTACAAATTAATTATAGTAATATATATAAAAAGTTTATCAGAAAAGAATAGTAGATTTTACAGACATTCTTGTTTATTATCACTGTTTCTACTGTCTTCAGGTTCTAAAAGTTTATAATAAATTGTATTATTTCTTCTCTGCCAAGCAACAATTCTCGGTCCAATCATTTTCTGATTTCACTGTTAGTGTGTCTAAGAGTATTGGCCTAAATTTCAGGTGTCATCATTTCTAGGCTTCATCTCTGTATCTTCCATTTCTCCTTACGTAATTCCGCCCTTGTTCAAGATGCCGACTGATATGTTAATATGGGTGAGACTATCTCAGTTTTACCATTACTGTTATTGTGATACCGAGTAGATACCGAGAAATTCCTCCCATATATTAATGAAATAACTAATTGGGATTAACACGAAGGCAGGTTCAAAACACATAAATTCATTTGATCAAAATGTATACTGCATGAAATATTTCAAAGCAAAAACACATAATTCTTGTTACTCCAAAAAAAAAAAAAAAAAAAAAAACAATACAGGCAATGACTAGCTACTTTTTGTTTTGTTTTCGACTGGAATAAATTACCAACTAATTTAAACGTGTATTCCGCGAAAAGGTAATCTATTCAGACGTGAGGATGATGCTCTATGCATAATACCTGATAAAAAAATACGCAAAATATATACACAGGCACGATCTAAATCTTTATATATATATATATAAAAAAATATTATTTTCCCCACTTTTGCTGGTCATTTAAATATTAATTTCTGTAATATACACGGACTTAAAGAAATCTAAATTCTATAATTAATAATTTCAATAAATGACGCGGTCTCTGTGAATTTAAAACTTAAACGTTATTAAATAAATACGTAATGTATAAGCATTTATAGCTGGTCTACCGCAAGGCTCAATTTTAGGTCCTCTTTTCTTTAATAAAGCACCGGTAAATGTTGCATGAAATTCAGTGTTGTATTCTATCACGGTTCTTCCACGTCCTATTCTTCTCGCTATAACGTATTTTCATTACAGGAGTCCCAAATCATCTAAATATGTAATTCACCGCCAGTTTGCCTTTTCAACTGTTAGGATAGCTTTGTATATGAAAATTAGCGCCGTTTTATGGTGCGTGATGCTAGTATGTGCACTTATAAGCACAATTTAATATATTTTTAACTATTCAATTAGATACTTTAAATATACAAAAATGTTCGTGTTATAAAAAAGATTAAATTAATTACTTCCTTTTAATTTTTATTATTTATTAGCTGGTCCGGCATCACTATGTATATAAAACTTACTACCGGGAAATGGTAGAATTAAGGTTTAAGTAAAAATAAAACTCGTAGTTATCTACGGCTCGTGACGTTTCGGTTCTCTGCTTGAACCTTCATCAGACCTTCATTAGATTTGATGGAAAGAACATATTAAATTTTGCCCAGCTCATACTTATTATAATAGTTAACAATACTAAAACATCCACGTGAACTTAACATTTGTCGAGGGGCTATACATTTGGTCTCACTTGTATATTTATCATATGACACTTTAAAAAATGAAACATTAAAATATTACGGCACATTTAAAATAATTTGCTTAAAGAAATTTACTATATACAGTTTAAAGTCTGACATACCTCCTGCGTACGTTCTATGAACACGTGTACATTCGTGAAAGAAAAACCTTCTCGCCCAAAGAAACAAGAAAAGCAAAAAAGGGATATTATTTTATTTTACATTGTTATTTTGCGTAAATAATGTATTGATATTATTAAATTTTATATTTACATGTATTAGATATAATTATAATAATGAGTAAGTGCTGTCATTTAATCTATTGTGTTATGCCAATTTGTATTGTATTCTTCTTGTTAGTTGTGGTAAAAAAGCTCCATATATTCTGCTGAAATTTTGCGAGTCTGATTTGCAATTTATACTGTATGTTAAGGTTTTTATGGTAAGCGTTTCCAAAAAAGTTCTCCGGATGTAATTGAGTTCTTTGAAAATGATTCTTGCGTTACTAAAATTCGCTTTGTGGTTGGTGGTTGATATATGGCCTGCCAAAGCACAACCCTGCGGCTTCACCCTCACGTCACTGATATGTTGAGTGATCCGGTTTTTTACTTTCTAATACGTAGTATAAGGAAGTATTGTGATGATGAAAATTTTCGACCTCGAGATATTTGCAGCTGTCCACGTTTTGAAGTCCCCTGATACCAAAAAAGTGGTTTTTAAATAATGTCTGTGTGTCTGTCTGTCTGTCTGTGTGTGACCACGATAGCGGTCAAACCGCTATAGCTATCTATTCCAAATTTTGCATTTAGTAGTATAATCTCCCTCTTGAAAACTGATTAGATTTTAAGCAAAATCGGCAGACCGGAAGTAGTAGTTTACTCAGTGAAGAAATCGAATTTTGCTAATATTTCGTCAACTACTAAGTTTAGACAAATTAATAAAGAATTCACACGTACTTAAAATTGAAATTGTGAACAACTTTATTAAAAAAGTTTTTCGAAATTCCTACCAGAAGTAGGTCTTTTACTCTTATCGAAAATCAGTTTTTTGCAAATATTTTGCGAGTCATGCTCTTTAGACAGGTACGTTCCGAGTATAAAAGTATTTAAAGCTTAATTTTCGACACCTTTTGTTTAAAAAAAAATCAAAATTCGGACCGGAACTAATACTTTTACTCTTACCGAATAACGATTTTTTGCAAATATGTCGTAAATTATGCATTCTATATATATTTATGAAGAGTACAAAAGTTTTTAGAGTGGAATTTGGAATATTTTTTGTATAAATGAAACTTCAAAATTCGGACCGCAAGTAACACTTTCATACGTATAAGAAAGTCGTGTGGTGGCCACACCTCATTTTTAGTCTCTGCTATGTTGTTCCACATAGAAATCATGGCAACTACACTCTATTGCGTACACCACATTGTTCCTCATCTGTGTAGGTCTGTTATTCTTTAATCTGGTGTACACCTTTGAATTCGAAAAAGCCGTTGTATATGCTATAGAACATATTTTGTGAAAAAGCATTTTAATTTTATGCGTTAGGTTCGGAATGTATTACAATTTTCCGTACTTGGAAGTTGTGCTATTGTTATCATTACCGTTCGGTTCTTTTTCCCTTTTTTATAAGGTTTCGGGGTTGGTATCTGTGTTATTGGAAGAAAATAGAAGTTTGTTAACTACACTCTTTGGATAGTTATTGTATATCGGAATTTCTTTTAGTTCGTGTAAATCCTGTTGGGATACGAAATATAAGGTAAATATAATAAATTTTAGTAACCCCTCACGCTTCTACTTACGCCGATGAAGAAAAGAAAATACCAGTAAAATGGACTTTTTTGCTGTCGTTTTCGCGACAACAACAGATGTTGCAGTTCCGTCGTAATTTCAATCTGGGACGCCCGGTCTATACTTATTTTGCATTTTAGTATTCATTTCCCTACCATATAATTTGCGTTAGATTATTGATTTTGTTTCTTAATTTAGTAATAATTTGTTTTACTTGTTAGTTCCTATTACTAAAACAAAATCCACATCTCACGTAAGGATTTTTCGCAAATCGATTACTATTTCGGAAAAAATATCATAAAAGGCATACAATTTTGACAGCAAAAGTTTTTTTTATAGAAGTTTACTTTTGAAATGTAGTTTTTTTTAGGTACAGTAATTTTTGTGTTGTTTATTTAATTTTTATGACCTTTATGTGGGTAAATTATTAAATTAAACTAAAGCAGAAAATTATATTCTTCTATCAAATATATATCGTTTGGACCCTTTTTTTTACGAAAACCGATTTTCACTAGCTCTTGATTTTCTAGATTTGTCTTAGCCTCAATATTTCCTTTTTATTGGAGAGTACTGTACGTTTGTTTACGTATATATAATTTTTTATTTTTCCGTCAAAAGCATGAGTAATGGGCATCGATCTAGCCGACAAATACTCGATTCGCCGAAGGGGAATAACAATAAAATTGTTGTGTATCCAAAATTGGTCTTTGATTTGCAAATCGGGGCAACAATGGGGGTACCCGCGCACCGCCGCCGCTCCACTCGAGCTGTTGGCGGCCTTCACGCGAATTTAACAAAGCGCTAAATTAAAATTATGAGCCAGCAAGAAATGCCATTACAATACATATTATTTCTCGAATGTAACAATGACCGCGACGACACAAACGAGCGAGAATGGTGGTCCGTCGCAGTTCACTGTGTTTTCGTGTTTGGAGCGGGGGGAAAAGCAGATATCATTGTAAATACCTACTGCAAAACAAAACAGAAATACAGCGGCAGTGGTAAAAGGCTTAAATTTAAATTAAAATCAGCGTACGAAACTGTATTATAGTGTACTCAACGCACATGCTTAGCAACGCTTTCTTTTTATGATATTCATATGTATGTAAATATCTCTGTTTGCCTATCAAATGTAGTCTGCTTAATATGGATACGTTGATGTTATTGTCTCATGTTCATAATAACCATAATCATCTACATTTCCACAAGATATAAGACATTTAGAAGAAAACAGAGTACGTGTTCAAGAAATATTTCCAAATAATACAACAGTTAATACAAGGTCCGGCAACAGGACTGAATGGTTTTGAAAAGGTAGCTGTTAAAATACTGTTTATTTGACAAACGCCAGATAGTTTTGTGTTACAATGGCAAGTTAACCTGTTAATCAACGAATCTCTGCTGTAAAATCATTTATCCTGACCCAGTCCATCGTACGAACCCAGAGGCGTTTTCGCATTGAATTTAATTTGCCAGTGCGCGCTGCAGTTCCATCAAGAAATGCAGTTTTGAGATGGGTAAGTCGAAGTGGCAATTTTTAAACAAGTGAAATCAGATGCGACAGCGCGCATATCGATATGGAGTGGCAGTGGTAAGATGTTATAGATGTGGCGTGGTGCCACTCGGTCGCCACCGCTTCTTGACAAGTTTAATCTCGAGTGGCGTGTGGCAGTCAGTATTTTTCCACTCCAGCTAAAGGGAATAATACTGGCTCCACCAGCGAAACAAGTATATGATGTATTTACTGAAGATGATGGGAAAAATACAGTGAATTATGATGTTGAAGTATTATTTAACGAAGACGACGATCAACATGTGTTCCAGTTTACTACAAGAACCAGAGTAGCCCTTGAACAGAGTCCAACTAGTTCTGCAATTCGGCATTCAATTGCACTGCGAATTTCAGAACGAAGTATGCGTCGAATTTTAAAGCTAGATTGAAATTTCATCCATATAAGGTACAGATAGTCCAGAGGCTGAGCCCTGTTGATAAACTTAACCCCCTCAGTTTGTGCAGGCAATTTCTTGAAATATTGAACAACAATGCAGAAATTCTTGATAAATTGCATGGCCCGCAAGATTACCGGACCTAGCGGTCTCGGATGTTTTTCTGAGAGGATTCTTAAAGTCCAAAGTGTACTCCACGCGTCCCCAAGCGCTTCTGGAACTCATAGAAGGCATTCGTGAGGAAATAAATTTGATAAACGAATATTTACTCAGACGCGTTATGGTCAATTTCCGAAACAAATTGCAGCAATGTATAGAAAAAGACGGTGGTCATCTTAGGGATGTGATCTTTGCAAACTAAAATTGTTATAAGAAATTTCCCGAATTGGGTTTTTAGTTGTAATAATAATAATAAGACCAAATACATTATTTGTTTCTGAACAGTGCTGTATTAATAGTCGTTCAATCATGTTGCCGAATATAAGAAATATAACAAATAACATCAAATTTTAATTGTATTAAATCTATGTATATTAAGGTTATATTGTATATAAATACTTATTAAGAACATTTTTACTTACTTTAAGAATATTTTAGTTGTATTTCTTGTATATGGTTTCAAACCTTATTATATAATTAATAAGCGTTTGTTTATATAAACATCACAGTTTGACAAGATGAGACGCCATATTATAAAACATTTTAACGTCACACCACATCTTATTTACGTTGGTAGCATTGAAATGATGAACAAAAAGACTTACGTATGCCACAGTAAACAAAGCAATGTCTCTTGATTTATTACATTATGTTGATTGGCGAGAAATACACTTAAAATTCATTAATATTTTTTGTTGAGCAGCTAAATTTTCTTAATAGTATTTTTGAATATCGAAGAGAGTCATTTATTGAAATAGGTAATAGTTTACTACGACCTTCAAGAAAAAGTAAATTATTTTTTATCTCTAAAATAACTCCATGTTCTACCCGTTCTCCACGGCAGCTTGATATGCTTTTGAAACAGAATGAAAATGACTACAAAACATCCTACATTTTAGATTAGTACATATTAGCAATACAATACATTTTCGGAGAAATTGGGGCTGTCCTGGTTCACAGACCTCGCATGATCCTTCCTGAGGTAGTACAATTAGTTCATATTTTGATCTGTATAAAATTTTACTCTAAACCAAAGAAGTTCATACACTGATTCTTAAAGGTCTATCTAAGTTAACTATCTAAGGTAATGTACTACATATTTTGAAATATTGTTGAAAACAATATTACTTCCACCGTGAAACTTCATCGTTTTGATGTATGTAATATATATAAATATATTTTGGAGAGTTGTCAAATTGTATTATTGAAATTCAAGTGACTGACTCTCACATATTAGTGTGTGTGTGTGTGTGTGTTTTGCCCCTTCCTCTCCAAAAAAAAATGTAAATGTTCTGATTACGCAAACGTCGAACATCAGATGAAAACATGTAATGAGCCGACTGTAATAAGTATATTGTGGGAACAGGATGGTATAATTTGTTTTTTATGATAGTTAATACATATTTATAAGCTGTAAATAATGAATGATGAGTTGTAATTAATCAAATTATACGAGGACTGATTAAAAGGCTTTTCCGGTTATATACAATTATACTTACTTACTTACTTACAGTTGCAAAAAAAGAGTTGCACTAACCACATTGGAGCGGTAATATTCGAAATTTTACTGCAAATTTTTTGGCAACCAAGTATACATTAGAATACCACTTGCATAATGTACAATTTGTTACGTATTTTACTGTGTCCAGTTTCAATTTTCGTAATTCATTTTTTAAGTCCAGTCCTGCAATATACCCCTGACAGCCGATCCCTAGTAAATCACATCATTTTACATTTGCAGGAATTATTTATCAGGGATTTCAGTTTGTTACCGTTTCGTAGATCTCGTTCTTTTAACGATTTTATTGTTCTTTTTCAACGAAAACACTGGACAGCTCGTTAAAAGGTCGATTAAGTTACATACAAAACACCTTCGAATATTGATTTCGCTGCCATTTAAGAGGTGTAAAATTGGAACGAGAACGAAGAAAGAAGCCCGGGCGTGAGCATTCGACGCAATCTGGCCAATCTAACCCGTATTTTCGTCCACCATACGGGACATTCAGTTCTCGTTCGATTAGCTCCTTCTTCTGCCTTGTTTGTACAAAAAGTACGACGTTGTAAAATAACGGGACCGTTGAAAGGCTTCGGATCTTTTATGCGCATACATGAATAGTGTTATTATACGGCCCTGTACATACATAATAGGGCATGCGAACGATACTTTGTAAGGCTCTCTCTTCTATGAGTGCATGTGTGCGCTGTGTGTCGGTGTTGTTTCAGTGTTTTCATCACGAACCATCTCCAATTTTTGTTCGTTCGAAAATAACGGGAGCACTTATCGTGCATATAGAGGCAGTGTGAAAATGAAAGTTTAACGCGGAAGAATGTTTGCGAATTGTGTCACGTACCGTAGTAGCAGTGTTTTGTTTCTAAAACGATTCAAATTAGAATAGCTACAATAATAGTTGGAAAATGAGCAGCATAGGCTACTGATGATATCATGAGCCATTGTGTTGGGTATATGCCTTATTCCAAATTCCAGTATTTATAGAAGAATATGGCTGTTCTCACATCATATACAGCCTGCGACAAAATTAAGTTGATATCAGCCGATGTATGAATAAATTGTCCGCTAGAAGTGGCGCCTTGACAGAAATTGACATTTCAAAATTCAAAATTTGACGAAAGTTCGAATTTTTGCAAAATGAACGTATTCATTAAAGCTCTATATCAGTAGAATAGGAATCTGTATGTTTCAAAGACGTCGCACAGTGGTCAAAGCCGACAGAAACGTTTACATTTTTGATAATGCTGTAACTTATGTATTTGTTTGTACGCGTCATCATAAAACTTTTCACCAAAAATTGACGTTTTATCTTTGTCAGAACCAGAGATATTAATTACAAAAACTGCAAAATTAACAATATTTTAGTACCCGAAACTTAAGTTATGATTGTTATTACCTGAGCTAATAACTTGGTCGATTTAAAAGTAATTATTACAATTGAAAGTACTTACTTTAATGATTCAAATGGCATCATTACCTTCTAGGAAGCTGTTTTTATTTCCAGTGCCTATAATCCTATAAAAACTATGTGTAAATGAATTTTTAATGAGGGTTAACGTTTATTGCTAGTACTTGCGAGTTCGTGAATTTTTCATGAAATGATTATAGTATAGATAATTAAAAAAGTAATGCGGGGGAGGGGGGTGCGGAACAGGACCTAATGTATATAAATGTGCGATGAGTGCTGTAGTTATGAAGTGCAGTCCTAAGAATAGTTTATTATTTTCTTGGTGTCATCAGAAAACTTTTTAATTTCCCATAATTGTTTCTTCAGGTAGTGTGTAATCACTTTTAATTAGTGTCTACTTAATGATTTTGGTGTTTAGTTTAGTTTAGTGTTTTTGGTGCATTCCCGGCGTTTAGCCACTATGGCAATTATACATCTGGATCTACATCAGGAAGTGATCGAAGTATCTGGTGAAGGTTTTTCTGTGAAGAAAATTCGTATTTTGGACCATCTCAGAGAACATTTTCAAACAGACGTGGATGAAATTACAATTAGTGCGCTCGAAAATTTCACGAGCTTATCGTTTTTCCCGCAATATCTTACAAAGAGATGTCATTCTGCGTTTTTTAAACAGTGGATATTCTATTAATATTGAGAAATTTGACGAATATTGTAAGGCCACTGCAGAATTATATGTATCTTTGTGCAATTGGTACTCCATGCTACCTACAATACTTAAAATTCTTAATCATAGTGCTGCAATTATTAAGTAAGTTCTATTGCTTAGCGGTGAATTACCAGAACAAGACCAAGAGTCAGAAAATAAGGACGTAAGGAAATACCAGGACAGAAATACGCAAAAAATCAAGCCTTTTAAAATCACTGAGGACTTATTCTATTGGCTTCTATTGAACTCAGATCCTCTTGTGATCTCATATCAATCCAGAGCTTGATTATGTTGCTTGACGAAGACGAACTTCAACTTAAGGAATACGAGTATGAGGACAAAAGCAAAATGTATAGGGAAGACGCAAGTGAAGACTCGGATGATTAGTCTTATATTTGGTTTGTCTCTGTCTTGTCTTGGCTATGTGTATGTACGAAATAGCTTCTATAATATGTACTGCCACGATCGTTTAGATCGTGGCATCTTTAAGTAGGTACTTATTTCATCTCCTAAGGGATTGAAAGGAGTTGAAATCGAATGAGTCGTTATCCATTATTTATACATATTTGTACGGCATAAAATAATGCAACAAGATTCAATTTTTATCCTACTTTTATAGCGTGATTAATTTCGATTACGAATTCGTTCATTTTGAACACTGTGCATTGCAGTCGTCTGTATCGATATTTTGAGCAATTGTCAGCATTTTGTGTTGGGTTCTTCACTGCAGATTAGGTAAATCAATTTAAAAGTCAAATTCGTGTTTGCCACCATCTACCATCCGCTGCAGGTGTAAGAGGTCGGAAATGCATACAGTAAACTGTGGAGTCTCAAGGCTTAATCCTGGGACCATTATTATTCATCATCTTCATGACACTTCAATTTTATTGAATTTGAAAGGCAACAAAATCAATATGGGCAATATAAAAACATCAAAGGAATGGTTCACAGCGACCAAACGTAAACTGAAGTCAGAAGAAGAATTTTATTGAATTTGAAAGGCTACAAAATCAATATGGGCAATATAAGAACATCAAAGGAATGGTTCACTGCGACCAAACGTAAACTGAAATCAGAACAAACTCAAGAACTTGTCTTCAGAACTAACCCAAACAGTGAAACCCTATACAGCATAATTCCTTGAACTTACATTTGAATTTAAATTTGACTTTTAAATTGATATAAATTCAAAGCAGATATACTAATTTAAGGGCTTGATTTGTTGTCAGTGTCATTCAGAACATCAGTACAAACTTTTTTACGACAATTGGTTACTTGTCCGAAATTATCGTTTGCTCAGAGTATACCCTTCGATCAAAAATTCGACACGTTTCGCAAAATGAACTTAATCCTACACAAACAAAATAGAATGAATAGCTTCTATTTTGTCTAGGACAAAGTTCATTTTGCAAAACGTGTCGAATTTTAGTCACATTGTAATGTTTTCTGGTAACCAAGATATGTTTACGAATATCTGCACTCCCAAGACATCGCAATCGTCTGTTTCATATACATGTAGAATTCAGAAGGAACAATATATAAATAATGCTTAACATATTAATAATTATTTTACTATTACAATTACAATATTTATTTTATCCCAGACTTTACATTTTTAAAGATAATTAACTTTAAAATGTGTTTGCAATGTAACTAAGATTATCCTCCTTCAAAAAGCTGGACAGTAGTTCTTTCAATTTGAAACTATGCCACACTATCATTATAACTTGTAAATTGTGAAACAGAATTATTAAAGTAATTATTCGATAATCTACTCTGTGTGTTAGAGAGAGAAACGTTCATCTGTCTTTTTACTTTAAGTTTGACTGCCACTAAATTTTCTATTAGAGCCCTTATATATTATCTAATACATGTAACACTGGCATCTCATTATGATCATTATTAATCATTTCTATATCACTTTAGTGTTGCATATTCTTATTAGCACTTCGTAATCTCATTAACAACTAAAATAGGTTCGAAAATAAAAAATGCCCCACGTGTTGGGCGCCAAAATTTTCGTTTTATTTTTTAAAAGCGAATATATAACGCACTGCACATCTGATATCCATTACATAATGTAAATTTTCTGGTTTCCTCATTTGCCACGCCTTACCGAAATTAAAATCTGGTATAGTACAAAATTAGAATTTATTTTTAATATAATGATCGGAGCACTGCTTCCATTGGACGACAATGAATATGAAAACAGAGTTGAAACAAAACACAGACAATGCGAAGTAGTACCTCGTAACTTTTCGGTTTATAGTTTCGGAATCGAAAGGAAGCCTGAAAGATAATGAGGATAATGGTATGATACGACGCACGGCTTCTAAAGTAATGGATTAACGAGGAACGGGATCTAATGCGATTAGTAAAGAAAGACATTACTCAAACTCGAATTTGTAAACGCCTTCCATGCTCATAACTCATGTGAAATACGATAGAGCAGTGTGTGTGTGTGTGTATATTGAAGGACCGAAACGAAGAGAAGAAAAAAAGACCTAAACCAACAATATCCTCCCTGCGATATGGTGGAAATGTCTATGGAATGTAAATTTAAGCTTATTTAATAAATCATGCGTGGGTTATTTGGAAAGAGATAAGAAGTATATGACATTTTACCGTTAAACTTACTTAAAATGTACCGTTATATAATGCTTAAGTCAAATTAAACATTAACTTGGTTATAATTCATTAATAATAATGTATTTAATACAAAAAATAATTTAATTAATTACACTAACCGCCGTGATTTTTATAACTGACTTAACAGTCTAAAATTTTAGTATTTCGTATTGTTTTAAACATAAAAACTATCCTCTAACTTAGGGTATCACGTCATATTTTCAAAATTAAATTTGTATCTGTTTTCACGACGATTAACGTAAAATTTAAAATTAAAAAATTATTGTAACAAGCTCGAGCATGGTCGCGGCTATACAGTGAAGGGCAGCGGTAACTACAAACGATGTGACCGTGACGCATTCCAGAGAGAAGTAAAGAATTCTATATTAGTTATTACGGAATATACTAAAATGGAAACTTCTGGAATCGTATGCAGCCGGCGTGTGATTCATTTATTGTTTAATTGTTGACGTGGCCTGTCAAGAGACAAACAAATTCTCACTGAATTATCACTTAGTTAAGAAAATTTGAAGCAGTGTTCCACAAACTCCATTGCCGTGATTTTCAAAAATGTAAAACCGTGCAAGAGGCTGTAAAAATTCTCCAGTTTTTGTTATGTTTATGGAGTATGTGTTACAAAATCGCAAAGAAGCCTTTGAGTGAATTAATTCAAGGATGTTATGAACAATATTTTGGCTTCAAAATTAAAAATCAAGACAAAACATGGGTACCACATAGATGCAGTATTTCGTGTTATGTCAAATTAACTCAGTGGAACAAAAACAAGAATTCTTTTGAAGTCCTGTCAGAAGGGTTTTCAAAAAGAAATAAACACAAAGTAATTTATCCAGATATTCCATCTGCAAGTAAACCGTTGAAAAGAACTCAACTCGAATGCATTCAAGCAAATTCCACGGACGAGAAAGTTTTGAGTGTGTCATTTTCAAGTGATCTGACTATGTTCCTTCTGTCAAACCACAACTTATTACCCAACCGGATCTGAATGATTTGATACGGGATTTGGGTTTAACCAAAGCAAAATCACAAATTTTGGGGTCTCAATTAAAAGAATGGAATCTTTTACATTCCACTACAAGAATCCGTCTACTGAAGAATCGTCGCGAAAAATTCAGTTTATTTTACAAAGTTGAAAGAAATTTCTGTTACGGTACTAATGTAAATCAAGTTTTGTATGAAATGAGTATTGAATATAACCATGCAAAATGGCGATTATTTGTCGACTTTTCCCGTAAAGTGACAATGTAAAACAGGTGAAAGTAATAATGAACAATAGGTATCAATTAGTAGAATGTATATCCTAAATTTCAAGTTAATTCACTCAATAGTTTCGAATGTATTAAGCCGGTTCCGAACATAATAAAGAGCCTGTATATATTAAGTACTTTTGACAGTTCACAAATATATTCAACTGATTCTGAAAGTGTGTCTGTATTTCTTATTAATTCACTATGCCTTTTCGCTAGTAAGCTCCGATTTGATTCCTAAATTTACTAAATTAAGAGTGGCAAAGAAATATTGGACAGACAATAGGATTACATTACGGTGTTAAATTTAAGACGGAATGGTGTTATTTTTGTTGTTGTGTTGTTGTGTTTACGCACAAAGCCTTTCAGACTATAGTTATACGTCTTAGTGATTGACAAGTTGCTTCAGAATTCTTCAGAAAATCCAGTTATGAACCAGTTTAATCCCGGATAAACTCAATCCACTGCACAGACTCCACACGAAAACAGGATGTTATTAAACGGTTATATCTGTCCTTCTTCAACAGTCATCGTTTGCGCCTCGGCGTTTAACTGGATGGCGCTGTATATATATATCATACCAACGAAGAACTTTTAGATACTCTTATACCGGCTTCGCGTGGTACGCTCCCACTGTACGACACGTAGTAATTAATGAAAGGGTATCTTAATTAGTGTGATTGGAAGATAAGAGATGAGATTTTGAAATTAAACGCCACCGCCTAATGGAGACCGGCCTCTCTTCTTTCGTTTCGTGTAGAATGTAATAGAATAGGCCACTCGGTCGAGGAGGTTCGGAATTTTTTTTGTTCCTCCGTTTTGGTTCGGGTTTAAAAGTTTCAAGGCGAAAGGAGGGCCCCCCTCCCCCGATGAATAAGAACAGAGTAGTACGCCTTGCAATTAAACAATATAATGAAGGTGTGTATGTGTGCCTATGCGTGTACAGATTAATAGGTAAAAAGAAGCTAAAAAGAGTAAAGAGTAGGAAAAAATCGCGTTCAACTAATTACCGCCGGGGTTCGTAGTCAGATAAGAATATAAAACGCAGAATAATGTATGATAATTAATGATTATCCCAGCGCGGTTTAAATTACAAGTTAATGTAATTTCATCCATTGTTGTCCTAATTAAAAAAAAGGATAAAAGTATTACATGAGTTAAACGCAGGAAAAAAGGCTGTATATAAAATCAGTATTAACAATAATAAGGATCAAAAATATAACGCTTTCGGCTGTAACTTTGTGAAGATTCATGATGTTGGATAACTCGAGTAAAATAAAACACTCAAATAAACTTTGAAGACTTCTTCTTCTTCTTCTTCTTATTGTGATGGACAAGTCAGGCCTTGGGCCTTTTACTTTTAATCTGAATTATATTGTCTGGATGTGGCTCGGAGGGGATGAGCTCTTTCAGAGGATTATGTTGATTGTTGGGTGCCTAAGTTAGTGTGAGCCTAGGTCTTTTGTTTGGCAGATATGTGTCAGGGTCGTACGTCATTTCTGGAGTGAGCCTTATGTTTACGTTATTGTCAATGGAGTTGAAAAATTTTCCGGAGAGGTCTTCGATGAATTCTGATATAAGGGGTGTGTCTGTTTCTGCATGCGTCTGTGTGTTTCTTACAAACCACGGGGCTTTCAGTGCCATCCTCAGGGAGATATTTTGGAAACTTTGTATGGCTTTGATGTGGGTCGGGGCGGCGTGCTTCCATATTTGTGATCCGTATGTCAGCGCTGGTCTCAAAATTTGTTTATATATTCTAAGTTTCAGCTTCGGGTGGAGGGTGCTTGCGGAGCCCAGGAGTGGCCAGAGGCTGGCCCTGCCCATTCTCGTTTTCTTTAGTGTGGTTCTTAAGTGATATGAGTAGTTGAGCCTTCTATCCCGGTTGATCCCTAAATATTTCACTTTTGGCAGCCAAGGAATTTCTGAATGATTTATGTACACATTCCCTCGAAGTTGTTTTATCTTTCTTCTAAACATGATGGCTTGGGTTTTCTCTTCATTTATTTTTATACGCCAGGTATGGCACCAGGCTATAAGTTTGTCGATGGCTTTTTGGAGTGTGGAGATTGCTTTGGTAGGATTGATAGAGGATGTGAGGATGGCTGTGTCATCTGCGTATGTTGCTAATAGGGTGTTTGGGGTTCTGGGGATGTCAGATGTAAATATTGCATAAAGGTGGGGGGAGAGTGCGGAGCCTTGCGGGACGCCGGCGGTGATGAGTCTGGGAGTGGATGAAGAGTTTTGGATCTTGACTGAACATGTTCTGTGGGATAAAAAGGATTGGATAATTTTGACTAGATGAGTTGGGTAATTTCTTGCGTAAAGTTTGTAGATAAGAGCCTGGTGCCATCCCTGTCGAAGGCCTTTGAGATATCGAGAAATACTGCTGCCGTGGAGTGATTTTTGAAAAATCCATCATGAATATGTTCTGTTACTCTCATTAACTGGGTGATAGTGGAATGGTGTTTCCTAAACCCGTGTTGTTCGTCGGGTATTATTTGGTGGGCTTCTGAGTGAAGGATCAATCTGGATAGAACTTTGAAGACCTTCACTTTATTTAATTCTTATGTGACTGCAGTTTCAACATTTTAGATGTCATTATCAAACTAAAGTTACAATGAACTGTTGGTAATATATATACATACAGGGTGATTTTTTTAAAGCGGTCGTTAGACGTTTCTCGGAATCTACTAAAGTGAGACGAACGAAATTTGGTATGCGTCTATAACTCTGCACAATCTATCTTGCTAAAATATTTTCATCAAGATTCTACTTCCGGTTATACCGGAAGTTGCCATCAACTTTCTTATTTTAAATAGAACCATACATTTTTTTTATCATCATCGAATCGACCATTCAATTTGCTTAATTGCCAATCTAGGTTGTGCCAATCTAATAGCCATGGTTTTCAAGATATTCAATTATTTTGGTAAAAATAGCTGCTTGCAGAGTGTTTTTCAAAAAATCGTAGTTTCCGAACCGCTCTTTATAATAAAGAGGAAAAAATTGTGTTCTATAGAAAAAAGTACATTTTATCAGCTCAGTAAACCTCTGAGTTCAAATCGATGATTAGGAAGACCGTTAAAAATTTTTGAACTTTTAAAATTAGAAAAGCAAAAAAAATAATTTGTTCAAATGGAAGCACTATTTTTTTTTTACAGGAATCAACAGATATTCTAATTTGGAAGATTTTTTCTTTAATGGTCGATATGGCTTCGGCCAACCGTTTTCTAGTAATAGGCACTTTTCTGAAAAAAATGTTTCAAATTTGTTTTGAAAGAGCGTAGTAGCCTTTGGACTATGCGATTTTCGGTGTTGCTATGGTTACCATCATAAAAAAATAATGATTTAATAACAAATAATAATTTAATAACAATTTAATATTAAATGACAATTTAATATTTTAATTTTAACAATATTACAATAAATGCTCTATGTGTTCGCCGTTTTCCCGCAAACACATTTCCATTCGTGAATGGACTCCGTGCGTAGTCGCTATAGACAGCTCTGCCGGGTCAATATCTTCGAACGCAACGTTGATACGGTTGATTAGGTCCTCAATAGAATCGACAACTCTGTCATAAACTTTGCTTTTTATGACACCCCATAAGTAGAAGTCCAGAGGCGTTAAATCTGGTGATCTCGGTGGCCACCGCCAGGGTCCTTTATTTCCTAACCATCTGTCCTCAAACTTGGTTGTCAATTGCCGATCCACAGCTCTTGTGTTATGCGGAGGGGCGCCATCCATTTGATACCAACAGCTTCTCATCTGTTGTAAAGGTAAATTATCAATAAATGGCACCACGCTGTCCTGTAAAATTTCCACGTAACGTGCTCCGTTTAGGTTGTCGTTGTATAATACAAATCTAATTTGGTCATACAGGATTAAACAATAGACATTAACTTTAAATCTTTGTTGGTTGTCAACAGTTTCTACAATTCGGGGATTTTCATACGCCCAGAAGTGTCTATTTCGTCTGTTTGTAATTCCGTTTTGGTCGAATTTTGCTTCGTCCGTCCAAATAATATTCCTCAAAAAGTTTTGGTCCTCTTGAATTCGAAGCAACATTTCTTCACAAAATTGGACTCTTCTAGGATAATCTGTTCTCCGTAGCTTTAGCAGTCGAATAAACGAAAACGGATGCTTCTTATGCTTTCGCAATATTCTCTGAATTGTGGAATAATGCAGCCGAGAATCCAGAGATGCTGATCGAATAGAAGCCCGAGGATGGGCATCAAAATAAGCCAAAATATTTATTTCAGCCTCTTCTGTCTGGACCCACCGCGTGTTTCTTCTGTTAAATGTTGTTTTTCCAAAATTTATAAAATTGTTTTTTAATCTTCGAAATTTATTCGGGGTCATAGCCGGCAAATGGGGATATTTTTCATTGAAGAGTCGACATGTTCTAGCTACAATTCGGTTACATTCACCAAAACATAAAAACAAATCGAAAATTTGCTCGTTTGTGTAACGAAAACGACGATTAACAATTTCGTTCTGCATTATAGGAGTTATTTGCGTAATAAAGACAAAACTAATACAAAACTGACAAGTTTTGACGCGAATATTATGATGGTAACCATAGCAACACCGAAAATCGCATAGTCCAAAGGCTACTACGCTCTTTCAAAACAAATTTGAAACATTTTTATCAGAAAAGTGCCTATTACTAGAAAACGGTTGGCCGAAGCCATATCGACCATTAAAGAAAAAATCTTCCAAATTAGAATATCTGTTGATTCCTGTAAAAAAAAAATAGTGCTTCCATTTGAACAAATTATTTTTTTTGCTTTTCTAATTTTAAAAGTTCAAAAATTTTTAACGGTCTTCCTAATCATCGATTTGAACTCAGAGGTTTACTGAGCTGATAAAATGTACTTTTTTCTATAGAACACAATTTTTTCCTCTTTATTATAAAGAGCGGTTCGGAAACTACGATTTTTTGAAAAACACTCTGCAAGCAGCTATTTTTACCAAAATAATTGAATATCTTGAAAACCATGGCTATTAGATTGGCACAACCTGGATTGGCAATTAAGCAAATTGAATGGTCGATTCGATGATGATAAAAAAAATGTATGGTTCTATTTAAAATAAGAAAGTTGATGGCAACTTCCGGTATAACCGGAAGTAGAATCTTGATGAAAATATTTTAGCAAGATAGATTGTGCAGAGTTATAGACGCATACCAAATTTCGTTCGTCTCACTTTAGTAGATTCCGAGAAACGTCTAACGACCGCTTTAAAAAAATCACCCTGTATATCTTTCTGGATACCATATGAAAATAGAATACAATTAAATACCTATTACTCTAATCCATTTTCCATTAATTTTAATGGGTTACAAATTTGAAAAACTCCAATTAATTTTTAAGCTTATGTAAAATAGTGGAAGAACTAAAAAGTCTAGTCTTATTTATGAATCATATGTTATGTTTCTGTTTAAGTATGTATTTGTGTAAAAGTTATCAAAGTATACCAGAGAATGTGTTCAATTTTATAAAATGTAATACAAAATAATATAAATACATTTTACAAAAAGAAAATATACATTAATTTTATAAGGTTAAATCAAGATTACTAGATAATGTCTTCAATTTTATGAAATGTAAAATAATGTAAATAATGTTTAATCAAAAATCTACTAAAAGCCGTAACAGAACAATTTCTATATTCCGAATGGCCGTGAATTGAATCCCCCTAAATACTACTACCTAAATAAAGTAACCCCACCCTGTCGTGGATTGTAAGAATATATAAAATATTTGACTGTAGGTGGGGTACTAAAACAGTGCCAAAAATGCATTTCGTACTTACCAAATGACACATTGATCTTAATAAAAACAAAAAAAATGTTACTAGATAATAAATAATATTTACAATAACATTTTAAACGTCTGTACGCATTTTATTTATCGATTGTCTACTTTTACATTGAATATTTTATATCTGTTTTGGGGGCGTTTGAATCATAGAAAACAACATAATTTTATAACTAAGCAAATGTCGGTTATAAAATAATTATTAATTGTTTATTTTATTGTATGTAATAAGTCATAATATCTTCCTACGTATGGTATAGGGGTTTAATTTACACAAATTCTTTTTATACATTTTTATTTCAATTTTATCAAAAGAAGCCCTTAACCCTATGATGCGTGTTTCGTAAAAGAGAAATATAACAGAAATTTTGACAATTTCGAAACTCTGAAGTTTTTATATTTCATTCATACGTATACGTATACGTTGATTTCCTATGCCTAATGATATTTGACACAAATGGTATATAAATCAATAAAGGAAGTATCGCGGATACATAATTTGGTGGTCTTCCTTTTGTATCTATCTCCAAAGATATCCCATCTGATTTCTTGGCTAAACCGTACTGACGATGACTAATAATATATATATATATATAAACTTATTTTCTTTCTTGGGTTTGTGGTATTCCTTTTAATTAAAACTAATATATTTTACTAACGTTTCGATGTATCTTTTTCAAAGTTTATAAAACATATTACTTAAAATTCATTTCGTCATTCATTAATATTTTCTAGGCTACTTTTTCATATATTCATTGCTAATTTTGTATTATTGAAAAGTATAAATTTGATAGATTTGCAATGTCAGATCTGTCGAATTTTGAAAAATATGTTACATACATCAAAACGTTAGTAAAATATATTAGTTTTAATTAAAAGGAATACCACAAACCCAAGAAAGAAAATAAGTTTATATAAAATAGTGCTAAAGAAAGAAATACGCAGACACATGTTTCAGACTCGTTAGTCATTGTGTCAGTACGGTGTAGCCAAGAAATAAGGTGGGATATCCGTGGAGATAGAAAGAAAAAGAAGACCATCATCATCGAAATTTACTCATAAATCATAGCTTGAAATAATCCCCATGTTAAGGAATCGTTATAAATTCACCAAACAACATATTCAGTAATGCTTAAATTGAACAAATTAATTAAAACTTCACACATATATTTGAGACGGATAATAGTTACGTTACTTTATGATGAAGTTACTCAAAGAATAAAAAACAGCCTTTCAGATTTCGTCTACATATTAAACACGAACTGCCACATTGATTTAAACTACATAAATTTTCAATTTAATTTTTCTACTTTAACATATTATTTATTATACACGTTCTTATTGTTAGTGTGGTTAAGTGGTGGCAATTAAAAAAAATAACTTTGAAAGTAAAAGTACCGTCTAGAACAGGTGGCTAGTTTTGATAGTTTGTGATAGTGAAACGCGTCCGTTTTCAAATAAAAATCGCACAGTTCCCTTCACGTTTCTCTGCAAGTGCTTGCGAGCTCTAGCAAATTAGCGATCGATATCGCAGTAATTGCAAACATGCAAACTTTTGTTTCGCCGAAGTGACTGGCTTCTCCTATAAAAGGGGTATTTTGTAATTGGATTAAACGTGCCTAATGTAACGAAATTTCCTCATAATTAATTTAATTCTCTCAGCGATCATAAAACGAAACATTTTTATTTCTTCGACATTGCGGACAAAGAAAAAAGTGTTGAGGTTCTTAAGTGGTAAAGTGGGCAGTGATATAAGAGGATTTAAATTTATTTAGTGAAAAATAAAGTCAGTTTACGTAGAAAGTGATGGTTGTTACATTGTAATTTTGATTTGTTATTCTTTCATTTTTGCAGGTCCGTGTACTTTAATGTAAATTTAGAATCTTTATTTTTAATTTAGAATCTCGCATTATTTATTAGCTTTATTTTTTAGACATATCGCGACATCTTTCGGTGATAACGTATAGTTGATTTTCACGTAAGCTATCGGTATATATTAATTAGTAGAACTCGGCATGCATTGACTTGGGTAAGCCTTTGTTTAAATTATTCTTTGTGGGTACATTATGCGTAACTTAATTCCTAATTGTCGTTTCTTTCTTAGTGTTTTGTTTTTATTACCTATTGCCCGATTACCAGTACCAAACGAGATAATTGACGATTATTTGGTGGATTTATGCTATCACGTGGCCAAGCCATTATTTAACCATTTTATGCCGTTCCGCATCTGACGAACAGAATTCCTCCTGGAATTTTAAACAACGCTTGCGTATAGGTGTCTTGCGTTTGTTAAGGTTATGTAAAACCCGGTTATTTTAGGTCGTGTATATTATGTTAATGTACCGTCTATTTAAGCAAGCATTTCTGTTAATTTTGCAACTTGAATTATGGAGACTTTGCTGTGAATTACATATCTGAAATTAAGAATTTTCTATTCGAGGATTGCTTGTTAAAATAGTTTTTAAAATATATGGGGTGGGATTCTCAGAAATTAGAATTGCTTCTACTGTCTTTTGTTGTGGATTTGTTTAGCTGTGTACACCACATGAAACTGTAGTTTTTTTTTTGATCATTCGGTGTAAGCCGTGGTTAATTAAAATTCTCTGGTGTCGATTTAATTTTAGTTACATTGTATTACTCTAAGCGAACCTCTGTAGTTTCTTAATTACCAATTGTTAAAATTAAAATTCTGCATCTGTTTTAATTTAATCTTAAACTTTAAATTCTAAATATACAGACAACAAAGACTCTGTAAA
Source organism: Amphimallon solstitiale (assembly GCA_963170755.1). NCBI lineage: Eukaryota > Metazoa > Arthropoda > Insecta > Coleoptera > Scarabaeidae > Amphimallon > Amphimallon solstitiale. The sequence continues at coordinate 149,988,671 of OY720679.1, forward strand.
TTCTTCTAATTTCATAACAAGGATACATCTAATCGTTAGCTATATGCATGCATAGCGAGCGCGATTATTGTCGATTACGTGTACCTAGACCGTTCAAAAGCTAAACTTGACACTCTTACGTGACCGTAATGCACAACGCCGACGAATGTAAAGGAGAGGACCTGTAAAGGAAGAACAGCCAACCATTAATTTATGCAGATTATGCTGGATGTATCGTGACCATCGTGACTGCATCAGCCGATTCACTTGTTTCGATTCACCACGATGCTACGTCGTGTCCCAACCCATATATGTGTACACGCATAAATCTTCGTTATAGGAAGAATAATGATATTATAATGTCGTCAGATCGCGCTAGTTTATTTGTTTATTGTTCACTGAACAATAAACGAAAAGTTGTGTTTTGCGTTATAACGAAAGAGTACGTGTTGATTGTGTATTGTAATGATGCAATTGTGTGTGTATGTGTGTGTTTGTTTATATTGTATACGGGTTAGTGTTACTAAATTTTATAGTCACCAGTCTCAACACAACAAATTACGTATTGTTTGATCAACTAATTTAAATTTTAACAGCTGAATTTAACTCACTTACAGGGAAAATTTCTTATTACATTACAAGTGTTACGAGGACATTCAAAATATTTTTGATGACGTATGATTTTCTATTTGTTAAGATGAACAACAATTTGTTACGTATTTTCAAAATTGGTGAACTCAAGAGCATGTAATCTTCGGATTTTACTAGCCAAATTTGAAAGCTAAAGTATATATAACAGGCGTGGTAGCTAAATACTTTAAAAAGTACTTACCAGTAATGGCATAATACTTTAACGTATTTCACAAGCAAAATAACTAATCATATGTATTATATTCAGTAGTTCGGTGTGCTACAGAGGTCAGTTCTTGCCCCAATACCCTTTTCGCTTTTTTTATGAATGATGTATCTTCTTCTATCAACTTTTCATTTACCATCAGTGAACAAGGTCATGAAGGATTTTGGTTCTGCCGATATGTATTAAATTAATACAGTTCAATTTCACGCCATATGCGGTTACGATTGTCTTTTCAGTTTAAACTAGGGCTGTTCTCTTTCCGCAGAGCCTGGTAAAGTAAAGCACTATTTATAAAAAAAAAAACCATTTATTTATAAATTTTCAAAATATTCTCCACAGACAGTGCATTTTTGCATCCGTGAAAACTCATCTTGAAAACATTTTCTCCAAACTCCTGGTCGTAGTTTGTTTATTTCATTTTTAAAGGCATCAGCCGCTTTTTCGGTCGATGTAAAACGTAAATCCCGTAATTTATCCTTTAGCTGCTGAAATAAGAAGTCATTTGGTGCTATGTCTGGACTATACGGTGAATGATCCATTATTTATATGTTTTAGGCATTCAAATACTGAGTTGTTCGAGCGGCAGTCTGGGCCTGAGCGTTATCTTGATGCAAGATAATCCTTCCTCTTGGAAGTTTTTCGCGGACATTTTGGAGAACATGAGACAAACAAAACTGCAGAGTACCATTCTGAATTGACAGTACTTCTATCCTACAGTGCTATAGTGGAAAAATGCTCAGTAATTTCAAAAGATGTGGCGACAATCTTCTCGTTTTGACTTTTTTCACATAGAACTTTTGTTGGAGCCAACTCATTCTCAAATACCCAAACTGTAGATTGTTGCTGTTTTCGGGATCAAAGCAGTATACGCATGTTTCATCACCTGTTATGATGTTGTATACCAAATGAGACGATCCATGGTTAAAGTGATCTACTGTAGATCTGCACCATCTCACACGGTTTTCGTTTTGAATTGAAGTCAAGTTGTGGGGAATCCACCGACAACAAAGCTTACGGATCTTCAAATGTTTGTGTAAAATGATGTACATTGCTTTCACCTCAATCTTTAAAGTTGTTTTAATGCATATAACAGTAGTATGCCGGTCTTCTACAATCATGTTCCGAATAATAGCAATATTTTTTCTGTAACTGCTGTTGTTTGGCTTAGGAGCTCGAAAACTGTCATTTAAGAAAACTTGACCGCGTTGTAGTTTATTGCATCATCGCTTTACGGTAGCGAAGCAACACGACTTATCACAAACACTCGATTGATTTTCTCAAAACATTCTTGCCGTCTGAAACCACGCTTGAAATCCAAAACAGTGTAGCTCTTTACCAGATTGCGTTGGTAGCCAGACACCCAACCCCAACTTGGTTGGGGGAATTCTTTGGTATAGGTTGACTTTTCTTAGTCGAAGTGTCCCGATTTCTAAGCACTAATAAGCCGATTAATCTAAATCCATTGATTTATTTATAAAACTATAATTATTCATTTGTATATATAAGTTCGGGTTTATATTGGACACCTGCACAGTGATATGGTCAGTAGTAATCGTAAAACATTGTATATCTGCTCGCACACTTGCCTTTACGCTTTACGCTCAGCGATGATAGTGATGTGTTCTTTCGCAGAAATGAATGAAAAAATACAAGCAACTAATATAATTAACCTCATCTGTTTAGAAGGGGCGTAATTAGTCATTTAAAAACATCAAATTAATATTGTAACAATGCATAGCGTTCTGACAGAATATATACTGGGAACAATAGGAAGACAATTATGCAGATTATTCACCTACAATAGACGCGTCATTGAAATGCATCAACGAACAACAATTAAATCAGTGAATCTGTATTGTTTTTGCTTTCCATTATTTGTACCAGTTAAGTTTTAATTGCTGTCGCCACGGATATATGGCATTTTAAGCTGAACAATTAAATTACAACTAATTTTATTATTGTTATTTGATGTAAATCTTTTCATATTGCTGTGGTATCTACCTTTTTAAATATTAAAAATAATAATGATACCTTAATGTCTGACTTTAGCATAACAGCATAAATTTTAAAATTTTTACGTGCATTCTAAGAGCGGTTTACTTCTTATTTGACAATCTTTCTCTTATCTGTTAACTATGGGATAGTGTAAAGAAATTAAACACTATATGTAAATCTTAATAATAATGGTGAATATATTTTATTCATGTTCGTCCTTATCTTTCTTACTATACATAGATATCCATCTGTTTATGAGGATTTATAATAACTAACATAAAACTAATTCTGTTGAAATGATTCTTATTTAAAAATTGTTTTAAACGCAATATTGTTTATTTTGAGGAATGAATTTGAAATGATAATAATTTAATGTATGTTCACTAAGTATTTATTTTTTATTCAAAAGAGTTTTAGTATACTGGAGATGTTTATTTCACTCATTAAATCATGCTAAAAGGATTTACTATACTGGTACAATTGTTTAAATATCAATATAACATTTAATAGTTTTAAAAATAATGTAGTTAAATATAAATACTGTTTCAAGAGGATACATTTCCTTAGCCATAAGATTTATTTTTTAAGATAAAAGTTTGTCTATTTAATTGCTAATGTTATGTATCATGATTTTTTTTTTGTACATGATGATCTTATCGGTTTCAAAGAAATGTTAATTGTATGTATTAAATAATTTTTAGTCGCTAATAAAATTGTAGTGGTTTGTAAGAAAGAAAAGTTTTGTTTGATTTATACACTTACCATAATATAATAAAATATTAACTTTGTAATAAATGTGCTGGACCTGAGACAAGTTTAGCTAGGGAAGTTGTTTAAGAGATAAGAAGGCAAATTAGAGTGAAAACGCTAGTAAAACTACGTAATGTGTAAGCAATATATCTGTGCTTTGTTTTTGCTTTAGCACATAGCATAATATTTTCGTTACTTCCTAGATTGAGCCCACAGCAATACGTATATGTATATGTGATTAATAAAAGTAGTAGTATCAGATACCGCGTCATTATAATCCAGTTTCTAATAAATGTTTTTCTTTGTTTTAGGTGAGTCACTTCATCCAACCATCACGAAGAACTCTCTTCAACTTGGATATGAGTCCACAAAAAGGTTTGACAATTCTTGGGCGCAATAACCTATTTCAGACCATTTAATAAGAAGAAGATCTAAGAAGTCTAACTAATGAAACATACAAATTTTTGTGCTTATACGAAAGCCATAAATTGTGATAAATCAATAAACTCTTACATCTTAAGTGTTAAGTTTTCAGTAAAAGTCTTTTATGGGTGATTAATAGGGATCTGCGTCAGAGGTACATTGCAGTTTATATAATCAACAGTGCAGCAAAAATACTTGAAATATTCATCCTCATCGAAAACAACTTGTTCAACAAAAACATTCTTTAATGTATTTTTAAAACTACATATTAAAATTTAAATACCCAAAATTATGAGGAGAGCATGTCTGACAATATGGTTTTCTGTACTACTCAATCGAGTATATTTAGCACTCAGATTATTCTTGTTTCTAGTGTTGCAGTCATGAAAAATGGCACGAGTATGAAAGAAATGAATATTAGCTTTCACGGAAGGCAATCACTGCACACACTGACCAGAAAATGTCAAGATTTTCGAGTTTATAAATGGGAACGCATTTAGTACGCCTTCCTCTGTACACCAAAGGTCTTGTGCCAGCGACACAGTCACGTAGGATATGACCGATGAAACAGTGACAAGTATGCCATCCGAACGATATCCCGAGATAATATAGAGATACATTTCTTAAAAGGAATAACCTAATCACCAGTTTATTTGCATATACTGACAGTGTGGTCTCCACTTAAGTTTGGGAACCAATACAAAACTCAAATATTTGACTTTGATTACAGCATCCAAGCAGGATGCTTCTTCTCATGGAAAAAGCCATCGTAATTGTTCAACTAGTATTAAATAATAACCTATTTTCTGTAAACCAAACTTCTTCTTCACAAAGCTCCTTGACACAATATCGGCAGCATCCGCAGACTTAACCAGTACAGCCACTATCATCTGCAAAAATTATCGACCTATCAGTCTTAGTATTTTTGATAAAATTATTAATATAAATTAAAAACAAAACTGTCGCCAACTCCTAAATTCATTGTCAATTCAGCCGAAGCTCTTTTCCACACCTTAACTGTCTAACATCTATTAATCAAGTATGACGACTTGAAGTACCGGAAAGATAACTACGAATTATATAATTTAAGTTTATTCAGTAAGATATTGTGATCGACACAATCGAACACTTTCCTAATATGGCAATAAGTAGCTGTAAATATAAATAAAATAAAATCCACGAAATCTAATTTTTCAGAAAGGTCAATTAAAACCCGAATTTAAAACAAAACGATCCAAAAACCAAGGAAAAGCAAGTCTATTACAACTAAAGGGCAAGAGAAATATACGTTATACAGGATAATCTTTTGTTTCCCTGGTCATTAACCATTTTCATACAAAATTTAGAAAAATCGGAATAAAGTTTTGTATTACCATAAAAGTGGTGTTTTGTATAAATAAGTGCATTTCACACATATTATAACCTTACATAACACCGTGTATTTATTTAAGCTAAGATATGTCCTCCAAAGATAAAATTTTATTATCCACCACATACTGAGAAAATTATTGTATTATATTTACTGTTTGTCGCTTTTAACTACTTCAATTTAACCTATTGCATAACAACTTTATCAATTCGCGTTTGGATTTGATGTGGTGATAAGTTTAAAACCGTACAAAGTCTATTATTTAGTTTTATCAGTTCGATTTTTTTTTTATTGTAACACGAGTGTCGGTTTCTACATTTCTTGATGTAAACTCGCTTGCTATTTCCGCATTTGCGGACAAAGTTTTTGCGTACGGCAGACATATTCGAAGTTTAACAATAATGTGAGATCATTAATCAAATTGGCGATAATCTATTTTCCTCAAGTGTCAAATAGTTGCAGAGAGGAAGTAGACACTTTCTGAGTTAAGGTAAAGTGAGTATATTAAATAGCGCTTATCTTGAATAGAAACTACGAGTAGGTATAAAATATATACCCGCATAATTCACGGTTTTTTTTTAGTCTTTGTGTTGCTATTTTTAGAGGTGCTAAAACACATTCCCGTAATTTTTTTTTGTATACAATATGTAAGTAATTACATAAAATTTATTAAAATGAGTATACGTACTTGGAAAAAATTACAGTAAATGTTATAAATAAGTTATTGAAAAAACATTATCTTAATTTTGAATGAAGAGAAATACCAAGCTGCAATAATACATCTGAAATTATTAAAAATGTAAGACCACATAAAAAAGACATTAATAAAGAAATACAACATTGTTTTGTTTTAGTGACGTATTGCCGATTTGATTGATAAATAACGAAATTACTATGTAATCACAAATAACAACCACTATCAACGAACTGCCTACTTGAATACACGAAATGAAATACGTAAAACTTATATACAGGGTTCCCCAACTGGTATGACAGTTTGACTAGGTTACTATGAAAAACTAAATAACATAATTTCATGTCAATACATGCAATTTTTTTGACCAACGTACTTATACAGTGAATAAATTTGTTTAGAAATGGTTTCGTTATCCGAGCTCAAAGAAGTTTTCGACTGGAATTTAATGTTGAAAGACATGGGAGAACTCCATCGCGGAGGACAATTTGCAGGGATTATTGGCAAAATTCGATTTTTTCACTGAAGTAAACTACTACTTCCGCTATACAGATTTGACTCAAAATCTGATCAGATCTCAAGAGGGAGATTATACTCATTAAATATAAAGTTTGGTGTTGGTACCTGTAGCAGTTTGGCCGCTATCGTGGTCACACACACACACACAGAGAGAGAGAGAGAGAGACAGCCAGACAGACACACAGATATGTTTTGCAAAAACTACTTTGTCGGTATCAGTGGACTTCAAAACGTGGACAAAAATTTCAAACTCAAACATTTTCATCACCACAATACTACGGATAAGGATACATTACCGGGTATGTCGCAACAGTATATTCACATATCTAAACGAAATGCAATAGCCAGGATACAAAATTATTATTTTTTGGCATGGGTTCGTTACAATAATTTTACATTCTTGTGTTGGCCAGATGACACTGGATATGCTTTATCTCAAATCCTGCTGATACCCCTTACTAAATCCAAATAATTCTTGTGGAAGACTATATGAGACCTACATAAGACCAGAATTATCACTGAACGGCTCATTGGTGTACAGAAGCGCAAATTTCCAATAATACCATATTGTCCACGCTAAAAGTCGGACACTGTCTTTGCAGTAACTGTAGGAATAACTGTGCTACATAATATGGCATGGGAAATGAATGAAGAAGAGTCACCTTTATCTACAGAATGAGGAAACAGATAATTTAATTGAAGAAGGGAACATTCCAGTTGTTAACAATAATGTACAAGACGTTCAATTGTAAGAAATTAAGATAGATATATTCGCATATACTTTTAGTATCCATCGGCGAGTAACTATATATGTTCGTATTTTACATAACAGCCATCACAAAATAATCTCTATTATAAACCCTACCGCGCAGTGTTAAAGTAATACCTTGTGCACCCAAGCAACGTTAGATGGCTCTAGTAGTTCCTCACGATTGTAAAATAGCTGAACTAGATATTACCGAAAACAAAAAACAAAGACATCCTTCTTCTTCTTCTTCGAGAAAACCTTTGAAGTCCGTTAATATCGAAGACTGCCATAATTTGGTTGGTTATTCTGTGAGGTGGAATTCCAGCTGTCCTTCGATCTCTTGGGTGGCTTCCCTGGCTGGTTTTACGTCTTCAACAAATTGTGCCAGTCTGTTTTGGTCCATTCTGTCTATATGGCCAGGCCAATATCTCCTTATTTTCCTTCCCCACCTGACTATGTCCTCCACCCTACATGTCGCTGTTCCCATACTCTGTTCCTCAGTGTCTTTCCTGCGATGGTTCATAAAGTTTTCATCTCCACTGTTCTCAGGATGCCCTTTATCTTACCATAGGCTAGCACCGATGTAACACAGGATTTATATATTCGCACCTTACTGTTAATGTTCACATGGTTGCTTTTCCATTTGATATCTCTTAAGCAGCCTGATATTGCTAAGACATTATAGTCGCTTATCGGGTTGTTGTTGCTTGATGTGTCCGTTCCCAAATAACGAAAGCTCATTACCTGTTCAATTGTCTTATTGTCTGTTACGACTTTTTGATCTTCTGATTTCTTGCGAAAGTCATGCATTTTATTTTATTAACTTATGTGTTTGCCTTCGTAAGTCGTTTTCATAACAAAGACCATAAAATTATAATCTCAAACAATTTCGCAAAGAACTATATGTGTATTGTAACACTAATTTGAATAGATAAGTTGTAGTTTCTATTAAACGCTTATAGAAATTTGTCTGAAAGAATTTCGAATTAGAGTTTTTAATTTTATTACCAGTGATGTATGGCGTAGCGGCCAATATACCTATACACATTTACAATTGAAGTAGAGTCACTAAATGTACCATTTTAAATTATTTTTAGCTATACATAGTGTTCCAGAATGAAGGTACACGTCAAAATTATAATCTTTTAAAAGAAAATACCACTCATTCAGTAGCATACTTGAATTCAAAGCATGCAGAATTTTATGTAATTGCCAGTAATTTTATGTCTTGTTCATTTATTCACATGTTAAAAAACAAATTTTGTAATTAGCTTTTATCTTGTTTTTGTTCTTATACCATTCCATGACTGACAAAAAAAATAGCATACAAACGAGGCCAGTACTTTTTTGTCACTAATAAATATTTAAAATAAATCACTGGTCATGGAATCTCATGAATTTATGGTGTTATTAATTACATTATAACTGTAACAAGTGAACGAATGAAAGGGAGATTGCTTCTTGTTTTTGGAGCGATACTTTCTTTAAGGACTCTTTTTCTTTATAACTATCCTTTCATTCGCAACATAAATTCGCGGAGAACAGACGACTCATAAATCATCTTCAGTTTTGTTTGTTTTAACAAAAAAGAAAACGAAAAAATAATTTCTTATCGTGATGTAAAAATATTACCCATTCACTTTCCTCATAGAATTCGGTGCATGTCCTGACATACTTTTCAGAATTGAATTAATTTTATGAGAATGCATTACACAAGTAATAAAATAAACATATAAAAAGGGAATGTTTGAAAAATAATTGCCATTCTAAATAGTAAATCATTTTAAACGGAATTGTGAAGAATATTAATAAATAAAAAAAAAATCTAAATACCAACCTTTAAAACACCAGTTCAATTAAAGAGTCATGGGAATATTGAAGAATCTCTTATGACGGATTTGGTTCTTGCCCATCTCAAAAAGGTGATGGTTTATTGGAATATTTAATTAATACTTAGGTTGTTAAACTATCCGTTCTTTTTTTATTATGAAATTTATCTTCCATAATTATAATTGTTATTTGAAGTACAAAATTGATTACATCACATACAGGGTGCTGCAAAAAGATCTGACGATTTTAAAGTAAAAACAACATAAAAATTAAAAGTGACAAAATTGTTTTATTGCTTATTACAGAAAGGTGTACATGTAAATTAATGAAAATTACGTCAGAACAACCGATTTCGTCCGTTTACGATCTGAAGATAACGTCCTTTAAATGATGTCCTTCTTCGTACAAGTATTCTTCCAGTCTTGCACTGAAGTTGTCGAACACCTTGTCTAATAATGCAGGAGACATGTTGGCGATTTCTTGGCCATACTCTTTCAGTTCGAACAGTGTGTGGGGTAAGTGTGTGTAAACTCTTGCTTTAAGGAATCCCCAGAAGAAAAAATCATAAATGCTAAGGTCTGGGGAGTGAGCTGGTCATGCAATGCTTCTCAAAAAGGCCGTCACCTCATTGGCTGTATGGGCGGTTGCCCCATGGTGCTGGAACAACAGCCTCCTGCGCACTAAACGATTTCTCTGAAGTTCAGGGATCAGGAAGTTTCTCAACATTAACAGATAAGGGTGGGAAGTGACCGTAACGGTTCGACCATTCTCTTCAAAGAAGCATGGCCCAATGACATGACTTTTCGTTTAACCACACCGCACCGTAATTTTATCACAATGCAGAGGACGTTCATGCACTTCTTGAGGATTTGTAGCCGACCAATAACGAAAGTTCTGTTTGTTGACGTAACCGTCAAGACGGAAATGTGCCTCGTCGCTCATCAACAAAATATTTTCATCAATCCTTAAGTCAATCATTTGCTCTGCAAATGTTATCCGGTTTGCATAGTCGTTAGGGTTTAACATCTGGACAATCGCCATTTTATATTGGTGGAAATGCAGATCGAAACGCAATATTCATCGTACCGAGCGGTCAGGCAAGTGTAAAGAAGCAGCTTGTTTACGGGCCGGCCGCCAAGGACTGGTTTCCATAGCTTCTCTTACTCGATCGATATTCTCTGGCGTCCGGGCTGACCTTGGACGCCCTGTCGACTTCCGTTTTAACGTTGAACCGGTAGCTCTGAAGTTACTCACCCATAGCAGAATTGTATTCCGAGTTGGGACTCTTCCTCCTGGACTCACATTAAAATGCCTACGGAACAGCAACGCAGGAATCGCCACTTTTAAAAAACGTCTCCACAATAAACGCACGGTGCTCACCCGACCACTGCTCCATGACTACTAATAATGTCCACGTGTGGCCTGTGTCCTGCGCCTATCCCTACCACCCCCCACCACCTACTCAGATCTTTGACGGACGAAATCGGTTGTTCTGATGTAATTTTTATTAATTTACATGTATACCCTTCTGTTGTTTTTACTTTAAAACCGTCAGATCTATTTGCCGCACCCTGTACTATGTGATAAAACAAATCGCTTCCTAACTCCTTGTCTCAGAATAAGTGTCCTTAAGAACGTTTAAGGCACGCTTAGCATATGGTGCAAACGATTTTTAAAATTTAGATGCAATTAGGATTAAGCCACTGTTAATTATTACGGTGCAAACGGCCCTACGTGATTATCATTTCGCACTTATTTTGGAGAACTTTGTATTGTGAATGTTCAGGCAATCAGTTCCGAATGTACGGGCGAAAAAAGAAAAGAAGATAACTAGTAGTAATCAGTGCTGGCATACGTATGCCTCCCCCACTCTCAGTTTCACCTGTCCTTCCTCCAGCTGCCTATTCCCGGACTACTACAAATCCACCAGACAAATTATATCACAACAGCACAACACTCCAAGTGGAGAGCATGGCTCGTGCACACACCTCAGACGCTCTAATGGATTTCGCAATTCTCGACGATCTCCGTGCTGGTTGGCCGATTCACGGGGATTCAGAGAGAACAAGGGAGAAAGAGAAAGCTGAAAATCCATGTTGGCGTTGGTCGCAGCGAAAGACGAGGTAGTAGGGGTGGTGTAGTTGGGTGGTGGTGGTGGTAGTCGTGATGATTGTGCGTGCAAATGTTGAGGGAGGCGTCGATGTTGGCGTCGCGCGGGCGTCGGGATCAATAATAGCACGCTGCCTGCCGCTATCGAACGGCGGGGAAGAGTGTTCGGCCGTGAGGCAGGTTAGGTTAGGGTCAAGGGCACCGGGGCCGCCGCCCAAACACAATTTTACTAACACACGTACACACAGACACATTCGAAATCCTCTCCCTTCGTTCCTGGCGAACTAGCGTCCCGCACGTTTAGACGCGGCCCAGCTAGTTCTGCTCTCACTCCTATTCAGCCAATTGAAACATCCTTTCGCTTGTTTCTTCACTTTCCGGCAAGGTTTGCTCGTTACTTGGGATGCGGATTCGACCGCGCCTCTTTCAATTTCGTCATCCGAGTTTTAACTCTGCAAACATACGCCCCTGTCAAAATTCCATTTTCGAGTACGTTTTGTACAGCAATGGAAAGTGCTATTTATCACGTACACTGCTACCAGGTTGAAAATTAACGATTCGTAAAAGTTTTCATAACCTGGTGTCAAATAGGCTTTCTTCACCATTCCTACTTCCTAAATCTTAGTTGTCCCTTTGACTGTCATAATTGTCATAACGTCAGTCGTTGTCATTATAATATCTAGACTTTTATAAATATCATATAAACTCATGGACAAAATTAACGCGTGTTATTCCAAAAAAATGATGATTTTTAGTTTTGTGGTTATCTTACGAGTAGGCTGTGGACCTACTGGTATAGTTCAAGGAAATGCTGTCAACAAGGGTTTTCCTTTAAAAGTACAATTGCAAATAAAAGAATTTTTGACAAAACTTGATCCAAAATCTGATCGGAAATTTTTGCCTATTACACAGAGAAAACTGTCAATACAGTCTAGATTAGAGAAAAAATATAATACCGGTTATAATAAGTTTTATTAATACTTATTAATCCAGTTAATTGCCTCTGTAATTCAAATATAATACAATGTCTTTAACATTTACTAAACAATAAAATTTTGGCGTGTATAAATATTTAAGTGCTTTCAAATTTCAAATATATTGAAAAAGACAATAATCCATACAATGAAAAGGAATATATACAGAAAAACAAAACCTCAAAAATTACTTTAAATACTAACCTTCCCACAAAACAGTGACGGTTCGGACGACGCTCTTTTATTGTTGTTGAAAGTTTGGGTATAACAATCGAAATATGATGTGGTGCTCCCGTAGTTTCCTAAACTGTTTTATTTTGTGGATGACCACTCAATATTCGTTTATTTTGTATATAGGGACACAACTTTGCTGATGTTAACACGATGACGATTAAATCAATCTGCAGATGACTACGGCGTTATTAAAGAAAATCTGGTAATTATTTTAATATTGTTAAGTAATTTTTTGTATGTAGACTGAACCAATCGAGGCTGTCCTAATTATCTTGCTTCCTGTTAATTTAATGGAAAAATATTTCAAGTATTGATTAATCGTTATAATAATCAGTATTAACAGATTCATATTAAATTTGTGTTATACTGTGTACTAATTTTTTTTGCTGTCACTATACGTAATACAAAATTTATTACCTACTATTATATTTTTAATAGTATGTATTATACAGTTTTCTCTGTGTAAGAAAGTTGCCTTGAGCCACCAAGTTTTTTTGTTATTGATAGTGTCAGTGCGACTGTAATACATTTTAGTAATGAATCGCAGAACAGATTTGAGAGTGGAGGAAGCAGTAAGAGCATAAACTTTGCTGGATAAGGGATATTCGATGCGTCATGTTGCTAATGTGATAGGAAGAAACCATTCCAGCTTAAGTCGCATGAATAGACGATTTAACGAAACAGGTTCTCACTTACTAGGTCCGGGACAAAGGCGAAAACGGTGCACTAATGCCATGGATGAACTTTTTCTTAGACAATCCGCTCTTAGAAACGGGAAAACGACTACTACCATCCTAAAAAATGAGCTTGTAGCTGCTCGCAATCTTCTTGTATATTTCCAAACGATTAGAAGGCGCCTAAATGAAGCTGAATTGGACAGCAGAAAACCGGCCAAGAAACTCCTTCTCACCAGAGAGCACAAAATTCAAAGATTGCGTTTTGCGAGAAATCATCAAGATTGGACTCTTAATGATTGGAAGATGGTTTTATTTTCAGACGAAAGGAGGATTAGCCTTAAATCTCCTGATGGACGTGAGCGCAGATTTGCTAGTTGCAATATCTCTCCAAGCCATTTGGTGGTGGCTTTGTAATGTTTTGGGGAGGCATATGTTTCAATGGCCGCACAGATTTGGTCCCTATACGTGTTAGGACAATGCAGATTATTATCTCGAACACATCGTTGTTGCCTATGTAATGCCATTTGCTCCTTTTGTGGAGCCGAATTTCTTGTTTATGGATTATGCAGGATAATGCTCGTCCTTCTATGGCTGGGCAAGTTACTCACTACTTAAATTCTGTTGCATTGTTGTCCAATGTAATATTTTGAATATGTTAGTCTCGATGAAAAAACCGCTTTCTTTAATAATTTTTACTTTATATCCACCAGGAACTCTACTAGAGATAGTTCCTCTTACCACTAAAGGAAAAGTTACGTTAAGTACAGGTAATAACATATTGGTTTGGGGCAATTATATTAATTCACCTGGACCACCCCATATCATATTGAGAGGCTCAGCTGGGGGGGGGGGGGCGACTTTATAGATAAATACTGATTACTCAACCAAAAAAATAATTTGTGATTTTTAATTGAACAGATTCTCTTATTAAGGTATCTGTTTTTCAAAATTATTTTGTAACAAATTAAACACCTGAGAAAATAATATAATGCATAGCATTATAGACGTCTCTAATCATTAGTTGTTTCACAGCGTCTTCCATGTATGAATGTTGAAGGACCTCTTGTGAATTATCTTCAAAGGAAGTTGTCATAAGTTCTGAATCAGGTGGAACTTTATAAATCTTTGTCAATTTGGTCAAATCTTCTTCATTAAAAGAAGAAAGTTATCATCGGCATTTAAAATCCATTTTAATAACAGAAGTTCATCATCTTCATCAAATAACGTACGTTGTCGAAGAGCAGCATGGCGGAAACAGTTTTCAATGGCATACCCTAGCGGTATTTATTATTGCTACGCCATCTATTGATATTTTTTTTGGTTTTGTTTGTTGGGTGTGTGGCAGTTAAATAACCGTATTAAGAAAGTGTTTTGTGATACGAATTACTCGTTGATCCATTAGTTGTAGCACTGCTGTAGTATTAGAGGATAGTAATGAATTTTAAATTTTCTATACGTGAATGCCCTCTACAGGGTAATGATAAAGTAACGCACAAAATTCATAAAACGTACAATGTTCATTTTTGAAAAAAATGTAAAAACACGTCAAACAGTTTATTTTATTCCGCGTCTTTTAACATAAGTCAAAAAAATAAAACGTCAAATTTGTGAAAGTTATGACGTCATCAATATTTTTTTTAAATATGAAGCTTGGTTTTTTTTTACTTTATTTGATAATTGTAGGGGTCACATAAGAAAAAACTGAGAGAATTAATAAAAAACAAAATAAACTTTATTATAGTAATATCATTTAAATTAACTAAACAGTCCATTAAACCAAAACGATTTCTTACAGGAATTGTTCAAACTGCCGTTCACTATCTGACATAGGCCAACACGATGGTAGACCTGATTTACAGAGTCTTCGATCATCTGCGGAGTTATACAAGTCATTTCATGTCTAATTCGTTTTTTTTTTTTTAGTTTTTTCTTATGTGACCCCCTACTTCAATTATTTCTTTATAATGCAAAAAAACAAGCTTTATCAAATAAAGTGAAAAAAAACCAAGCTTCATATTTAAAAAAAATATTGATGACGTCATAACTTTGACAAATGTGACGTTTTATTTTTTTGACTTATGTTAAAAGACGCGGAATAAAATAAACTGTTTGACGTGTTTTTGCATTTTTTTCAAAAATGAACATGTACGTTTTATGAATTTTGTGTGTTACTTTATCATAACCCTGTATAATTGACCACCATCAAAAAAAGGAACTTTTGAAATGACGAAATTAATAAATTTGGATCTAAAACTGATGTAAGCAGTACCTCCTTCTTGCCAAATCCAGCATTATAACGGTTGACTCAGAATGAAATTTGATTCTGTTTTTTGTATCTAGGGGAAACTGTTAGTGTCAGATTATTTTTACTGCCACCATTTGAATTATCGTCTTGTGGATTTTTTTTCCCAATGGGATACTTTTTGTGTAAAAGCATTCTACAATGCTCATTCTTACGTGCAAGTCCTGAGAGCGTTTCGAAATCCTACAATTTGCGGTATGCCCATCGCTAATTTAATTAATTAATCTTTTCGGTGACGAAGCACAGTTCATTTAAACGGGTACGTGAACAAACAGAATTGTCGGTACTGATCCACGGCAAACCCAAGAGAAAAACATGCAGTCGGTCCCTTTCCACACTCCAGAAGTAACTATATGGGCAGCAATGTGTTCAGGAGGCATTATTGGTCCGTATTTTTTTTTGGGAATAATCAAGGACAGTCAATCACAGTAAATGCACAACGATATTCTTCGATGATCCGCAATTTTGGAGGACCAGCATTACGAGCATTTGAAGGTTTTAATTATTGCACATGGTTCCAGCAGGATGATGCCACAAGCCATATTGCCAATGAAGATTTAGAGGCAGCAAGAATGTTTTTCGATGAAAAATTAATTTCGCGTGGAGGTAACATTGACTGGCCTGCAATATAAACCTTAATTTGACTCCACTAGCTTTCTTCTTGTGGGGCTACCTCAAAAGTAAGGTGTAAGAAAATCCTCCGACGAGTGTAAATGAAGTTAAAGACCGAATAGGGGAACAAATTACCGCCATCCCTGTAGCACTCTGCCAACGAGTTGTTTTCTAAATGCACGACATCGTTTAGGTGAGTGCATTAAATGTCAAGGACAACATTTAGACGACATTGCTTTTAAGGTTTAATTTCCAGATCATATTTCTATTATATTTCTAAGTACAACTTATTAAAACGTTCAAAAACTAATGAACTATTTTTGCTTTCTTATACGTAGTATAAGGAAGTATTGTGATGATGAAAATTTTCGACCTGGAGAGTTTTGCAGATGTCCACGTGTTGACGTCCCCTGATTCCGAGAAAATTGATTTTTAAAAAATGTCTCTCTCTCTCTCTCTGTGTGTGTGTGTGACCACGATAACTGTGAAACCGCTATAGGTATCAATTCCAAATTTTATATTTACAAATATAATCTCCCTCTTGAGATCTGATTAGATTTTCAGTAAAATCGGCAGACCGAAAGTAATAGTTTATTTCAGTGAAAAAATTGAATTTTGCCAATTATTCGTCAACTACTAAGTTTAAACAAATTTGTAAAGAATTCATATATACCTACTCAAAATTAAATTTAAGAAGAATTTTATCAAAAAAGTTTTTCGAAATTCCTACCGGAAGTAGGTATTTTACTCTTATCGAAAATCAGTTTCGCATATTTCGCAAGTCATGCATTTTAGACATGTATGTTACGAGTATAAAAGTATTTAAAACTTAATCTTTTGCATAAAAAAAATTCCAAAATTCGGACCGGAGCTGGAGGTAGCACTTTTACTATTCGATAAAAGAATAGCGATTTTTGCAAATATTTCGTAAATTATGCATTCTATATATATTTGACAAGAATACAAAAGCATTTAGAGTTGGATTTGAAATATTTTTTGTATAAATGAAATTTCAAAATTCGGACTGGAAGTAACACTTTTACTCTTATCGAATGGAGATTTTTGCAAATATTTCGTAAATTATGCATTCTGTATATATTTATCAAAAGTACAAACGTATTTAGAGTTGGATTTGAAATATTTTTTGTATAAATGAAATTTCAAAATTCGGACTGGAAGTAACACTTTTACTCTTATCGAATGGAGATTTTTGCAAATATTTCGTAAATTATGCATTCTACATATATTTGTTAAGAGTATAAAACTATTTAGCGTTGGATTTGGAATATTTTTTGTATAAACGAAAATTCAAAATTCCGACCGGAAGTAATACTTTTACTTTTAGCGAGATTTCACAAAGTATGTATCGTGTAGAGATTTATTAAGAGACTGGAAGTACTTAGAATAGGATTTTAAATAATTTTTGTATAAAATAATTTTTAAAATTGTATGATTTGAAACGCTCATACGTATAAGAAAGTCGTCTGGTGGCCACACCTGATTTTTAAAACCAAATTTATATTTAGTTAACAGAGTTCTAATGAAATGAAGCAAATGGTATCAAATCTACCAAGAAATGTCATTCAGAATGCATCAATAGGTACAGTGGGGTTTATGCTAGCGCTCTTTTTATGCATTAGATGTTCCGCAGAGTACGGCGCTAGGTCAACATGGTTCTAGATTTACATTCACATTACATGTTTCCTCTAAACGGTAAATGTGCTACCTGTTACTTATGGAGAGGATAACAAAATCTATGTAATACTAACTTGGATTTTTTAAAGTCAAAATTATATAATATACATTTTAAGAAAAAGTTGTAATGAATTAATGTACTATTTAAGTCTATTACATAGTCGTTGCTGATTAAAGTAGTCTGTATGTAATTACATTTAGAAATTTTTATAAAAACAGTAGGGCGTTACATATACAAAAAGGATTCTTATCACCCAGTTTTTCCAGTTAAATATATTAAATATTGTTGCATAATATTGGAAGGAAAAATAGGCTTTTACTTCCATGAAGAAAATGTATCTCAACTTATTTCCTTGTACTTTTTAATTCTGTACTTATTAAATTTAATAAATACAAACGACAGAATGAACAAGGATATTCAATCAATAACACAACAGTACAGCGTGCTTTTTCCTAGAAGAGGCTCGATTCATTCAATAATCGCTCATTTATTGCAAACAGTGAAAGTTAATTTAATGAAATCGATCCGATCAAAGCGGCACTGTGTTGAGAGCACCTAATTTCACTTTCTACACTTCAGATGTGCGAAACGTAATCAACTGACGAAGACGAAAACACAAATTAAATTAACACAGTAACAAACTATCTGTTATGAACAATGGATTTGTTAATTTACAATTGATAATAAATAGGTGGGCTAATGGATGGATGACACCTACGCCATTACGCCTCCAATAAACTAGGAATGTATGTGGAAAATGAACACATCTAATTAAAAGTTATTATTGTTTAGGTACAAAATTTGCTCATTATCATATGACAGTTCGGCTTGCTTTAACTGGTGTGTAACAGTGTAAAATTTTATATATAAAAAATACATTGCCGCTTACGAGAGTTTGTTTTACAGAGATACGGAGAAAACCAACGAAAATATAAAAGAAACTCAAATGTAAAACTTAATACATACTTTGGTATAAATATAAAATTAATATAAACACAATTTTGCCGAATCGCTGTACCTTTTAAATGAGTGTTCTTTTTCATATCCTGTTTTTCCAATCATTTCTTTCTTGCGCCAATCATCTAGTCTCACTCCACTGAATCCCTCGTTTCTGAGCCTCTTACGGTACATGTTCCTTCCATTTTAGTCGTGGTCGCCTTAGCTTGTTCGTTCTTTGTACTCTAGTTTTATAGACTTTATTGCTAACCTATTTTCATTCATCCTATATATGTGACCCAACCAACCCAATTGCCTATCTCCAATCACCAAATCTATGGGTTTTGTCTTTAATTCGGTTAATACTGAGTCTTTACTTGATCTCTGCTTATGATTCCTTTTATTCTTCTCAGAAATCTCTCATCTCAGTAGCTATTACTTTATCTTTGTTCGCTTTGTTAAGGTCCAGGATTCACTGCCATATACTATTGATGGCCTGACCACTTTCTGGTATACCTGTTTGTATTTTCCGTGGTATTTCTTCCTTGCCAAAAAATGTTGTTTTCAGGGTGTTATAGAATCTCCCTGCTTTTTCAACTCTCTGTTTTATTTATTCATCAAATTTTCCCGTCTCTTCTATGACTGTACCTAAGTATTTAAAACTTGTGTCCTGTTGTAGTTCTTGTACTTCGATTTTAATTTCATGCCGTTTTTTTCTTTGAGGATATTAACATGGTATTGCTTTTTTCTATGTTTATTTCCATGTTTATTTTCCTCAGTTCTTTTCGATAAAAATCTAGGTTTTGTTGTCATTTGTGTTCCGATTCAGAAATCAACACCATATCATCAGCGAATAAGAGTTTTTGTAGTGTTATATCTTTGCCTAATACTATATCTTTGCACATTCCCTTGCATCTTCTTATGCATCATCTATTATTAAGGAAAATAGTATAGGGCTTATCGTTATTTGAGACCTATTTTCATTTCGAATTCCGTGTATTTTAGATTATGCATTCTTAGTATGTTTGTATATTTCTGTATAGAACCTTTATAATTGCTATCATATTCATTTCTACTCCTTTCGTCTCAAACTGTTCCATATGTCGTTTTTTCTTATTTTATCGAAAGCCTTTTTTAAATCTCTTCTCTCCCATTTGTCTAAGTATAAATATCAGATCTTACGTACTTCTTCCCTTTCTAAATCCATGTTGTGATTCTTCCATCGTTGTTTCTAGCTTCTGTCTTAATCTATTTCCTATTATTCTAGTGAAAACTTTGCTAAGCATGCTTGTTAAAGTGAGCCCTCTATATTTTCTGCAAATTTTTGCATATCCTTTATTTTGGATCAACAATTTCAGAAATAATACTGGCAACGATGATTGCATATTTCCGTAGCGATAACGATGTTAAATATTTCAAATATATAAGTAAAATATGTCAAATATTATGTGTAATACATATTTATTTACCTACTATTTATACGCATATTTGATACCAAAACTAAAGTTATGACAACGCAACGTGCTAGTTAAATTCTGTCGTCTTGCATGTCGAATTACGCACACGTAAAACGTGCAAACACAGATTTCGTGATCAGAAATTTTGTATGCAAAACGGCACAGAGAACGGTTTCCACGGAGGACCAGAGAAAATAGGTAAGGAGTGCTTGACCAATGGACGGATATTATAGACGAACAGTTGCAATTGAAAGCACATATTCTCGTCGGGTTCGCAATTTACCGTTACCGGTATATGTCTCTATGCCTGGAGATTGCGCAAGTAGTTGATTATATGTATTATAGATGTATACATAAGTTCTATGTATTATAGGAACGTCATGTCGCATACGGTTTACTAAAGAGGAAAATCTAAAATGCTTACAATACAATAATTTATATTACTTATTTATTCACAAAAAATTGCAAAAAATATTAAATCAATCACATTTTCATTTATATTATCTACTAGCAGTATCCGCACGGTGCACATTGTTCAAAATGAAGGAATTCGGGAACGAAATTAGTCCCGCTGTAACAGTAGGTTCAACATTGAATCTTGTTGAATTATTTTATGCCGTACAAATATGTATGAACAATGGATGACGACTCAATCGATTTCAACCGCTTTCAACCCTTTAGGAGATGAAATAAGTACTTAAAAATGTCACGATCTCAACGATCGTCACTTCCTATGATATTTAGCACATACGTATTTGTTTATTAATAAATAACTACTAATATTTAGTTATAAAGAGCCAGATGTGCTGTTGTAAGGGGGGGGAGGTGCTTGA
Source organism: Amphimallon solstitiale (assembly GCA_963170755.1). Lineage (NCBI taxonomy): Eukaryota > Metazoa > Arthropoda > Insecta > Coleoptera > Scarabaeidae > Amphimallon > Amphimallon solstitiale. The sequence goes on from OY720679.1 coordinate 150,009,664, forward strand.
CGTTTTTTAACCGCTTGTCAGTTGCTTTATTGTAAGTACATTTTAGTACATATTCTACAAACTATTTGTGAGATATACATAGCCAAGAAAAGACACAGACAAAATGAATATAAGACTAATCATCCGAGTCTTCACTTGCGTCTTCCCTATACATTTTGCTGTCGTCGTCATAGTCGTACTCATTAAGTTAAAGTTCGTCTTCCTCTGTAAGTTCAAGCAACGGAATTTTGCTTTGGATAGATATTAATTCGAAAGAGGATCTGAGCTCAGTAGGAGCCTATAGAATAAGTCCTCATTGATTTTAACGGGGTTGTTTTTTACGTATATCTGTCTCGGTACTTCCTTACGTCCTTATTTTTTGACGCTTGGAATTCTTCGGATAATTCGCCGATAGGCAATAGGACTTCCTTAATAATTGCGGCACCACGAATAAGAATTTTATGTACTGTAGGTAGCATGAAGTACCAATTGTACAAAGATACATATAATTCTGCAGTGGCCTTATAATAGTCGTCAAACTTGTCAATATCAATAGAATATCCACTATTTAAAACACGCAAAATGACACCACTTTCTGAGGTATTGCGGGAAAAACGATTATCTCGTAAAATTCTCGAGCGCACTAGTTGCATTTACATTCACATCTGCTTGAAAATGATCTCTGAGATAGTCCAAAACGCGAATTTTCTTCACAGAAAAACCTTGACCACATACTTCCATCGTTTTCTGATGTAGATCCAGATGTGTAATTACCATAGTGGCAAAACGCCGAAAATGCCCCAAGAACACTAACTAAACACCAAAATCACTAACGAAACACTAATTAAAAGTGATTACACACTAATTGAAGAAACAATTATGCGAAATTAAAAAGTTTTCTGAGGACACCAAAGAATATAATAAACTATACTTACGACTGCACTTCATAACTTCTAATAAAGGACTAGATACGTACAGCACTCATTGCATATTTATATATATTAGGTCCTGTTCCGCATCTCTCGCAGGTAAAACCATAACTTTTCTAATTACCTGCACTATAATTTTTCATTTCATGAAAAGTACACGTACTAGCAAGTACTAGCAATAAGCGTTCCTTTATACATAGCTGTTACAGGATTATAGGCAACCGATGTTACCTTGAAATAAAAACAGTTTCCTAGAAAGTAAGTTTTTTCCCCTGTAATAATTACATTTAAATCGACCGAGGTACTATAGTATACACTAATAGTGTATGCAGACAATAAAATAATTGAAATTTTACTTGTATTTTCTTTCTTCAATTTATCTGATAATGTTTTAGCACCATATTGATATAATTCTAAATTATTTGGGATTGGTGCCATACGATATTAAAAAATTAAATTGATTTTGGCATTTTACATAATCATACTAAAACAGAGAAGAACTTGCAGATCACTTATTAGTTTCTTGTACGTAATATAAGGAAGAATTTGAGTATCATATAAAGAAACAAAATGTTATCTCGTCTTCTTGTAAACTAATAAGTTCAAATTTCTTTAAAAAACAAAAGCACTCCCAAATGAATTTGAGAACAACTTATTATAATTAAATATATAATTAATGGTACTTTGCATTTTCTGTCTTTGCACACTATTTGTTTTAGGAGTCTCCCACACTTGCGCATTTCAACGAACAGAGTCGTCTTCTTCTAGCGATACAACATAGTTCGAATGCCGGTTGAAGAGTGAAAAAGCTTTTATATGAAAGTATAGTGCTCAAACAATTTGCGCAAACTAGATAGATCTTGATTTAGTTTTCTATTCTCTTTGATTGATACTACGAAATCGAATCTTGTTGAGAAATTTATCACATTTGACTCTTAAAAGGAGCATTTTTGACGAATAAACACTAGGAGCTGTAGTAAATACCGTCATATATCTGGAAAGTGAAATATTGGTAATTCCTCAAGGCACGGTACTGGGACCTATACTTTCATAAAAATTCAAAAGTCAATAAAAAACTGAATTTCTCTAGTGATTATCGTAATTTACAGAAAAGAAATATCTGATGGCAGAATGATCAATGATCAATGTAATAATAAATAAATGAAATTATCGGCGAACATTAATTGCACACTACACATTTCTTTGCACCATATTTCTCAATAGGAACAATTTCAAACACGCAAATAACACGTGTAATAACCGTAATTATCTCTTGCATGCGAAACTGTGTCATAAATCAATATAGCACAAAAAGATATATTTAGTAGACCTGTCCGTCGCAATATCCTAGTTTTTAACCGATCATTGGGCACAGACAATGGCCGGCGAAATAATGTAGAATCAAAGTCATTTTGAGAATGCTAATTATTCGTAAACCGGTCGTTACTTTCTGCATCACTGAGTTAGTTTAAAGGACTGCGACTTTGAACGTTCATTTTCTGGACGCCTTGCTTGTCTCTTGCGTGAGCAGTTTGCCATTGATAAACTTCGGTAATGCTTCATGCTCTTACACAATGATATAACAATAACTATTGTAAACGATAATATTAACTAACAATGCTATAAATATTTAATTAAACGTAGTTGTACGATTAATATTATTGTTCTTGGTAATTATATCTACTATTACTTTCTTATATGTAGTATAAAGAAGTATTGTGATGATGAAAATTTTCAACCTTGAAATTGTTGCAGGTGTCCACGTTTTGGAGTCTCCTCAGTGTTTTAACAATTTATGCGTTATGTACTGATTTATGAAGAATATACATACAAGTACCTATAGTTGTATTTTAATTTTTTTGCCATTCTGCCATGCTATTTAATACTCATTTAATAGAAAAGTTGATTTATATCAGTATAGTAACAGAAATTTGGTTCAACTTCGTAAAATGAACAGAATTTTTGGTGACGATTCTTCAGTACAGAGATTCTTGTAATGGTATGTTAAAGATTCCAGTCTTCTAATCGAGATCCCAAAATTGGTAATTTTTCTTTGGTTAAACTCAAATCCCGTATCAAATCATTCAAATCTGATTGAGTAATTACTGTATATTCCTTCTGACAAACCACATCTACATAATTATGTAGAAGCTGTACGTAAGTGTTTTACCTTGATTTTTAATGTTGATACCAAAATATTGTTCATAATATCTTTGAATTAATTCACTTAAAGGCTCCTTTTGCGATTTTGTAACATATAGTGGCCAAACATAACAACATAACAACACAACTTGTGAAACAATACTTCAAACTTTCCTAACTGACAATTTAGTAGCATTTCGTTTGTCTGTTGCGAAACCGCGTGAGGAACTAAACAATAAATAAATCACTATGCCTGCTGCAACCTTCATATATCCACGTATCGATTCGAGAAGTTTCCATTTTAGTATATTCCGCGATGACTAATATCTTAGAATTCCCTAATTCTCTCTGGAATGCGTGATGTCGTTTCCTTTGTAGTTGCCGTTGCCCTTCACGGTATAGCCGCGAACATGCATGAGCTTGTTACAATACTTTTTTAATTTTAAATTTTACCTTAATTTTACTGAAGTAGATAAAAATTTTGTTTTGAAATGTGCCGCAATGCGTAATAATAAATAATGTCGTTTCAAACAATGCTAAATACTAAAATTATAGACTGTTAAGTCGGTTATAAAAATGGTGTCGGCTAGTGTAATTTACTGATGAAAACACACAGAAAATGGAGTGCTATATACAAGGGAGCGTTTTTAAGTTCTAGGAATGGGGGAAAAGGGGAGAAAATACAAATACAAAATTATTAATTAAAAAAATATATTTAAGATTTATTATTAAAAATAAAGTAAATTTGGCAAACAATTATATATACACTATCTAAAATATGTCCCGGAAAAAGATAATCGAGAATTTAAAACAAAATGAGCCAAAACCACTGAAGAACGATTGTAATGTAATTAAAATGGTTATGAAAAGTGTACATATTCACAGTCTGAAGTTTTAGACCGTAACAGTTTTGTGATATTTAATACAAATTATTTCAATATATCTCGGATAATAAATAATCTTAAAGAAAAAGTTACATGTACATTTGGAAAATATTTAATTAAATGTATATACCTACATACATACTTACATGTGATCGTATTTCATAAAATTCTCTTGGAAAAACTGATCGTCCTGTCATAACCAATAGGTTATTTGTTCTTTTGAACTCTCTTTGCGTAAGAACCCGTAAGCGTTTGGATTTTTTGTGAAACAACGTGAAATAAGCTCTCAGCGCTGTTTGTTTTTTTACGTGGGTTTGAATTTCCGATAACGCCATCAAGCATGAGAATGTTTATCCTGCTGGACAGACGCATTTACGTACAGCTTCGTCGTATGAAGCCGTGGATGTAGCTGTTTATGTTAATTATGTTTCTGTGAGTACTTATAAATGGACATTCACAGTTTCTGATAAAAAAAAATTGCTTAACGAATATTTCATGCGGATCATAGGGATTATACGGGTACGTCGGAAAGATAATAGGAAATTTCAGTAAAGTATTAAATCATGTGTATTTTTTGATATACTACCTATTTCCAGAAATTGTTCTCACAATTTCTGGTCGCAATGCAATATACAGGGGTCAGGCAAATGTGTGGGAACACCAGATTTCTGGCAAAATTATGGATTTTATTAAAAAATAGCCTTTATAAAAGTTTTTGTAGTATTTTTATTCTACACTATGACATACTTTGATTTTCTACAACCTTCAGTTGTTTCGAACTATGGCGCGGTCGGTATTTTTTTAATGGATCACCCTATATATCTTAACATTTTTGGATAGACACATTTTCATGAATTACAGTAATATACAGTTTATATCTTATAACATATTTGATAAGGTTAGCAACAAGAAAATATTGAAAACAAGACAATTCATAATAAATGTTCAAATTGATGACCTTCAGCAGCTTGACAGTATCCTAGTCCATCAACGAAGGACCTTAATGACTTCTGAATCACGTCTTGTGATATCTCTTGTAAGGCCATCCTAAATCGATCTTCCAACTCTTCGAGCGACTGAGGTTTAGTCTTATAGACCTATCCAACGCTGTGGAAATACTTCATTCAGGTATGCATGCGCGTTAGTTCCATAATGCGGTGGGCTCCATCTTGCTGATACCAGATGGCATCAGAGAATAGTGCAGGATTTATGGGGTTTGGAAATGAATTAATGCTGGAACAATTTCCTCGCGCGAAAATAACGTAGAGCGTTCAAATTTTCCCGAAAAATGAAAGGTCCGATTATGTGTCCTCCGATTACACCTGCCCATACATTTAATTTTTTTGGAAATTGTGCTTTTCCTTCATCCAATGGTGATTCCAATCACTGCAGTAGCGACAGTTATGTGGATTTACATGTCCATGTAGGAAAAATGTCACTTCGTCGGAGAATAAAATTATTGACAAAGTTACCTTTGCGATCATTCATATTCATCATTTCTTCACAAAACTGCATCCTTCTCGGATCATCTTCATTTCATTCTTGTTCTAAATGTATTTTAGAGGGATGAAACTTATTTTTCGACAATATCCTCATTACCGATCTCTCGCTGATATTGTGATATAAAGGCAGTTTTGATAGTGATATTTTTTTTTTGGTTTTTTGGAATTCTTGAAAATCTATCCAAAAATGTGATCTGTTAAAAAAAATACCACTGACGCCATAACTCGAAATAAGTGAAATGAGATTTTTATGGCACATCCTGTATACTTATTATTGATTTATGTTAATTTTAATAAGCGTTCATATAATAATCAAGTTCATCAGGTATTATTCATGTTTAAAGACATGAGAATACGTAGATTTTACAAATACACAATGTAACGGAACGTAAGTACAAAATGTCTAAGTTTACTATAACGATGGGAGGGGCTTTAGACTTCGCGTTACGCTACTGAACAGATACCTACTTTTTCTAAAACTGAAAAACATTTCCCGTAAAAGTATCAACGGTGAAGCCAACCCGATAGAAAATCACGTATAATTATAGCATATAGAAGTTTCTAATTATAGTTTTATTATACGGTACTTCCATACACCTTCGGGTAGTTACGGCCGTAATATAGCGATGTTATTCGAAACTTTCATTTTCGATTACCGCCGCGATTTCAATAAAAGTGTATGTATGGAGTTGGTAACGAATTAAATTTCGTTGTCTGAGAAATAATGGGGAAAGTACACGTAATTCTAACTTTTCTTTAATTATACATTTCTGACAATATAATCGGAAATCTCATGTACAATTTATGCAAATAATATATGCTTGGATTGAGTTTCCCGTCTTAAAAATAGATCGGGATTATATGGTTGTTGTTTTGCTGTGCCCTTTTTTTCCCGATTGTATAGACTCACCCATTGACGGATCATATTTCCTAATCTCTAAGAAACAAATAACCACCGCACGTATTTAATTAACGCTGCTTACTGACTCCTTGTAAAGTTAAAGACTACCAAATTGCAAAACAACCTTCGTGATTGGTTTTTTCTAATCGGTGTTGTGATGATTCGTATGTTTCGTTGACATTGTATTTCGTTGTCGTGACGAATTTCTCCTGCTAGTTTTAGGACATTTCAAAATTTCATCATTTCGTGCATTTACATTGAAAACCTGATTATGTAAAAGTTTCCAGCTTTATTGTTGGCTTGCTATTACATAGATTTTTATTAAGACATCGCAGAAGGGCAGACGATATAAGATTCAGTGGCCAGAAGTGAGGGGGTTACAAAGAAAACTGAAACGTTTACTGGAAAGTAAACATAATCCATTTTATGAGTCTATAATCGACTCTAACAAGACTAAAAAGCATAAAAAGGCTCCAGCCTTTGATAGGGCCTAGCACGAAGGCCTTAACTGGATATTAAACAAATTCTTACACCCAAGGCATATGCTGAACTGCATTCATGTATTTCCAATAGATTCTTTAGAATAATAATAGAAGAAGAGTATTCTGGGTTGAAGAGGATTGAGGCTGGAGTTCCACAGGGAAGTGTCCTGGGACCGGTCCTCTATTTGCTTTATACGTCTAACTTGCCAGAACTTGAGAACGCAACTGTGGCTACGTTTGCTGATGACACGGCAATCTTAGCAGTAGATAATAATATGCAAACGGCAAGAAATAAATGGCAAAGAGCATGCGATAGGATTTCGAAGTGGACTAACAACTGGAAAATAAAACTTAATGAGCTGAAGTCAACACATATTAACTTTATCAACAGGAAAATAATAGATATGAGAGCTATCATTATAAATGGTAATACTGTCCCATATGAGAATTCAGCCAAATATCTGGGTATGACGATCGACGCTAAACTGAGATGGAAGGAGCATGTCAAGAAGAAAAAAACTGAGCGGGATCTTACATATAAAAAACTCTACTGGGTGTTGGGACGTAACTCACAACTTCCGCTAAACAACAAAATCTTGATTAATAACCAAGTCCTGAAACCAGTCTGGATGTATGGCATACAATTTTGAGGTTGTACCAAATCGTGTCATCTTAAAAGTATACAAAGATTCCAGGTATTACGCAACATTGTCGATGCACCTGGGTATGCTAGAAATAGTGACATACGTAAAGATCTAGGAATCAGAGATGTAGCCAACGAAATTAGATCTGCCGCCAAACACGAGGCAACATTGCATGAACATACTAATATCGAAGCAATCAGTCTCCTCGATATCCAAAGTCTAAACAGAAGGCTGAGAGAGTTAACACAATCTAGTTTAGTTTAATGCAGTGTTGCAGTGCTCATTGAATAGCAGAGTGCAGTGTATTTGTTCCTATATACTATTCCTACTAAAAGACGCCTTTGGGTGAATTTTAGATTATAAATTTGTTTGGGTTAAGATATTGCAACGTATGAAGCGTCAAGAGGCCTGTGGCAATAATAATATGGCGCTGGGTAAATTAAAATTACAAATAAAGAAAATATTTATGAATAACACAGGTCAACAAAAATAGAAAAAAAAATTGTTTCCTGTGATTTTTTTTTGTTTCTGTCTCAAATTGACGTGTACTTTTTAAATACGGCAACAATTTTTCCCTAACAGTTTTTGTTTTTGAGTTATAGCTAACTACCCTCATTTACTATTTTTACTTAGATTTTCGTTTTTTATTGGACACTAAAATATATTTTGTCGTTGTTTTAGATATGGCTTCGTCAAGAAGATGTTGTGTGCGTAATCCAGATTGTTTTTGCTATATTTGTGGTGAATATATATTTGAAAAGTATCGAAAACCTATATCGGATTTTGTGAAAACTGCGTATCATCAATACTTTAAAATGAAATTGTGTAATCAGGACAAGCCATGGGTTCCTCATATTGTATGCCAGAAATGTGTGGTATGTCTACGGTTATGGTCCAGTGGAAAAAGAGATGCAATATTGAATTAATTAAATTAGAATTTCAATCTAAAATGTTATTAAATTATCAAGAAAGAAAATAACAAGTAAATAAAGGTAAAATGCCAAAATTATGTGATTTAAATTACAGATACCTACAACAACTCTAGACGAGAAGCTATGCCGACTTAATAGAATCATACACAGATGTCGCTAATATACGAACACACAAATAACCTTATTAATAATTTTTAAAACGAATCATACTTGTACTAAATCAATTAAGAATAAAAATAATGGTTAATTAATTAATTAAAAATAAGCCTATGATTTTTGAACCGTTACAATATGTCAGAATCAAATTGATGATTGATCAGACCAGTTTTAATATTGTATATTAACTTGAAAAAAAATGTATTGCAGAAAAGCCTTAAGTCAAAAGCTTATTGTCATATCTTGTATTTTATTATGTAAACAAATGTGGAATTAAAGATGTTGGCTAATATACTACATATTTTTTTTGGAATATTGAAACGTTTTTTATTTTCTAAAAACTTGCAAAATGTGACTTAAATTGTGTTGTCTTAACAATTTGTTATTCAATTATTAATAGGTGATTAACATGTTGAACCTTTGAAATAAACACTTCTTACTTTACATTCTAAAATACGTATATTCTGCACAAAATAAAACAAGATCATGTTCTACACTCTTATTACAAATTGTTTTTTGTGGCTCTTGAATAATTTACTTTCAATTAGTTGTTCAATGGTTTTATTAGAAGAAAATGGGATTGTATAGTGTCCATAAAATCACAGACTTTAAGGCTAATGTACGATATTTAAAGAAGGATATGTGATTGATTGACTTACAATTCTCTGCAATTAAACGAGCTCGCAAGTAATTCCTCTCTGTTACTGGCTTCATCAATTTCGGAAAAAGTGACTTATTAATGTCAACAAACGAAAACCACTTCAATCTGTGACAACTAGTTTGTATTATTTCAATTGCAATTAATTTCTTGGTAATATCTATTTAACAGAACGCCGATTGTCATTTAAAAATGATTACTTCTCAATACGCTAATGTTGTTATTAATACATATAAGCTCAATCAATCTCTAAATAGAAGTAGTTTTAAGAGAGTATTAACAGTATATAATGTGATTTCGTTGACCACTTAATGTCATTTCGAATAATGATTAAAGATGTCTATAATGTATTTCTCCAGCGATAATTGCTATAACAACATTCAAGAATCGTTTAAAATCCCATCGCTGTATTTATATTGTTATCGAATCACCAAACATATTTGTATTGTATTAATCACTAAAATTAACTCAACCGGTTTTCGTCAATAATACAATAGACCATAAATATTATGTACTTGTAATGAAGGTATAATTATCCTTAAACTCGTTTAATAAACAATTTAATTATATTTAAGTGGTTAACAGTTTAGGGAAGAACTGAATGATTTGACGTTTTTCATGAAACTCTGGTTTCGGCCTTTCAAGAATCTTTTCCCCTGAGAAAAATTAAAAAGAATTTGCCCAACAGAAATAGGAATACACCAATAAATTATGACCTTCTAAACATGAAAAATACTTTGGATGCTCTTGCAGTTATAGCTAAGTCGACCAAACATGAAACATGGTATTCGATCTATAGTGGTTACAAGAAACAATATCACGATGCAGTTACAGCAAATAAAAAGGAAAGTAACACTAATATTATACAAAACAGCGATAACAAAATTAAGATGATATGGAAGGTCATAAATGGGGAGGTATCCGATAAGAGAAAAAGCGTAATTGAAAATTCCAATCTCTCAGCTGATGAACTAAATACATATTTCTGTACAATAGGGACGGAAATGGCAAATAGTATAATTACTGGCACCAATCCATTAAGCGCAATAAATCGTATTAAAATAAAAAGAAATGGATCTTGTTTCTTGAAACCGGTATCGCAGGGGGAAATACGACAAATAATTAATGATATCAAATGTAAGGACAGTGTGGATATTTATGGGATGAACACCAGAGTCTTGAGGTATGTTTCTGATGAGCTAAGTGAGCCTTTGACAAAGGTTATTAATGCCTGCATTATGGATGGGTACTTCCCAGACCAATTGAAACATGCAAAAGTGGTACCTATATATAAAGAAAATGAAATCAATAACTGTAAAAACTATAGACCAATAAGTATATTACCCATTATATCTAAAATATTTGAACAAGCCATCCTATCAAGGCTGTCTTACTTTTTGGAAGAAAATGGTCTACTAATGACATGTCAACATGCGTACCGTAAGAATAAATCGACAACGACTGCGCTAGTAAGTGTATTGAACTATATAAATGATGCCCTGGATGAAAAGAAGATGGCAAGCTTAAATTTATTAGACCTAAGCAAAGCATTTGATACGGTGGACCACAGTATATTGATACACAAATTAGAATACTATGGAATAAGGGGCCAACCCTTAAAATTAATTAGGTCCTACTTATCAAATAGGAAACAGACGGTTCATTGGAAATCTAATAAATCACAAGTAGGACATACCACCTATGGAGTACCCCAAGGGTCGATTCTGGGTCCTTTGTTGTTTATTGTCTATGTCAATGATCTACCAGGGGTCCTGCCTGAGATATAAATATGCCAATATGCCGATGACACCACCATCATTTGCAAGCATAGTGACGCGAAAGAACTGATGATACAATCCGATGAAGCAATTGAAAGAATTGAATTGTGGTTCGCAGCCCATAAACTGAAATTAAATGTCGATAAAACACAACAATTAGTTGTTAAGACGAAAACAGATGATGATGAAAGTGTTAAGTTTCTGGGTCTCACTATAGATACTGGGTTAAAGTGGGGAAAGCATATAGATAAACTGGCGAAAAAACTGACTTCGGGGATCTATGCCATTAGGAGAATAAAATTGATAGCAACACAACAAGCTGCGGTACTTACCTATCATTCCGTTTTCCATAGCCATCTCTCGTATGGAATTCAGTTTTGGGGCCCGTCAGGCGCAGCCGGTAGAATATTTATTCTTCAAAAGATGGCATTGCGAGCTCTTTGTGGTCTGAGGTATAATGAGTCGTGCAGGGGTTTCTTTAGACGAACAAAAATACTAACTTTGGCATCATTATGCATATATCATGCTCTGAATTACGTTCACCAACACCTTCATCAATACGAGACAAATGGAATGGAACACCAATACAACACAAGGGCACGTAATAAATGGCGTATTCCGAGACAAAGGCTAACGATGACTCAGGGCAGTCTTAACTATTATGGTGTAAAGTTATATAACCACCTACCAGAAGACATAAAACAACTTAGTCACACGCGCTTCTCAAAAGAAATTAAACGAATTTTAACAGAAAAGGAATATTATACCATGGAGGAGTATATGGGGGATGCCTGGTAAATGAAGATAAATGAAGATAGAGTAGTTCGTTTAACACCTAATATTTCAGCTCAGGATTACATTTATTCAAAAATAGTAAAATAAAACAAGAATTATATGATATGGCATGGTATATATACATTGCACTACATCATTTTTAAAATTATTATTATATTATTATAATTAAAAGAGTAAAAGTGTTAAATGTCACCGCGGCTTATTCCTACGATTACTTTTACTTTCTTATACGTTGTATAAGGAAGTATTGTGATGAACATTTTCGACCTCCAGATTTTTCGCAGATGTCCACGTTTTGAAGTCCCCTGATACCGAAAAAGTGGTTTTTAAAACATGTCTCTCTCTATCTGTGTGTGTCTGTCTCTGTGTGTGTGTGTGACCACGATAACGATCAAACCCTTGTAGATATCAATTCAAAATTTTGTGTTTACGTGTATAATCTCCCTCTTGAGATCTTGAGATTAGTTTTTCAGTAAAATCGGTAAACTGGAAGTAGTAGTTTACTTCAGTGAAAAAATTGAATATTTCTCAAGCCATGCTTTTTAGACAGGTACATTACGAGTATAAAAATATTTAGAACTTAATTTCCAATACCTTTTGTGTAAAAAAAATTTCAAAATTCGGACCGGAAGTAACACTTTTTCTCTTACCGCGAGTAGCATTTTTTTGCAAATATCTCAGAAAGTATGCATTCTGTAGAGATTTATTAAGAGACTAGAAGTACTTAGAATAGGATTATGAATAATTTTTGTATAAATGAATTTTGAAAATTCGGACCTGAAGTAACACATTTACTCGTAGGCGTATTTTTTAAAAAGATAAAAGTATTTAAAGCTTAATTTAAAACAACTTTGCATAATTTGAAAGGCACATGTGTATAAGAAAGTCGTGTGGTGACCACACCTCATTTTTTTTTTTTACAAAATATTCATTTGTCGCATAATTTTGAGTATACATTTCATACATTAAGAAAATTTCAGTTAATAATTGATTCGTTTCAAAAGTTATAATTTTAGTTTTTTCAAAATTAGTTAGCAATTTGTAATTGAACCAATTAGTTAAATCTCGTAAAGTTTTGCCGACAACACAATAAAATCAATGAAAAGGTCTTTATTATATAAAACATATTGAATTTTCTTTATGCGTTCATCTATAAAGGGCATACAGAAAGTAATCACGTCGGTATAACTTTCGAAAAAATTGAAATAATAAATTTCCCGGGAACGAATATATAATAAATGTTACATTTTTTCAACATGCAACCGTAGGATATTTCGGTATAATTCTACACCACACGGAACATAAATCGATTAGAAATATGTAAATATTGAAATACATTGACCCAGTTTAGATAAAACACTGAAAGTAAAGTATATATACATATTATATATTGTGTACTTGTAGTACATGTCTGAAATATCATGTATATATTATATACATATATACAGGGTTGCTCATTAGTGCGTCAAAGTCCAATATAGGCGTTATTAAATAGCACTGAAAAAATTTATTTTATAAAAAGTGGCACAGTAACAAAAAACATACATTTTAAAAATAATTTGAGGTATACATTGTGATGCGTTAAAATGGCACACATTCGAATTTTCTTTTTTAATGAAACACACTGTATATATTTCGTTTTTCCTTCTCTACTTTAATTTGTGTTTTCATTGGTATCTGGGGTTTTGGTTTTGGATGACGCATTGTTGAGTTATTAATGAAAATTATAAAAGAAATGGTCGCGAAAATGTTTACCATAATAATTCTATGCGGTAATATTACGATTATCTAAGACAAAATTGTTTAGAAGTATGCAGCCAAGGGATGTGTTGAACCTACAAAATAATCAAACATTCATTTTATTATAGAGGCTGTTTGTTACGATGCAATCAATTTGGCTATCGTCAAAGAGCGTTTACTGATTTTTTCAAATGGAACACCCCGTATATTATTAAATTTTTGGAATGAAGCGTTAATTGCGCTTAATTTTTATTAATAATGTCCTATACCCAAACCCAATAATTTCGGAGTTATTTTTAATTTTTCATTACAAACCGCTAAATTATTTGTTTTCGGTTCGATATAAAGTGAGCAGTCTTTTGACGACGTTGATGCTAATGACAAGGGAACTTGTATAATAACATTCCAATACCACTTGTCCAAATGTATTTAATGTTGATGATTTAAAAGAAAACGAATTGTGGCCACCACACTACATTCTTATACGTATGAGCGTTTCAAATTACACAAAATTGTTGTAAATTGTTTTGAAGCCTAATTTTAAGAATTGTTTTGTATAAAGGTTATTCAAACTCCTGTTATAAGTATATACTTCTATTCTCTTAATAAATCTGTATAGAATGCATGACTAGCGAGATATTCGCAAAAAACGGATTTTTGATAAGTCTACTACTGGTAGAAAGTGCGAAAAAAATTGTTAATAACATTTTGTCTAAAATTTAATTTTGAGTTCATTTGAATTCTTTATAAATCTGTTTAAACATAGTACTTGACGAAATATTAACAAAATTCGATTTTTCGCTGAAGTAAACCACTACTTCCAGTCTGCTGATTCTACCGTAAATCAAATCAGTTCTCAAAAGGGAAATTATACTCGCATATATTATTCATAATCCTTTTGTAAGTATATTCTTCTATTCTCTTAATAAATCCCTATATAATGCATTGCAAGATATTCGAGAAAAAGTGCTACTCGCTAAGAATGAAAGTGTTATTCCCAGTCCAAATTTTAAAATTTCATTTATACTAAAAATATTCCAAATCCAGCTCTAAATACTTTTGTACTCTTGATAAATATATATAGAATGCATAATTTATGACATATTTGCAAAAAAATGGCTATTCGATAAGAGTAAAAGTGTTACTTCCGGTCCGAATTTTAAATTCTTTTTTATACAAAAGGTATAGAAAATTAAGTTCTAAATATTTTTATGTTGGTAACGTACCTGTCTAAAACGCATGACTTGCGAAATATTGCCGAAAAACTAATTTTCGATAAGAGTAATAGACTTACTTCCGGTAGGAATTTCGAAAAACTTTTTTAATAAAATTCTTTTCAAATTTAATTTTGAGTACGTATGAATACTTTATAAATTTGTTTAAACTTAATAGTTGACGAAATAATGGCGAAATTCGATTTTTTCACAGAAGTAAACTACTACTTCCGGTCTGCGGATTTTACTGAAAATCTAATTAGACCTCAAGAGGGAGTATAATCTCCCGGTTATACTCATAAATACAACATTTAGAATTGATAGCTATAGCGCCCTCTCTGTGACCGCTATCATGGTCACACAGAGAGAGAGGGGGGAGGATGGGAGAGAGAGAGAGAGATTTTTTTTAAAACCACTTTTTCGGTATCAGAGGACTTCAAAACGTGGACATCTGCAAACATCTCGAGGTCGAAAATTTTCATCACCACAATACTTCCTTATACGAGAGTAAAATTGCTGCCAAATTCAAGTGTTTCAAGTCTCACCTTATGTCAAATCATTCTCCGCTGACAAATAAATAAATTTATTTATTATTTCATAATAATAATTAAAATTATTATAAATAACATGAAATCAAACGTAGTGTTAAAATTTTATGACTTTTGCTATAGCAATCACGAATTCATTTCTACAATTTATCGTTTCACACATAAATTCACCAGCTAATTTTCCCCCTTAAAGATATATCGAAATACCACCGCCTTGGATATTTAGAAGTTCACGTACACGAAGTACTCACTTACTTCCCACTCATCTACTTCACTTGTATTGTCGTTAAATAGGCCATCGACGACCACGGAGCGTCAATAATCACAAGTTACGTGTCAGGGAATGTAATTCGATCATAAATCATAGGTCGATTTAAAGATCTGTTATTACACGGTTAATTTGAAAGTTTTACACAGCCACACAGAGAAGAGAACTGCTCGTTAAATGGGAAATTTTCCTGCCACTAGTTAATTATGACAAATTATATCCTATTAATGAGTACCTTCGCGCTACCACCACAAAGGACGATTAATAAACGTTGCTCGTCGGAAGATATTAGATCTTGAGTCTCCTCCTCGTCATTACAACTTTATATTTTATAATAATATTATTTAACGAAAAGTTAACAGTTGACTAGTGCTTAATGGGGATTTATGTAAAGTTACTCGGTAACTTTAATTCCTTCGCACCCTGATGTAATCAGCATCCGTCAATAATTGCTTTAATTAATTTCTCTATTAGGTGAAATCTTTACGGTGTGGAAGTTATTTTGCGTAGTGTGCTACAGCATCGAATATACCTTAATTATTGAGAATTAGCGTCAAGTAATGTACAATGACTTTGTGTACGATTTACTTGATTTCGTTTTGAAATTCGGCCGAATAAGGTTTTAGAGAGTTTTGGTGAGATTATAAGTATACCTTTAGAGAGTATCATCGATAGTTTTGTAGCAACCGCCTCCATTTGTAACTCTTAAAGGTCTCCAGTTTATGAAATGCCTCTGCAGTTCCAAAAAAATCGTTGCGATAACTTTCCCAGCAGAAAGACGGGTCTGGGCTTTCGGCGGTGCTTCGTCTCCAGGTTTCCGCCATTCCATGCTTGCCCGCTTAGATTCCGGGGTGTAGTTTTTTGAAGACTCCTCAAAAGATAAGACTGAAATGCTCGATACCTTGAACAATAAATTCACGAAAGTTTGTTTAGAGTTTATGTCATAGACATTGGTACTTATAACAGATTTCAACCTTATACATTTCATCCCAAACTGAAATTCACCAATTTCTCAAAAGTTGTTTAAATTTTTATGTAGACCTTGTCTCTGACATTAAAACGCGATTTGATTTTTCTGATCCAATTTTTAACATTTTAAGCATTCTTGAACCAAAAAGGCCCAATGTTATGATATAAAATCTCTGCAAATTTTTTTACAAAGTTTTCAATAATTATAGAATTTACAAATCTTCAAATTTTGGACAACGAATGGAAGCAGCATGCTCTTTTAAATCGTATGGAGTATGGTTTAGATTGTGAACTACGTTGTGAAGTTTATTGGCAAATGGTATTTGAATTGAAAAATGCTACAAATGTTCTTCTCTTCCCAAATTTGAAAGTAGTGTTTTCCGTACTTTTTATTCTATCTTTTTGAAACGCATGTGTTGAAAGAATTTTCAGTAATTTTACAAAAATATCAAGACAGACCACAGAAATGCATTAGACGCCGCAACGCTAACGTCTTTAATGGAGACAAAAGGGCGCATTAAAGATATGGGAGGTTGTGTAAAATTTGAACCTAATCGGGAAATGGTTAATGCTATTATTTATAATAATATATTCTGTGTTCACTAGTCCTATTTTGCAGGCGTATGGCTCCGGCAGCACTGCTCATAGTAAATACTAAAATTAAAATTCAGGGTTACCGTTAATTAGGCACCAGGCTATGCGATTCTGAAGAATACGTATAAATGTCTAACTGGAAATCAATAAAGAAATTCATTTGTAACTCATCGAAAATTTCAACATTTTTAGGGCCAAAATGTAGTTAAAGTCGGTCCATAACTTTGTTTATCCTATACGCATTTACGTAAATACCACAGTTTAAGGTTCTTCCAAAAAAACGAAGTGCAAAGAGTTACAACCTTTGTTAGAGAATAAGTGGCAATTGAAAAGATTTTCTATGGCGATATTTTTTTTTTAATAGCACGCCTTTATGTGGAAAAGGTCGACAACCTCGGTGCATTACCATGCTTTTTTTACCTTAAAGAGAAGTATATTATTTTGTAATTTAAATTCCAATACATGAAAATTATTATGTTTGTATATTAACTGCGACAGGCTCAGACTCCAGGAGAGAAAATCAATTTCTCGTCACTGCGTGCACACGGGGCCGCGCTTTTTTTTGTACGGGCATAACTCATGTTTTTCCTTTCACCCCCTTTTTTTTAATGACGCTATTTAAAACTAACCCTGTATAATTAAATAACAATATAAGTAACAACACTTCGTGATTATACGCCAGTGCATTTATTATAAAACGCTTAACAGCAAGGGGATTAGAAATATTAGATTACCTATCTATTTTTAATATTAAACGTTCGTACAGTCACTAAAATAACTCAATTAAATGTAAAACTAAACTTGTAAGGTAAATATGTTTCGTGTGTGTATGAATATCTCTAAACCGATCGACGCCGAATAACCCATTCATTATATGCTTAAAATCAATTAATCACTGAAAAATTCTAGCTGCTTGTTCATACTACACTATTGCGCGCTTAATCGTTGCAATAAAATCGATTGAACTCTCTGATGCATCAATATTTGTACAATTCTGCAATAAAATTTCTAGCTTGCAAGGTCTCTTGACGCAATGTGAATAGTTTTCGGATGACAAGATGAGTTACTGTTAAAATTAACCCCTCGGCACACGGGTATTAACCGTGTATGTAAACGTGATGCATCGGCATGGTTGACGTCAACTGGGAATTTTTACCACACGATATGTTAAAGCACAATAGACTCGTGTAATGAGCACAAACCTCGTATGTAAGAGGCGCGTCGTAAATACGACGGAGCATTAAAATTTCAAGTAAATAACGTTCAATCGAACGGGATATTTATCTTTTTTCTTTTGGTATATTTGAAGGGAAAAAAATATAAAAGAATAAACGCCGAAATTGCAAAGGTTATACGTAGTTTGTAATTCTGAATTTTAGTGTTTTGCCATTTGCTACAACACACACAGGAAACCGGTGTCTTCGCATTTCAAACGTGGATATTATTTTTACGCACTTCAACACGAGAGTGAGAAAGAGAGTGAGAGATACGTAACACAAGCTCCAATGAAGTAGGTCAAGAATTTAGAAACAAAATTTCATTGCGAACCTCACCAATCTCTATCATTCATTAACGAGCGATATATCTTTATATTCTCTGTAAATATCTTTGTAGGAAATACAAGAGACGAATGATAAATGAATCTTACAAACGCGTTTTTTGTCCATCAAATGTAACTTTAAAATGTAATTTTTTGTGCATTATGTATGTGGTACATGTGTATATATTACTAGGCGCCTGTGGTGCGACTCAAGTTGATGTATCTCCGCATTCGCCACTCATTGAGAAACAATCGCCGAGAAACCAATCATCATAGAGTATAGTTTCAAAATATGAAGCAAGCCTGCTAAACACTACATAATCACTTTGACAAAACACTTAGGTACATGTTATATAATAATATACAAATAAATACAAAACAAATAGATTTTTATAGCTTAAGGCTCAGTGCCTAAGAACTCCTTTAACACCATTGCCTTTAATTTGCTAAAATCATAAGTATAAGCCAATATAAGCATTACATTGCCCGTTTTACTGATCCTTGAGGCACATCTCAACATACAACTTTCTTACTTGAATAATGGTTACCTCGAATTCCGAACTGTTACTTCTGTCTTGTAAAAATTGAAGGGTTTTCAAAAAAATAAACAAAAGGTAATGTATCCAGACATTCCATCTGTAAGCAAACCGTTGAAAAGAACTGATTGTGAGCTTTCAACTCCAAAGCAAAGGTGGAAAGATTTGATTTTTGGTTATACCTTCAGTTAAAGACTGTAAAAACTGTACACCCATTTTTACAACAGTTATTTAAAAAAAATTAAAATTGTCGCCAAGTGTTATGTACATCACATATTTTAAACTAGAGTCGCTTTTACAAGTTAATTTATCATTAGGAATTAAATGCAAAAAAAATGCAAATGGAGTCGTGGTTTCGAGAGAACAACATTACAAAAGATACAGCCATTACATTGGTTGCTGAAAGCGTTGACTGCAGGAACTGTGATTCTATGGGCAGTAATTATTTTGGGCGATAATATAAAATTAGATAACAATAAAATTCTACAGGAAAACATCATTTAATATGAAACAAAATGGATATGTTGAAAACTTACTGGCTTTAACCAAAATCAAACTAGTAATATTATCCATAAAAATATATATAATGGATTTTTACAGATTTTAAATAGATTAAAAATACTTGGTTATGCAAGAGCTTAGAGGTTCTTGACAACTAATTTCCCTAAAATTAATATTAGATATTTAAACCAAATCAACTAGACCAATAAGTAAGCAGAAATCACGAAAATGATGAAATTCCAGTTTATTACATGCATCACTTTTCTTTTTAATAATTCCACTGCCACATTAACACTTGTTATAACTATAGAGCACTGAAACTGCAAACCTACGGTTTTTAAAACAAAAAATGGTAAAATACATCTACGCAAAGAAAGTACTGCAAAAGTTCGTTACTTTTTAGCGCATACTGTACAGGCGAAATTTTGCGACCAAGGCTTCTACAAATTCGAATTTACGAAACATCTGTTACCATAGCAATTAAATCGAAAAGCACGTATGTACATGTAACCTTGTCGAATACTTAAATGATTAAATTGGGCAAAGACTACATTACGGCACGCATAAAACGCTAACTCAACATTTCATATTTACGTTTGTTAATAATACCTGTAAGTAATTCTAAATTTTACATCGTCAATTTTTGGCAGTACAGTCTGTAATTTAGTAATTATTAAAATTACTCTTAACATGGGTCCGGGGAATAAATATAATCGTAGGAGCAAAAGCAAGCACATCATCATCATCTTGTCAGATCGCAAGTTGGTGATTCATTTGATGAACGGCCGGTTGTTCTCTTATAAGAGTAATATATCGAAAATTATTACGGATACAATAATATCCTTATTACATATTTATTTTAAAAATCTGCATATTTTTTTCAGTATTGATGCATATACAGGTATTGTAAAAGTACTTGATTGTAATCCGTTAGCTGTGCCACCAAATGTTCTATATAATATTGTTAAAATGAAATATAAACTATGGTAATATTTAGATAATAACGTGTTAATAAAAGTCAGTTAACAGAAAATTAATTTTAAATACATTTAGAATTTACCGCGTAATTAATATATTGGTCATCCAACTTAAATAATAACGATTGGTATCTACCATGCTAAATGGACACTTGTTCGTATCAAAGTTGAAACTTATACTTCTCTTATGTCGAAATCATTTTACCGAGCACACCAATATGTATATGTCGATCAAAGCCGTCAGAGATATATATATAGCTATCGCACTTCTGCAGGATAATTATTCATAGTAAAACTGCCGTATTTTCTTTTGTTTACTTGGTAATAGGTTGAATGTGAATTTTAAATATACATGTTAATTTACTATTTATGTATTTTTGTAAGTCGTTTAATTTCAATTTATATTTTATTTTAAACTTATGTAAATCGAATGGCATTTAACCACGTTGACTTTTGTTTTATGTATATAAAATTTCGTAGATATTTTGAGTTAATTAACAGCAGCCACGCAGAGGGTTTATTACAGTTTAATAGAATTATAATAAAACCAGCCTAATAACATCTATTTGAAGAAATAATTAATATCAATACTAGATAAATTAAGTTCAGAAATTAACAAATTCTATGTAAATGCAAAAAACTTTGAAATAATATCGTTTTGAATTAGTAATATTGTAAGTGTTGTCTGACAAATATATACCTTTTTAAAACCCTCTACAATTAATTATATAATGTTGGTTTCTAACAATGTAAGAACTGGAATATGAAATACTTTGAATTATGGTTAAGGGATGCTTTCGAATGTGGTGGAATTTTCGGCTATTCTTCGAATTATTTCGAAGTTGTGATGAAAAATGCCTTGCTTCAAAATTCTATCCTTAAAAGTTCAGGATTTTTTTACCTATTACTGATACTTTCTTTGTATGTAATGAGTTTTTATAATTTATCAGTTTATACTCTCATTTCTTCTTCGTAGATAATAGATTTCCATTGGTTTATTTAAAAATCTAGACTTGTTTGCTATTATTATATATCAAAATACTTGGCGTAAATTCGCCCATGTTTTTACGTTTTTGCATGAATAAGTATTTACCTGTAGTATTGCAAATACCACAGATAATACTTTTTTCTTCAAAGGAATTGTTATGGATTTTTAATATCTAAATTTTGGCATATTATTTAAATTAATACTTTTAAATATTTTCATTAATTATAAGCATTGCATTTATATTTTTGTAGTACCCCAGGTATCAAATTCGTTTGTGTTTATACATTAGTTTTTATAATTCGATATTAGATATTTTATAAATGATAATGTATTGGAAATGAAAAGAATAACATTTTTAAAAAATATAACCAATCTATATTTTGAATATAATTTAATTACCTATAATGAGCAAGATTTATATAAATTAAACAAAATTGTAAGGAAGAACCAGCTTGTTGCTGTTCAAATACCTGTTGCTTTATAAACACTCAAGAAGTTTTATGGAATATACTAAAATAAAAAAAAAAAAGTAAAGACGGTATGTGTCTTGCTTAATTAACAACACACATGAAGTGGATTTTATGCCATTACATTATATTTAGAATAATGAAGAAGTATTGAACTACGAAAAAAACGAGTATTTATTCGGGTATTGTTATACGATAACTATTAATCGGGTACGTCTTCAGTGAATTAATGTTATGATACCTACACAGACCGAGGGCGTGATTGGTCTATTTACATGAATTAAGTTTAACGGTGTTGCTCACAAACGTGAGGATGCATTGGGTAACATTATTATCAAACTAAGATTGTAGTAATTAGTTGAAAGTTCACATTCGTGTATGCCATAATTCACATCCTTTATATACATTCTTTTTCAGAACTGTGGATGTAATTTTATTCTAGTTCCGATATATGCATAAAGTTTTATTTATCTTATATTTATTTTTCCGCAAGTCTCGATGCTAAAAATTTTAATTCACCTGCCCTACAAATCAGAGAATTATAAAGCAATGCCATAGAAAAAGGAAACATGCCTGCCTTGAGAAAGGAGTTTCAGAGTCAGAGGTGCAAACATACTCTTCAATTTACTTAATACACAACGATTTAATTTTAATTTGAAATAATTAGGTGCCTCAGTTAGTCATAACGGATTGCTTTTGATTATTGACATTAAGAATAAAACAAAGCAGGTATCCGCTAAACTTTTTTACCATCAAGACAAAGATAACTTGATTATTTGTGAAATTTAATGTTGTTGCGTTAAGTTCGCCCAAGAATTTACAGCATAAGGATACAGTAAAGCGATAAATTATCTAAACTGAGTTCCCCAGGGGTATTCCGGAAGTGTCTCACAGCACTTACACTTAGAATACACAGGCGCAAAATGGAACCGTGTTCCTTGAGCGACGCTACAAACGATTCAATTTCAAATTTAAATATTACATCCTCTGAAAACGGAAAAATGACACCGCTTTTAACTGGGACAAGCGTACAAATCTTCCCTGTCATTTCTCATTTTTCAAATCGCTTCTGCGTCCCTTCTTGGCTAACAGGAAATTTACATTTCACCGTAGCGAGCGCTCACCGTACGTGCATGTTTGTGTGCGAGTGTTTACACATTGTGCATGCCTTATTGCGTATGCACACACTATAAGCATACATTGTAAGTGTATGTATATTTATAAAAACATCATTCGTGTGTGAAAGTAACTGTATTTCTGTCGATGAAGAGATCTTCGCTTCAACATAAACAATCAAAGATGATACCTACACGTTTAATAGAGATGGCTCGTCGTATAGCTCTGGCAAAACACTCCCAGCTTTTAATTAAGCGATTACAAGTTGACGCGAATAACTTCTCCTGATGATTAACTGAGTAGGTTAGTGATGCGTGCATTACAACTTGATCACAACAGTCTTAAGTGTATTGTCGTTTTGTTAATTGAAGGACTGTGAAAATTGTTCACAGTAAGTGAATATCTTTCCTCCCGGTTAAATGTTCGAGTAGGTATACAATTTAATGATTTAACGGTTAAATATAACAATAATGCTGAATGTAAAAGTTACGTGACAGTAATGGCATGTTATGATGGGTTTTAAAATATTTTCTTGTAATAATAGTAATAGTTTATTATGTCTGATAACGGCAGAAGGCATATGCATGATAATCTGAACGTGTTCATTAAATACAAACAAAAAGAGACAAAAAAATGTTAATTAATAAGTCTTGTTAATGTAATAGCAAAAGAACTTGAAGACAGCGTCGGCAAACGTTTTATATAGGTAATATATGTATATTCAAGCTTGCTTCGCATCAGGGAGCAACAAGAAAGTATTGTATCATCGTGGTTTGCAAAGTTCTTAGAATTTTACAGTATAAACTCAAGTATGGCAACAGTTTCATTTATACATTGGAGCATAAATAACATTGAAATATTTAAATTTAGTTGATTCTGGTGGCATCAGTTTCATACAAGATCAGTGCTTCTTTGCAAATGGAATGCATCATTTGGGTTCTTAATGGTATAGTTTCAAGTCCTCCGCATACGCCAAGGCAAGACATCTCAAATCTTCAAGCAAGTCACATATAAATAATAAAAACATTGAGGCCAAATTGGTGCCTTGAGGCACACCAGATGTAAGAACGATTGAAAACTATTATACTATTATTGAAATACGTTGTAAGAAAGAGAAAATCTTAATGTCGCTTTTTTAACAGTAAAAGATGAAGTTACGGAGTCAACTCTTGAAAAATCTATATAAAATACATCCACCTTGCCTTAATCATCACCACCACGGAAGATTTGACCTTGTTGTCATTTAATGTATAGATGTGCTTTTCCAATTCAATCGTTCTGCAAACTGTTTGGCTGCTGCACAGTGACAGTTTTCTTCGTCAGTGATGTTTCCGATGCTTATGACATTAATAGACCACAGTCCAGCGACCTTTTTTTTTTTTTGATTACTAACAGGCTGAATTTTCGTGAGTTGCTTCGTTTTGACGAGACGCCCAACTTTTTCCTCTGCGAAAATTCTCGGTAGTGGTAGCTAATAAACTGCGCATGGGTCATATATGTCGATTGGGTGATTGTTCAAATTTTATTACTAACCGTTAGTATTTTAGTTAAATCTGGAGATAATTTGATAAGAAACACAAAAAAACATTTGTCCTACAAAATCGTTGGTTAGAACGAAATGTCTCCCACCCGCAACATGTGCAAATAACGAGGTCATAAAAAATTATTACTAACCAGCTGATTTTTTTATTATTGCTTAATAAATGTTTCTAAAATGAAATGTCCACATTGTCCAACAAATTGAATGGTATGTTTTTCCAGTCCTACGCTTCGAAATTGTCAGTCCCACGGTAACCCTTTTCTCATTACTAACAGGAGGACAAAGATAACACATGATAGGTTGTTCTATTCTCTGGCCAAATAAAATAGTGTCCTACAAAAAAATTGGTATGTAACACTAGTCCGACAAAAATTATTTTAAATAACGAATTATTTTGTAATTGCGGTTTTGAGAAATTAATATACTTTTATTACTTAAGCAGAATTCTGATATCTACTAAATTTTGCAGATATATTCAGATTATCAAGTTTTTCCCGTGATTTTAAACCCTAATATATAAATTTACATTCGTTGCGAATTTTTGAATTTTTCACGCACTTTTATGTTTTGTTAAAACTTCGACTATAAAACCGAAAAATGTTCTTTATAGTTCTAATGTAATATTAATTTTAATGTTTAATTGTTTGTTTAATTAAAAAGTAACATAATTTATTTGAAAAGTTTCTGAAAAAAGTGGGAAAACTATAAAAAAAATGATCATGAAAATATCTTCTTTTAATAGAAAAAAAATACGCATACTTTTCATAGTTGACCAAATCTTTTTTATTGTATAAAAACTAAAAACAAAATTGTTATTTTTGCGTATAAAAAAATCAATCTTGATCAGAATCATCCGTCGACCCTTCATCTTCGTCACTTGAAACATCATTCTCCTGCTCTATATCATCGTGGCAACTATCATTTTCATCCTTTATGTTATCTGACTCTGTATTAAAATTAAAAAAAAATTCAGAATAATCAATAAGTGAAAAAGGGATTGAAAGGGTACCTTGGCAGTCCGAAGATAATTCTTCAAAAGATGAACTTTGAGGACAATCAAACCAATAATATTAGTATTTGCCATCAATTATTGTCCACCCATAATTTTCTGGTGTTTTTTCGGTGGGGTTGCGCATGTATGCATTACACCATACACTGCAGATGTATTGCGTTCTCTTGATTTGCTGCAACAATTCTTGTTTCGTTGGTGGTAAACTAGAGGCATCATATCCTACGATATTCTTTTTTAAAATTTCTTCATTTTCGTTACGGCATTTATAGCCTTTTTGAAACAATTCGTACCGTCCTTTATTAATGTCATTTTTCGTGTTTAATGCATATATCCTACACACATACTCTTCAATGATTTGGAATACCTCGTTCGATTTTGTTAATTCAGTACGTCCACTTTGGAGGAGTTGCATAAAAGCTTCTTGAAATGTTGTGTTTTTTTTTTAAATATTAAATGGCCTCTTTTTTCCTTTCCGATAGAAAGCAGGGTTATAATCGTTCCCCGTAAAAATATGGCATGTAGCGAGAGAACAAGATAATTTTTCTCCAAGCTTGGCATAAATTTCATTGATGTTAAGGTACAATTTCTTTTTACCTGTACTTAAATTAATAATTACTTCAATTTTGTTTTTCAGGTATTTAAAATTCGCTAACATTATCACAGGTATATCAGAATATTTTTTTTTATCAATATTTACCACTTTTTTTGTAGGACATTAGTAAAGTCGTGTTCTACAGTTTATTCCCAAGAGAAAAAAAATAGAATTAGGTTGTTAGTAATGAGAAAAGTGTTACCGTGGAGTTGACAATTTCGGAGCGTCGGACTGGAAAAACATACCATTCAATTTGTAGGACAATGTGGACATTTCATTTTAGAAACATTTATTAAGCAATAGTAAAAAAATCAGCTGGTTAGTAATCATTTTTTGTGACCAAGTTATTTGTACATGTTGCGGGTGGGGGACGCTTCGTTTTAACCAACGATTTTGTAGGACAAATGTTTTTTTGTATTTCTTATCAAATTATCTCCATATTTAACTAAAACACTAACGGTTAGTAATAAAATTTGAACAATCACCCAATCGACATATATGATCCATGCGTAGTTTATTAGCTACCACTACCGCGAATTTTCGCAGAGGGAAAAGTTGGGCATCTCGTCAAAACGAAGCAACTCACGAAAATTCAGCCTGTTACTAATCAAAAAAAAAAAAGGTCGCTGGACTGTGGTCTATAAGGTAAATATGACAAAATAGGTCTTCAGTTTGTAACATACTGGACTAAACAAAAATGTTACAAATACTGATAACATTGATCGCCTTACAGCAGCTGTAGAACGCAGTCCATAAAATTCAGTTCCAAAATAATGTCAGGTGTTGGGAATTTTCTGTGACTTCTTCACATATAATTTTGCATAAAGATCTCAATTTTCATCCATACAAAATTCAAAATTCAGATTGATCAAGCATTAAAAGTTCTTCGATAATATTGATCACCTAACAGCAGCTGTAAAAAGCAGTCCACAAGATTAAGTTCCAAAACAATGTCAAGTGTTGAGAATTTTCAATGACTTGTTTACATATATGTAATTTTGCATAAGGATCTCAATTTTCATACCATACAAAATTCAAAATTCAGATTGTTTATACATAAAAGTTCTTGAATAATATTGATCACCTAACAGCAGCTGCAGAAAGCAGTCCACAAAATTAAGTTTCAAAACAATGTCGGGTGTTGGGTTGAACTTTTCTATTTCTCCATACAAAATTGAGATTGTCTACACATTAAAACCAACAGTTCTTTCAACTCGATACAAGTATAGCAAAAAGAAAACTACAAATAAGCAGATATATTACGAGAATCTGAAGCAATTTAGATCTACTTTAAATATAATGTTCAAAATAAATATTCGACTGTGAGAAAAATATTAATAAAACATTTTTTTAGAATTTCCGTAAGTTACGTTAATGGCATTAAGAAAAAATGATAATAATAATAAATAAATTAATTTCTAACTTTCCAAACTTATTGTTTAATATTGTTTTTCTTTGTTTCAGGTAAGCGATCTACCAAGGAAAATCCTGCTGAGTTTGGCTTGCAGTTTAGTAAAAGGTTTGAACAACTTTCTGGGTGCAATAAATTCGTTTAGTTTTGATCGACGACTTTTAAAATATTGTCAGTAAAATTGCAAACGAAGCAGTAGAGATAGATGTAAATAAACTATGTAATTATAGTCTAAAGTCCTTAGCATTATCCAAATACTTCATTAGTTTAGTTACGTTATTATAGTTCTGCACACATATGTATAACAATTGCATTTTGCAGTGTTTTAAATCAGTTTATGTCCTTGATACTATTTATGTTCAATCGAGTTAGAACGGACTGTGAATAGAATTATTAGAAATAAAAATATAAATTATCAAAAATAAATGTTTTTAAAATTTCAATATTCCGCATAATAATAAAATGACAGAAGCCCCTGTACATGGTGAGGTTATATAAAACAAATATACCTTTATATTTCTAGCGTTTGAGTGGAAGTTAAAAAGTAACAAAGCGCATTCCGTGCATACCTCACCGGTTTTACGAAACTGGAGATTTGTACAAGGTTGAAACAGACGGCATCTAGTTTTACGTTTTAATGACACCATACACATATTGGAATTGAGATACTACTGGTTTTATGTTGCCTATCAAACTATCTGTGAAGTAATAAAAAGAATAATGCCCACAGCAGTTGGTTCATAATTACAGACGTTAAAATTGTTGTAAGTATCGATAAAAGAAAATGTAATGCAATGGTTATTAAATATTCTGATATTTACTGCTATCGCATATTATTTATTACATTTAAATGTAATCAAATTGGAAATCATATAAGTAATAAAAACTGTGTGTGCTAATAGCTTTTTCTTTTCGCTAAATGTGTCGCTTAGATTGTTTGCAGAAATCCAAGAAAGCACATTCAAACCGCCAACAATATTTTTGCTATCACTTGTTGAATAAATTACTTCAAGTTCAGTATTGCTGTAACATTGGATAAAATCCAATAACCGACTTGAAAGTTGAAACTGGAAAACTCTCAGAAGCGAAAATTAAATACTAAATGATTAATGATTCAGTACTTAATTTTCCCTCTAGATCTCTTAGAAAATAGTTTGAATCCATACACTTATATCTGCTTGAATATCTCAAACGAATTCAAAATTGACATTCTTAGTCTTTGCAATTACAGACGTGATGCTTTCTTCCAGCTTCTTCGAGAAATAATTTCAGTTACTTACATAAATAATCAGCTGCATTTTTAATAAATATATTGTAGAGTTCTTTGCTTCGATTCATGAAAAATTATAACATAAATAATGATGATATACAACACAATACAATACAAAATTAGAACTTCAGAATATAACTCAATCGGATAATTTAAACTTTTATAAACATTGCTCATAAGAATGTATGGACGTCACAGCTAGTGTACTACAAGTGTCAATTTTAGGAACTCTTTTCTACATTATTTTCATTTAATGATTTACCAGTTAATATTACACAAAATATAACGGAGTACAACCTACGACTACAACGTTCTAGTTAGATTTTTAAAAGTATTACAAAATATATATCAACTAATTATAATCTCTATCTTCTCTATCGCGCTGGGTCTTTAGCAAATAAAATGGTCATCAATTTATCAAGTCTTCATTTCGTTAATTACAAAAACTACAA
Organism: Amphimallon solstitiale; assembly: GCA_963170755.1. NCBI lineage: Eukaryota > Metazoa > Arthropoda > Insecta > Coleoptera > Scarabaeidae > Amphimallon > Amphimallon solstitiale. The sequence continues at coordinate 150,039,181 of OY720679.1, forward strand.
GTGTAGAGTTAAATACAACAAGATATGATAGATGCGTATATTGAAATTATTGTAATATAATATTTCTTCATACATTGTGTCAATGTTTGTCTCTATACCCTAGCTAGATGTGTTCCAGTCACGGCTGGTAAGTTTGTTTAGGTGACGTAATTACATAGACAAGACTGATTTGTTTATTATCAGTGATAATAGGTTGCTTTTACCTTTGCCGTGAGAGCTTTTATATGTGGTGTCCAAAACAGGCGATCGTCGATTTTTACACTAAGAAATAGCACGTCTGATAAACACACGCGAGTGTTCCTCCCCTATACCTTACAATTAGATCTTCTGGATTAACGCCAAAAGGTAATAAATAGTTGAATCTTCTTCTTAATATTTATTTTGAGGCTGTTGCTTTCAAACCACGATCCCAAGTTCAGAAAATTGTTCTCCCATCATGTATGTTACCTTTTCAAGCGTACGCTCTATGAGCATGCATGAGATGTCATCTGCATATAGTACTGTGATTGATTGTAACAGAGTAATTGTGTTATTAAATATCATAAAGTGAGATTTAATAACATGGGACATGTATCCAGTTTGTCCAAGTTCATTTCAATTGATTTTATTACGCAGTCCCCATCTTTTGCTCTTGCCACCAACGATAAGTCATCTGCGAACAGAACCAGCAGATCCTCCACCACAATAGGCATGTCACGTATAACACAAACAAGAGCGATCCCAGGACGTACCCTTAGAGTACTCCTAATTTTACATTTTTCCAATATGATTTATTGTATACTTCATTCTATCCGGAAATAAGCCACCTCTGAAATGTACGTTTATGGTGTGAGTTAATGGTGTTACAATTTCCCTAGCACAAAACTTGAGCACAGGCACAGGTATGTATGGCCCGTTGTCGTTGAGCTATGTATAGACTCAGGAATTCTTCAGGCTATGTTTAAATGCAATGAAAACGGGTCGGATACATACTATGTAGTAATATAAGTAACATATTAGTATAGTAGGCATACATATTAAAATATTTGCTGAGAAATTAAATGAAAAAACATTTTGTCCATATTCCCATAATTTTATACTGAGCCAATAAAAATTCGTAATCCCTAATTATGATATAATATTTCGGACGCCTTTATCACCTCGCGGAGCAGTTCATCCACGAAATTCGATAAGTTCAACTGTTCGAGTGACTACTACGCTGCTTTATGTTGAATACTAAAATTTACATTCCTAAAAATGTGAATAACAACCTGAAAGATGAGAGATGGATATCGACGGGAAAAAAATTAATAGAATTTCGAAATTAAATTACCGCGCCGTCACCCGCTTTTATTGGTCTACCTAATTTTATGCAAATTGAATGACAGTGGCTGTGACGAGATACTCCTACGCGAACCGTATTTTCTTATGCATAAATTAATATCTGCCTTGAAAGTTATCTGTAGAGTCGAACATAAAATGTGATTCAGTTTTTTTGTGCTCCAGACTTAAAAGAACATAATTCAATTAAATATGGCTTATAAAATCAAGTCCCTATTGATTTTTTGCTGTCCACAGAATCATGTCAGTGTTACTATTCGCAACATCATCTTTCATTAGTTCATTTTACATTTTGAAAAAATATTAATTAAATCTATTGAAATAATGACAAGAAACGAAAGGACCAAATATTACCTCTTATATTTTATTTTGAACACACAAGCAAAAAATATAAATCATACTACATCTTGTTTCAGGGGCAGTTGAGAGTTTGTCAAATTTGTTTCTTCTATAAATTGCTTTTCTGTCGGATCAGGTGTGTAATGGCTATGAATGTTTCAAAATTTGTTACCTTAAATTATTTATTGATGTATTTAACATGTTTTCTATTAATGGCTTTCTTCTCTTACTACATGCCTTCTTGGAGTTATTTTCAATTTGCATTTTTTATACTACTTCAGCTTAAAAATAGAACATTTTCATTGCCTGAACAAATTGACCACTACTCAGTGTCTGTATTAGACATCGTCTTAGTTTTACCAAAAACAAATTTAGGACGAAGAGGAGAATTATTTTTTTTGCCGTCTAACAGTGCTTGACATCCACTGTTGCATCACCATACACATTTTTCAGTCTTCCGTGAATGCGAATTACAGAACGTTGTTTAATACGAACATCAGTCTCGGCCATTTTGCAAGCGACTTCAGTGCTGCCACTTATTGACGAACAAAGTTACTATTGAAGGATCGTAGAAGGTTTGAGGAATAGCGCCAAATTCAATTTTTTTACTTGTTCGCCGGTGTTATATGTCCATAAGGAATATCGGTACCATTTTAATTTTTGTTGTATTACTATCTTTATTATAAATATTTCCCTGTTTGTTTCTCTATTGATCAAGGGTTATAATAAAAACTGCAAAAAATCCATATGCAATAACAGCTCCATCTATGGACCCCCGTTAGGGTTAGGCATCGAAGACCCCGTTAACTAACTTTGTTTAGGTAAAAAAAATAGGAGGCATTAGATATTGACTGACGTAATAAATGGCTTTTCCTAAACGTCTTTTATTGATTAAGCCTAATCCTTGATTATCTCTAACCGGCGTTTTTCAATGCTAATAAATACGCCGGTTATCTAAACAGTGTTTAAGGATTTATTGTACAAAGTTGGCAACATATTTGCTATTTCTTTTGATCTAAATTACGATAAAATAAATACAGACACAGGCACCTACAAATTAGCAAAAAATAACATGGCAACGCAGAATGAGTTCTACGTATGTCACAGCGTATGTAGTTCTTATCTTTAGAAACAATCTGCACTATAAAAAACGCAGTAGGTATATACCTATACTTCTTTTACATTATTACGTTTTGGTATCGGTTGAAATTAGATGAGAACCCATTGTTTTAACACTAGCAATTTATCAATGTTGAATATGGATGAAAAACACATTTTGAAAACTATATATTAAATATCTACCTACGCTAGTATCGTAATTTGTAATGTTTGTAATCGAGTTATCTGCTGAACTTTGCATCACACATATTAGGTGCAGAATTACTTAAATAATTAGTTCCGTACATACCTGAAAACTTCGGTAAAAGATTTACTAAACTCCACTGCTCGAATAATTCTTCCATTATCACCCCCAACCACCTTCGCCTTTGATTGCACAACACGTGGTAAACAACAGTATAAGCTATTATAATGTTTGTTAGGCAATTTCGCCAATTTCGCTTTGATGTATGAATTCCCAGGCGTAAGAATGGTAACGTGGGCATGTGTAAAGTAATACCTACTGATTTAATAACTAAGAAAAACTAATTTTACAAAATTATCGCAATATGTATTTAACACAAACGTTACTCTATGAACTTGATTTTAATTTACGTAAGTGCAATAATAAAGAAACGTGCCTTTCCATATTAAACCAAATCTAGGGTTTCTGTAGCCTTTATAAACAGTAACTCTTGATAACCACAATTGTCGATTTGACTAAAAATTGTGTTTTATACTACTACAATATGTTAACTGCAAACATTTTTTTCCTGTTACATCTACTCGACGTTATATTCACAATTCAATATTTATATAATTTAACTACAATACCCAACTACAAGAAAGTAGTTTTTCCTGACACTTACACTAGTAAAATTTAATGCTCGCGCATGCACCCTATACCATAATTGTAAGAGCTATTACTACAGTACATTTACTACAAATATTTTGTTCTCTATACTACAACATTTCTCTCTGTGTGTAATAATTATTGGTGTCAACTTTACAAGCATAAATTACCACAGGATCTTAGAATTTTCACAAATTGCGATAAAGTCCCAGAATTGTAGTAGAAATAAAATATTTCGAAAACTGAATCATCCGTATCAGAAAAATGAGGTGTGGCCACCACACGACTTTCTTATACGTATGAGCGTTTCAAACTATACATTTTAAGAATTTTTTTATACAAAAATTATTCAAAATCCTATTCTAAGTACTTCTATTCTCGTAATAAATCTCTATGGAATGCATGCTTTGCAAAATATTATCAAGGAAGTGCTACTCGCTAAGAGTAAAAGTGCTACTTCCGGTCCGAATTTTGAAATTTCATATATACAAAATGTATTGCAAATCCAGTTCTAAATACTTTTGTACTCTTGATAAATATATATAGAATGCATAACTTACGACATATTTCCAAAAAATCGCTATTCGATAAGAGTAAAAGTGGTACTTCCGGTCTGAATTTTGAAATTTCTTTTATACAAAATATATTGAAAATTATGTTTTAAATACTTTTATACTCGTAACGTACTTGTCTAAAAAGCATGACTTACGAGATATTCGCAAAAAACTGATTTTCGATAAGAGTAAAAGACCTACTTCCGCTTGGAATTTCGAAAAAAAATTTAAGATAATTTGTCTCAAACTTAGTTTTAAGTACATATGAATTCTAGTTGACGAAATATTGGCAAAATTCGATTTTTTCACTGAAGTAAACTGCTACTTCCGGTCTACCGATTTTACTGAAAAACTAGTCAGATCTCAAGAGGGAGATTATCACGTAAATACAAAATTTGGAATTGATAGCTATAGCGGTTTGACCGCTATCGTGGTTACAGACACACAGACTTACAGACAGGCACATAGACATTTTTTAAAAACCACTTTTTCGGTATCAGGGGACTTCAAAACGTGGAATCTCGAGGTCGAAAATTTTCATCATCACAATACTTCCTTATACTACGTATAAGAAAGTAAACACATTGTATGTGGTTGTCAATTAATTTTATTTTTCTGTAGTAAGCTGATAGTTACACATATTCCATATTATATTATTTTTATATTTAATTATAGTGTTCATTTAATTTATAGAAGAAACAATACAATTACTAAACCACTGATGTAAATAATTATTAACTAATTTCAAAAAATACTTCATACAGCATACAAACGCATAAATGTTGTGAATAATACATAATAAAAATTCATATTTCTTAGATTATGTGCATGTGTAAGAAACCCTAATCACTGTTTAATATTTTATCAGGTACTGCGCTCATCGGTATTGGAAAAACGCAAATTTGTACTAACCGTTGTTTTAATCAATGATTACGCTAACCGGCATTTTAATCGGACTTGGAGAAACCGGTCTTAGTATCTTTAGTATCGTAAAGTGTTACGGCTTATTAAGGCATTTCAAAGATGAAAAATGTAAGTTTTCTCACTAAGTTTTCGAATTTTCCAAAACACTGCTAGCGTTAAATATAACACGACGTAACAATACATCTGATTTTGAAACACATAAAATTCCACTGTTTTAAATCTCCATTTTATGAAATATTCTGTTTTATTCCACAAAGAAATAAATCGTTTTATAATAAACTGAAACATACCTATAAATTTCCCAGATAAGAATACAGAAGCAAAACAACTCTCCCTGTTATTTATCCTCTTGCGTCTATTAAATCAGCACAATATAAGGATTTATATTTCAAGTTACATTATCGCTATTTCTACCCTAGAGATCAGGGACTAGGAAACATATTTCTTGAATATGCATGTAGGCTTTGATCTATTTACACTCTTTAATAATAAAATATAAATTCCAACGGTTGAGCACGATATAAACGAAAAATGAATGGTAAAAATCCATAATTCTGTTACTCGAATAATACAAACTTCAAAAAATAACTTTAGCCTATTTAAAAGTCCTTTAACCGCTCGTTTCGACCAAAAACCGCTTTCGTCAACTAATTAATTAGATTATTCGAAGGAAACCGAAGAATGCGACGCACTTATTTTATACAAGCGATTCGGCATCGATAAAGAATCTCGCGGACATATTGAACCATGACATCACATTGTATACCGATGCGTTTATTGCTGCGGGAGGGCGCTACAATCCAGCTCGGTACACCTGATTGACTCACTGACTGACTGGTCACTTGATTACTGCATGGTTTCACTTGAGCCGTGTCGAGTAGATTAATATAACGAACGAAGCGGGACACGTACTCAACACACTCTGAAGGAGTGTTTGTGTAGGACGACCATGGGAATGGAAATTGATTAATTATATTTATTTTTGTTTTTTACCTGAATGAAATATGTAACTTACACGTCTAGAAACTGATTGAGTGCTATTTTTATGGTAGAGCGAGCAAATGAATAAATTAATTATTTATTGGAAAAAGAAGAAGCTAAATCCATTAATAGAAATGAATTAAATCAAGAGGTCTTATCAGTCTTTCATTAAGCTTTTACATTAATAAAAATACATTCTCTCAGAAGGCAGATATGAAAATATACATAGAGAGATAATAGAGAATAATAATAATAGAGAAATATACACAGAGACGTAAGTTAAAGAGTCTATGTTTATATCACAGAATATTAACTTGCAAAACCCCTTCATACTTGCACGATAAGATCAGATATCGCTGTGATGTACACAACATCACAACTCGTTATCGTAATCTCATTTCGCCACCGCTGAGCCGTACTTCCCTCTTCAATAGATCTTTTTCGTACGACATTTATTCAAGTTACAATGACATACCTGATCATTATAAAACTTTATCAGTCGACTGTTTTCGGATGAGGGTGAAGCGTGACCTGCTTCTCATTGGCTAGGTATTGCTATTTACCTGTGTGTGGATGCATACATATGTATATATATTTATATTTATATGACACTTGCAGAATGTTACCTATTTTAGGCATGATATAGTTCAAACTATAATATCTATTGTTCTATTTTTTTTATCAGGGTTTAGGTAGAAAAACAGACATAGTCTGAACCTCACCCTGCGGTTCGCTTCTAATTATTATCTTCTTTATATTATATTGTTGTAAATTTTTCTACCAGCGAATAAAGATTACATTATTATTATTATTATGTATTTTAATGATTTTTCGATTTGTGAATCTGTTCCAATTCAGTTACAATTGTCGTATATATTGTAATGTTTAAAATGCATCACATTTAAGGTATAATCTAAAATTAACAGTTCTCAAATTTGATTGTATAGTATTGCGGTAGAAATATTATTTAATCAAAATAGGATACACCTTAAGTCATAGTAATCAAAAAAATTAAACTTCATAAAGATGGCAACTTATCTTACTGCATGAATAATCTATGAAACGTTAAATCGACTATGTCTGAATTTAATGAGAGATCGTTACATACGGAGAAAAAAAGATACAAAAATTATTGATTTGATTTTGAAAATTAATTACAATTTTATGGGAATAAGGAGAAGATTTCACAGTGGCTTCTTCAGAAATAAATACAATCTTATAAATACATGAAGATGGGGCAAGGAGTTAGTAATCTGGCAGACCGGAAGTAGTAGTTCACATCAGTGAAAAAATTGATTTTTGATTTGATTTGATGTCGTCAATTTACTCTTATCGAAAATCAGTTTTTTGCGAATATTTCGCAAGCCATGCTTTTTAGACAGGTACGTTACGAGTATGAAAGTATTTAGAACTTAATTTTCAATACCTTTTGTATAAAAAAAATTCAAAATTTGGACCGGAAGTAACACTTACTCGTATCGAGTAGCAATTTTTTGCAAATACATATTGCCGTGATCCTTATAGTTTGAGTATTTTAAAATAGCTAGATAATTAAGTATTAGAATAAGAAAATAAATTTTTTAGTTGTAAACATAGTTGCTAAAAATAATTATGAGTTGCATAACCTTTAAGGCGCAACATTATGATGAAAGGTTTACAGTAATTTAAGACTGAAATAAATATATATGAAAAGGTATAGAAATAAACACAAAAATAAATTCATGTATTCTATATTTATAGAAAAGATGAGCACAAGGTGTGTTTTCAATATACAAAAACAGAACCAACGAACAAGGTGAAATTAGACATGCTCGACATGAAAACATCTTTCAAAATGAATAGACGCATTATATAAATTTGTAAAAAGGATTGTTATCTGTTAAACATTTTATGGTCACATTTAACAATACAATAAATACCTGATACTTATATTTAATAGCATTTTTAAAAAGGATATACAAAAAAGTGTTCTTTATTCGACACGATATAATAAAACTAAGATAGAAATACATCCTTGGAATATTTTAATAAAGTAAAGGCTTCAAAAATAACAGGATAAATCTTGTTTACTCTGAATAAATCTACAAAGAAAAAATAATGTTAACGTTGTTGACAGTTACGTGCAGATCTACATGAAGATGAGAGAAGGTGGCTGGAAGATAGGGGTAATGCTGTCGATATCCGTGTTCCTGATAATGTGATTATAAAAAGAAGAATCCCATCTGTGTTCAATGTATTTCCGATTATTTCCAACAAAGATATCTACAAAAAGAAAATACGGATAGTTTTAAACAATGGGAAAAGAAAGTACATAAACAATGATGAAAGAGGCAATAAATTCATTTACAAATATAATGAGGGATGGCGTTAATAGAAGAAGGATATACCTACTCAAGACAAAGAATCGCGAATGTGCATGGACTTTAATAATAAACAATTTGTGTATAAACATTCGGTGCATTTTTCAACTGTCAAAAACTGTATAGGTATATTTCGACCTGGGGAAAACTTGAAGAAAACAAACATGAACAGGGCAACACCAACATAAACATTAGTGTGTGAGTTGTTTCGCTGCAGACGGATAGTCGTGTTTTGTTTTGAGGGCGGAGGTTATAAAAAGGCGCGAACGACGATAGAAGAGGAGAAGCTGCCGATCTTTTAAATTTACCGGACGTCAAAATTTTGTTAGCGTATGATTGCAGGTGTTCAAATACACTGCGCTAAATCATTCTAGTTAAATGTATTAAGTTTATTTTTGATTTCAGTAAAGGTTTAGTTTTCATATTATTATTAATTCATTGTTACTTTGATTAAATTCATATTAAAAAAATTATCATAATGGTAAACATGAACCAACAAGAATTTGATGATTTATATCAGTATTATAAGTAAGTTTTATTCGAAATAAATTTATGATTCAGATAATTGATGGTGTACGACGTGCGCTAGAGATGCTATGTGTGAATATTCATTTCTAGTAAAGCATTAGACATCATTAATACTTAAAAAAATATTATTTTTGCTAAATTAGATTAACTTTTGCAAATCATGGGAGAATTGTTAATGGTGTAGAAGGGCATTGGGAGTACTATGTGAAAATATTTACTTGCGGTGTTTGCTGTGCACTATGAAAAAATTAATAACATTTCAAGTATTTTGAATACGTAGGGATCCAAGTATTCTTGATGGACAAAAGCCAATCTGTAGTATGTACAACGTGTGAATGTTTGCATGTAAAGGTTATATTCAAGGTGTTTTGTTCTTTGCGAAATTTTAGATCTTCGGAGGCATTACGTGCGAATGGATGTCTCTGTGGAAATAAAATTTAGCGTCGTAGGGGAAAAAATATTTCTTTAAATCTACGAATACAATATTAAAAGATTAAGAATAGCATAAATAATATTTTTATTGAATCCACATAAAGGATAAAAGCAATGTGTATTTCTTATGTATATTTTTTTATGGTTGGAATAATAAAAAGATATTCCTAACAGCCACATGTTATGAATAGAATTTTTTATTGTGTTGATTGTTTAATGTATAATTATATGAATATAATGTTTATGAAATTTGAATACTTATTTATTATTAACCTTATCCTAATTGTATTTAAATAAGAAATGTTACTGACGAATAAAGAAAGGATCACTGCCAGAACCTACGAAAATAGTGTGAATGTTAACAGGGATTGAGATTAAAAAAATTTATTGGAGTAGCTTTAATTATGTAATTACAATCTCTGCATTCATGAAAAATTATGCAGTTTTGTATCATTAACGCAGGGTTATAGCATAATTATTGTCATTATTTAATTAAATACTGCTGATACAGACTATAGCATAGATTATATGGCCATGCCCAACGTGTAATAATAATACATTTATACATTTTATTTTATAAACCATATGACTATGCAAACCACTACAATATGTCGTAAATTATGCTTTCTATATATATTTATCAAGAGTACAAAAGTATTTAGAGCTGGATTTGGAATATTTTTTGTGTAAATGAAATTTCAAAATTCGGACCAAAACTAACACTTTTACTTTTAGCGAGTAGCACTTTCTTTCGAATATCTCGCAAAGTATGCATTCTCTAGAGATTTACTAAGAGAGTAGAAGTACTTATAATAGGATTTTGAATAAATTTCATAAAAAAAGAATTTCAAAATCAGGCTTATCTTTCTAAGAAGATAAAACTATTTAAAACAATTCAGAATAATTTTGTATAATTTGAAACGCTCATACGTATAAGAAAATCGTTTGGTGGCCATACCTCATTTTTTCAATGTAGATTAATATAGTATATTTTAAAAGAGTATATGGATAGTTATTTGAATATTTGACAGCAAACAGTCATAATGTTTCTATTTGAAAACGATACTTTCTTATACGTTTTTCGTTACATACATTCTTTAGTTAATTTAATTAGTATATAAATTCAGTAATTCAGTTGTTGGTTAAGGCTTGTGATGGTTCCTATAAACATTTAATGATCCATATATGTTATTAATTATATAATTATTACATATTTAACATATAGCATATTTCAATAAACAACCTGCATATGAGTTTTTGAATTTTTTTTTATTTTTCATGTCAATTCCACAAAGGAATACATATCTTAATTACACTCTGGTTTATTATAAATCCAGCACTATATTTTTATTTTTTTACTGAACCCATTCACAAGATCCTGAGTTAAGAGAAATTAGTTTTTTTTTACACGAACGAGTAAGCAGTATTAGTCCCTGCAGCACGAAAAAATTCATGCAGTTTAGGGGTGGATTCCATTGTATCAAAATTGCAGCCCCATTTCGAGTCGGATACCGTTTCCAATTTGAAATACATCTTAAAAAGTGAATAGAATCAAACTAATATGCAATAATTCTGCCAGATAATTGTATAATTTTCAAATAAAAAATAAAAAAGAAACGGAAGAAAAAGGGAATAATGTAAAAGTACCAGCGCACGTTTGCTCCAATGCGACTGCTTTATATAACCCGTTGCACGTACTCGTAACATTGAAATTAACTATTTCTGTGTGCTGTTCGAATTATGTATTTCAAAATCAACGGCGAAGTGTGTCAATGTTACATTCGGCGAACGATGGAATTACCTTTTTGCGTTCGGTTACGTCGCCGTATTGTATTCGTTCAATTTCTCTCTGTGTGTGTCGTGTTGCATGTATATTCTTTACAAGTAGTATTAGCTGAGTTATTTGTATGACAGTACTTTTATTATTGTCGCTACTGGCACAGTTGCTAATGAAATTGTCGTCACGAATTATCACCCAATGATGTATAAGAGTAGGACGTTAATTGATTAGGTCTTCGTAGATACTTGTTTATCCATTCATGATGTGATTGATTGTGCAATCGTGTTTGTTTGGAGGTGCTCGTGATATTGCGATACATATTAGTATTATGATTATGTTTGACTAAGGGGAGAGCATCTGAATCCCTTCAGCAGATTTTATATGTGTACATAGAGCAAAGCCGTGATATTGCAATTTTCGACAAACTATCGCTATTCTAAAGCTTCACGATTATGACAAGGTACGCGCATATAATTTCATCATAATTTTATTGTCATTGATCATGATAAACATGTCATTAAAATGCATGAACAATTATAACAAATATATATTTGTAAATATCAATGATAAATAACAGAGTGAAGAAAAATAACTGAAAAGCAACATTTAACATTAAACTATTTGTTTGCAGGAATCACATAAAAACATCCATAAACTACCTACAGTAAATGTAGTTTTAAAACGAATAAATGGTGTTTTTTATAATAAATTCTTTAAGCACCATTTTAAACATTCTAGATCCGCTAATATTTCTTACATTGTTGAGCAGATTTAATTACTAAACTCATGGGAAAAATTAACGCACCCGCACTCAATTAAACTTGTATAATTACAATACTGAATTTAATATTGCAAAAAAATGTTCATGAAAGCTTATTGTTAGGTACTGTCTAGTAGCCTGTAAATGAAGTCAGCGAAACGTGGCGTTATTTCCAATCATTTTTTATTAAAAAAACTTTTTTCTTGAAAACAACGCAAACATGTAAACGAAAACAATTTAATTTATTAACTTAGAGCTATTCTGATATCGTGTATGTCCTCCTCTACTTCTAATTACTGCTTCCATGCGTCTTGACATACTGGAAATCAAATTTTGAACGACTTCTTGGGGAGTATTTTTCCATTCTTGAATTGCTGCGTCATCGTCATTTGATTGTGGTTGGCAAGTGGAGGTATACGACGTCGAACCCTTTTTTTACTGTCGTCCATAAATGCTCTATTGCGTTCATGTCAGGACTATTGGCTGGCCATTCCAAAAACAGAATAGCAACAACATTTAAGTAGTGAGTAACTAGTCTAGCTACATGAAGACGAGTATTATCCTGCATAAACAAGAAATTCGGCCCCACAAAAGGAACAAATGGCATGACATGGGCAACAACGATGTGTTCAAGATAATAATCTGCATTCATTGACCTAATACGTAACCAACTACGTGCGACCATCGAAACATATGCCTTCCCAAAACATTACAGAGCCACCACCAAACGGGACTCTTGGAGAGATATTGCAACTAGCAAATCTCTCTCCTGGACTTCGCCAGACACGCTCACGTCCTTCAGGAGATTCAAGGCTGATCCTCGTTTTGTCTGGAAATAAATCCATCTTCCAATCATTAAGAGTCCAATCTTAATCTTCTTGGCCGGTTTTCTGCTACCCATTCCAGCTTCATTTAAGCGCCTTCTAATCGTTCGGGAAGATACAAGAAGATTGCGAGCCGCTACGAGCCCATTTTTTAGAATGGTACTAGTCGTTCTCCTGTTTCTGAGAGCGGATTGTCTCGCTCATCTATTGCATTAGTGCATTAGTGTAGGCGTTTTCGGCTTCGTCCCGGCCTTAGTAAGTGAGAATCTGTCTTGTTAAATCGTCTAACCACGCGACTTAAGCTGGAATGGTTTCTTCCTGTCACATTAGCGACATGACGTATCGAATATTTCTCATTCAGCAAAGTTTATGCTCTTACTGCTTCCTCCACTGACAAATTTGTTCTATGATTCATTACTAAAATGTATTACACTCGCACTGACACTATCAATAACAAAAAAACTTGGTGGCTAAAGACACTTGTCTTAACAAGCAAAAATTTCGGCATAGGAACCTAGGATGGTGGGTGAATATGTCCTTACCAATAAAACAATAAAAAATTAAATTAATAAATCATTTAAAATTTTAATTCTGTTCTAAAATATTATTTCCAGTATACAGTGTGTTCACTATACCATGACAGTATATATTATGAAAGAGCCATCGGCAATAATAAAGAATTTATATTATTACTTAAGGATCATTACCTCTTATTCTTTCATTGAGTTCCTGGGTGGAATCTTGATCAATCACTTTCTGCAAAATAAACTTTTTGGCATTATTGAACACTTTTCTCTTGAATTATGTAAGCTGTTGTAAAACTAAACTGACGAATGAGAATAAGATGTTTCCTATTATTCTCATACTGAAATTAATGTATATATCAAATAATATTTCTAGTAACTTGATGAAATGAAATTTCACAAAGAGCTCAAATACGTTTAATAACTTTAAAAATTCATAACGGTCGTTTCGCTCTACAAGAGCTTCATCAGGTGATGAAAATTATAATAAAGAATTGTACACAACATGATATTTATAAATAAATATAATCTTGTGTACAACCGTTGTGAATTTTTAAAGTTATTAAACGTATTTGAGCTCTTTGTGAAATTTCATTTCATCAAGTTACTATTAATATGGAGCTTCAACATTTATCCCCTTCATCAATTAATTAGTTTAAATAATATTTCATACGAATAGACATTTTTAATGAGGTTAGTTTTTTGAAAACATGTTATTGATAATATTAAATGAAGAAAAAATATACTTTAACTTTTGTTGTTCTTGAAGTGTAGCTACATTATAGAATCATTTCATCTGCATGAAAATCCATTCTAACAATCTTAACAATAACGTTAATTTTCGACAGCAAAAGGTCAAGAGGAAACGATCGCATCACTTATTCATCTCGGCTCTACTTATCCGTTCTAGTTATATATGCAAAGCAATGTACAAAATGTACATATCAAAAATAAAGAATTCCCTCGGTAGGTACTCCCTCCATCTATTCAAATAAGGCGTAATGGATATGAGCATATCGTATTTCCTCTTTCGTTTTCCATAACAGTTCTCGTTCGTCGACCATGCACGCTGCGGAGAAATGAAATCGCACCTTATTGTAAGCATTCAGGACTGGTAAGCAATGAAAAGCGAGTAGATCTCGAACACCTTGAAGGAACGCATAACATTACAGTTAAACGTATAAATCTGTCTTCGTGTACGCGCTTATACTGCTACAAAGTTAAATTGACAGCTAGCAGGCAGGCTTTTTAATGTGTCAACTATCAATATGACAGTGTTGTTAATGATAATAATGAATATACTATGACACTGGTGTAACCTTCGCTTTATGCAGCGGTTGTGACCCTACAAGAAACGGCGTATAAGGAATCGACCTAAAATGAACCTAATTATAATGGGGAGTATGTATGCTCTATGTAGGTAAATAATATGCAAAAAAGTAGCAATATTGACATTGTCTAGGTGTTTTATGGATATTAAAATATGTATACTCTTTAAAAAGCCAGTATTTTTGTATTAGATTTAATATTCGTAAAATATTTTTAATTATATACATATTTAATATAAACTCAAAAACTACTGGCTCAATTTTGAAAAAGAAAATGCAGTTGAACAGACAATTTAAAGCAGTACTAGAAAATCTAAAAATATATAGAGTGAGTCATTTAAAAAAATTAAGTTCCGCGCACTTCCGGTGAAACCGGAAGTGCGTCAGAGCTAAAAGTACTTTTACAATATGCGCCGCAAGCAACCATGGATCGTCCACTAATTGTTTTTTTCTTTTATTTAAAACACCAAAGAGCAATCGAAGAAGCGGCTACTAATGACTCAGCCTGTATATATATTTTTTAACCTTGTATAATTTGAAATAATCGTAATACGTATAAGTAAGTAAGTCGTGTGGTGGCCATACCTCATTTTTTTGATGAATATAAGAATAACGATGATCTGTAATTCGTTTCTTAAAAGTTCTTCCTGTCTCACCTATGTACGATTTAGTGCATCATCCACTACTTATACACTCCTGATTTGTTGTCTTCGTTTTTTCTTTATTGTTTTTGACTTGGCCGAGTTGTTACTAGCTTTGTATGCTATTTTAAAGTTTTCTTTTTTGAGGAATTCTGACAGTATTTCTTGTTCTTGACCTAAATATGTAAATGAATTGAATTTTTTAACTAACTTCTCATTAATAGTAGGATAAATCTCATTTAATACTTTATTGAAAGATTTATTTGAAATTAATTTATCTATCTAAGTTCGGGTCGTAGCCGTTGTTGTAAGCAATTTGTTTAATGATATTATATTCCTTATTGAAAACTTCACTGGACATCTCTATATTAATTTATCGATGATATGATACGCTGCTAACTTATGTTTATAAAGGTGGTTTGATTTGTTGTTTATAATAGTGTCTGTGTGAGACTCTTTGTAGTATATAGTGAAACATACCTAGGTATTTACACGTTTTAGTGTAATACTATTGTTAATTTATTTCTCTATAGTAAATGTAATATTAGGATCAATAGAAATAATAAATACAGAAAGAGTATTCAACTGTCTATTTGTTCCTGGATAACCTATCAAAATATCGTCAACATATCTACACCAAAAGAAAATATTCTTAGAGCCTTTTTTGTTAATAAAAATTGTTTTTTCTATATTGTCCATGAAATTGATATTGTTTCGTGAAAATTGACTCGAAAACCTTAAATGCGGGAACGCATAGACAAGGAATTGATAAGTTAGTTTCCATATTTTCCGACACTTAAATCTACTTGGTGCTCCTATAGTTCTGTGTCTATACAAAATATAACGAAAATAAAGTCATTGCATCCTTTCGTAATCTTTTGAGGACACCATAACAAGCGTTCGGTGAATCATTATAACGGCTTTAGAAAGACACTCTAGTAGTACAATTCCTTGGAGATCCGAAGAAACGATTAACTAACATCACCTTGAAGTTCGATCGAGTTTTCTTTTCTTTTCGGGCATGGGCAAGTCTGCGTTTACCACTTGGGAAAGCTCGCGTCAGGGTCGTGGTCGCACACAGAGGACTCGTCTGCACGTCTTGAACTTATCTAAGAGTCGCAATTTATAACAATATTGCTTTACACTTGTAATATATACAAGTCTAGTATCGTTGCAGATAAGTAAATGTAATACTTCTAGCCGGGCGAATGTATTTCGATTAGAAGAAATTCAATTGAACTATAAATTGAATTTCAATTCGTATCGAAACGAAAAGGTGTGTAAGGCTTGAAGGATCGCAAACCTTTAACGACGACTAGTGCGTTCAAGATTGCATGTATACAGTGTGTACAGTGATGTGGTTTCCTATAGGAAAAAATATTATTCTAATACATCTTTAGGAGAAAAACTTGTTCTATAAAAAAAATTGTTTGTATGGAAACCCCTTGAAATTATGTCGAGTTGTTTTTAAATTTTAAATGTGACAAAGTCCTAATGTTAATATTACATCAGTATTTAATTACCCATGTATTAGTAATTGCAGTTCAGCTAACTTTATTTGTCAAAAATGTTGAGGTTAAAGCAGCGAATCTAGCTGGTGAAATGTTATGGTATAGGAGAAGTCTCGTATAAATGTGTAATATAGTTATTTAATGAAAAATACCCGAATGTAAGTGTAAGCAGAGGAGCATTGAAGTAATAAATTGACAAGTTTGATGTCATACATTATTGCAAGCAATTTATGAATCGAATAAAATTTATCCATATAAACCTTAGAAAATTCAGCTCACGCTTTCAAACTCGAGTTTTGTTTATGGGTCGGTGAGAAACATCGCCTTTGTTATCAGAATGTAGTGTTTCAATGATGAAGCAACGTTTTCGACAAATGGTACTGTTTCCTCACAAAATTGTAAATATTGGCCAAAGGATAATCAAAATTTTAGAATTAATGTCTGAAATCAGCGATATCAAAAAGTCAATGTTTGGTGGGGAATGTTATTATTTTTTTAATGGAAATTTATATCAACACAATTACTTGGAAATGCTCATGATTTTTTTATTGCCATGACTTGAACAAAGAGGAATTGCGACGCATCTACTTCCAACAAGTTGGGTGTCCAGCTCATGATACCTTGATTGTAAGAGAATTCTTAAATCTACACTTTCTTAATAGATGGATTTGACGACATGGACCAATACATTGACCAGCTCGGTCACCGGACTTAACTCCCATGGATCCATGGATTTCTTTCTTTGCGGTTACTTAAAGCAAAAAGTGTAGAGAAAAACAATTATTTAAATTATCTAAAAATGGGGATTACGGAGGCTGTTTGAGAAATAAATGTTGAAATGTCTAAATCAAAGTCCTCATACGACCATAAGCACATTTCAAATTATCTCATTAAGGGATCATATGTGGGTTTGATTTTAACAAATATGTATGTCTTATGAAAATGATATCTCTTCGTTCAGTTTAATTTATATATCTATCACTATTGAAAGTAGTGATAGATATTCAACAAGATAATAGTAATCAGCACAAGCAATATATAATAATTATAATTTACATCCACATCATAAAGTTGAACAAGTTCGGCATTCTTATTGTTTGGGAGATATATTTGAACGCGTTAGAACATAATGAAGGAAAGGTAGAACAAATTGTTAGAGAAGATCCTTTTTTATAATTTCAAATCAAAATTGTTATAGTATTACAAATGGTAATCATAATGATTATGAAGACTCTAAAATGTTGTTTAAGGATAATAATACATCTAAGTTGGTAAATAATCAATCTGAATTACCAATTATTGACGTTAAGTTAGGTGATAAGAAAATTACAGTTAAAGCATTAATTGCTTCTGGTTCAGAAACAAGTTTACAAACAAATTTAGAAAAAGTGTTGACGATTGCGCTGAATATGGAGGAGATTATGTGGAATAATGTTAGAGTTTAGTGGTCATCATCCTTTTTTACAAACACAAAAACAATAAAAGTTTTATCGAAAATATAACATTCGGACTTAGTCGCATTTAAAATCAACAATCCGACATAATTTCAAGTTTTTTTATCTTATCTGTTTTTTTTATTTAGCAAAAGGGGTTTGATATAATCAAAATTTTTTCATAAAGAGTAAGTTTTTTCCTAAACCTCATATTAAAATATTTTGCTTTATAGGAGACCACATTACTTTACACCCTGTATATTAATATAAAACATCCCCCTCTTAGGTAATTAAAATTATATTGTTGTAATAATAAAATCATAATGCATTAATAAATTGGTAAAATTATATACGAAGATTTAAATTTCCTGCCTAACTCTAGCATGAACTCTATGAACTTTATCATATGGTAATTAAACTTAAATGATTAACGTGTATTTATAAGCTTATAATTATGTACTTATTCTTGGACACATAAAACAAGGTTGGTGTAGTTAGTTCGGTGATGTAAATTATAAATAATTATTTGTAGAAATTCTGTGATGGAGGAATAAAAACTCTGAGATTCGTAATTACAAAAAGTTCTTGATTAATAATTTTTGAAATAAACATAACTTCGCAATGGAAAAGTGTGCCAAATAAGAATGACATCCCCCTCTTAGGTAATTAAAATTATATTGTTGTAATAATAAAATCATAATGCATTAATAAATTGGTAAAATTATATACGAAGATTTAAATTTCCTGCCTAACTCTAGCATGAACTCTATGAACTTTATCATATGGTAATTAAACTTAAATGATTAACGTGTATTTATAAGCTTATAATTATGTACTTATTCTTGGACACATAAAACAAGGTTGGTGTAGTTAGTTCGGTGATGTAAATTATAAATAATTATTTGTAGAAATTCTGTGATGGAGGAATAAAAACTCTGAGATTCGTAATTACAAAAAGTTCTTGATTAATAATTTTTGAAATAAACATAACTTCGCAATGGAAAAGTGTGCCAAATAAGAATGACTGTTTTTTATAAATCAAATTAATCAGTTAGATATAAACAATTAATTAAAACCAAACGGTGAAAAGTTCGGTGAATTTAGCTGTGCAATCCCTACTGTTAGTATAGGTGATTTCTGCTGGAAAAGCAACGGTACACAACAGGGGAGGGAATCGTAAATTATCTAAGCACAATGATAATATATATTTTTTATACCATGATCTTTGTGCATTATGTATTACATTATCTAAATTAATTTATAAAATGAGACATGTTAGTATAATTGAAAAGATTCACTGCAATTTTATCTTGGGTAACTACCGGATGCAACTTGTAATAATTTTGTAATACTTCAAAATGCTATCGATTATCTGCATTAGCCAATAAATTTCATATTATCGGTAGCCATTTTACTCCGAAGAGTATTAATTTTATTTAATCCGCTGGCCAGACAATACTGGCACAACTTTAGAATGGTTGTATGAACAAGCCGCGGGATTGGCTCCTCCCACATGCGACCAAACCAATTTCGTTTTATCTAAAAAGAAAAGCAGGTGCTTCAAACCATGGTCAAAACCAATGATGTAAACCTATCAACCCTGACAAGCATTGACAGTACCTTTTATGTCTCACTACTGATTGAATATTTTTGAAGAAATTATTTTTTGGCTTGCTAGGAATATAAAACTATCCGATCATATGGATAAAAAAAATCTTTGCATTCATATCTTCATCAATCACAGATTTGTTTATGAATGTATAATTTACTAGCCGACACGATCTTTATAGGTAACTGACTTGACAGTCTAAAATTTTAGTATTATGTATTGTTTTTAAACATAAAAAGTGTATTCTAACATAAAATTAATAATTAAGTTTTTTTTTTTCAGATCTAGAAGTTTTGGTATAACACAAAGATTGTAAATCTGATGATCTCTTTCTGATCTGATAATCTTTTTGTTTCGCAACCCGCACATATCACGCACACTCACAGTTAGAGTTGCATAACAAAAGAAAACTATTTCATTTTTGACGCAATCCGATTCATTTTCAATTGAATAAATACATATTTCCTATTTACGGGTAAAGATAAAAATTCCAACGTATATTGCACAGGACAAACAATACAAAATAAACATTGAAACTAATCTATCTAGGCTTCGATAAGTTTCTAATTGTAGAGTTGCTAACGCTGCAAACCGATATCTTACACACTTTATACACAATTATTTGTCTTTGATTGCATGTATCCCACACGTACACATACGTGTGTGACTTATTGCCTCACGCTGACGTTGCAATACGATCAAATAATGTGTACTAAATAGGACGAGATAATTGTAATTGGTACAGAGAAATTGACTATGGTGAATTAAAAGTAAATAATGATACAAATGCTTGCAGCTATTCACTGGTTGCATTCCAATCGTTAAAGATAACAATACTGTTATACATTGTACGAGGAAAACTTATGTAACAAATGTGACATGCCATGAATAGCAGAAATCTTAAACGTTATAAAAAAATACAGTAATGTTACAAAGTGAATAGGTTGACTAAATTATTTAATGGAGCTACACAAAATGCCACTTTTTAATCCGTCTCATATTACTTTCTTATACGTAGTATAAGGAAGTATTGTGATGACGAAAATTTTCGACCTAGAGATTTTTGCAGATGTCCACGTTTTGAAGTCTCCTGATACCGAAAAAGTGGTTTTTAAGAAATGTCTGTCTCTCTCTCTGTGTGTGTGTCAGTGTGTCTGTACGTGACCACGATAGCGGTCAAACCGCTATAGCTATCAATTCCAAATTTTGCATGTACTAATATAATCTCCCTCTTAAGAACTGATTAGATTTTCAGTAAAATCGGCAGACCGAAAGTAGTAGTTTATTTCATTAAAAAAATCAAATTTTGCCAATTTTTCGTCAACTAGTAAGTTTAAACAAATTTATAAAGAATTCATATGTTCTTAAAATTAAAATCGAGAATAATTTTATTAAAAATGTTTTTCGAAATTCCTTCCGGAAGTATGTCTTTTACTCTTATGGAGAATAAGTCATGCTTTTAACACTTTTACTCTTACCGAATAGCGATTTTTTGCAAATATATCGTAAATTATGCATTCTATATATATTTATCAAGAGTACAAAAGTATTTACAGTTGGATTTGGAATAGTTTTTGTATAAATGAAATTTCAAAATTCGGACCGGAATTGACACTTAACGAGTAGTACTTTCTTGCGAATATCTCGCAAAGTATGCATTATATAATTTATTAAGAGAATAAAAGTATTTATAATATGATTTTGAATAATTTTTATATAAAAAAATTCTTGAAATTCTATAATTTGAAACTCTCATACGTATAAGAAAGTCGTGTGGTAGCCACATCTCATTATTTTTATTTTTATATACACTGTAGACATCCATATGTGACGAATCTAATAATGTACACATAAAACAGATTATATGATATTTACCGACCAAATTTGTTCTGTTGCTTTTGTATAGCTTAACTTAAATGACTATAGTAATTCTTGACGAGCGAATGAAATGGATCCAATAATTTTCACCAGTAGATGAGTAATATATATGCGGAAGATATGGTCGTCATATTTTAAAACTAAATGTTGATGCGACCAATTTCTATAAGATAGCGCATCATATGAATACGTATGATCCGAGATATGAAAGACTTGCTGTAGCAAGTATAAAAAACATCAAGAAATTTGACGTTTTGGACTTAGCAATTCGAAGAATGGCTACCGATGATGTAGATATATCGGAAGCTGCAGAATTATAAATTTTACAGGGAAATTCTAAAGTTGTAAACACAGTAATACATAGAGAGCAGTCATCCAGGAAGCGATACTGTAGACTGTAGACAATAGATTGGAAAACATTTTCCGAAATTAAAAGAGAAGTGTTGTCGGCGAAATTGACGATTAAGGCGGCACTATTAAGACAAGCATTTATAGGTGTATTAACATTGTCGTAAACGTCTCTCAAATGTAATACAAATAGGAAAAAACCAAGGACTACTTTGAGGAATCCCAGATATATTGTTTAAGGTTAGACCGTGCTCTGGTACCGTCATAATTCAAACGAACTGTAAACCTTCGGGTATAAACAGCACACGTTTGCAGACTTTTATAATTCTACAAATAAAGGCAGATAAGCATTGGCTACAACACATAAACTAAAGTTTTCCAAAGGAGGATCTCAAGAAGAATTTTCTAACCAGTGAATAAAAATTACGATGACAAACAATGAGTTTAAACCATGTGAATTATATCTCACATCTGGTGTTCCTCAGGAATTAAACTAGGGTCCACTGCTTTTTGTATTATTATGAAATGTATAGATCTATTAACTCTTTTGAGGATGTAGTTCATATTCACCAAAAGTGAATTTTGTAACAGATTATGAACTATATATTATTATTATATCGTACGACTAGTATTGAGAGGGTTCGGCTCCGAGTTTTAAAAGAGAACCCAAGGTCAAAAAGTACCTTGGCAGGATGAAGATGAGAGATTAGGAAAACAGTTTCAAAGATAAGAAATTATAAAACAAAACTGTGTGAGAGATAAAAACAAAGGCTAACTTTCAGAGACATGGTGGAAAGTAGAAAATTGTTTGTTAAACCATGAAAAAGGATCTTTAACTCAAATCCTTGTATATTTAATGAAAAGGAGATATCGTACTGGTCATGTACCAGGTATATCAATACACTGTCCCAGGAGATTATTTTTTATACTTACCAGTTCCATAAATTGTTTTTATGATTTTATCCAGCTGGTTATCGATGAATTTGAACAACCACATGTACTCCTGCACTAATACCTATGTAGGCAATGGCTTTTAAATGTGTTCATCATAAAATACCATAGAAAAAGTTGGAATATTGTGGAATCAAAAAAGAAAACACATCATAGTAAAAGACATTACAAAGTTAATTGGTGAATGTGTTATGGTGTACCACAAGACTCCGAATTAGGACCCATATTGTTTATTATTTCTCATTTACTCACATTACAAATAATCTAAATATGTTCGGTATGCTGTTCACAAAAGCATTCTGAAGACAGCAATAATAAAATTGAAAATTGCCGTAATACTTTATTATAGCAATAACAATAATAATTAATTAGAATTATTACAAACAGGTGTTATTGGCAATTTACATTCCAGCATTAATCGAACACATAACATATGTTGTAACGTGAATACATGAACACAGTAGGATTCAAATTCATCAAATACGCGCCAGTAAAACATATTAATATATCATCACACATGAATAATACAAACATAATGTTACAGGCGTTGTGTTCGGTTTTTAAAGCGTTACGTGACCAAAAATGAGGAAAGTAAACGAGTTTGTCATTAACAAGCCGCTTCTATCAATCTTACTTACCAAATTTTTTGCCGCCTCGTTCATATCTGGTCGTGACATCATTTGTCATTGGAGCCGCATCGAATGAAAAACTATTAAAAGGAATTAAGTGATTTTTTGTGTCCGCTAAGCTAGCGTAATTAGACAAACCCTCTGTGAAGACGACATATTTATCACTACCAGCAAAACATAATACAGTGTACTTGGATTTTTTTATGTTTATTGGTTAATTTAATATGTAAAGTACTTGAGTATTTTTTCTTTAATTCATGATTAAGGAATAATTAGCTTGTAATAAGCTTAAAATATAAATACTTTTTTCTAATAAAAAGCGGAAGTCTGTCTGCTTTTTTAAATCCTACCTGACAAACCGCCAGAATTACGTCTATTACAATGGAATCAGATTCCTTTAGTATGTGTCAACATCTGGTGTACCACAGGATTCGAATTTTGGTCCTCTTTTATTTAATCTATTCATTAACGATCTTATTAACGCGATTCAATGTCCTGTTTTGGCTTATGCTAACGACATAAAAATGTATCATAAAATAGTGATTTCTTCGGATGTCGATATACTTCAGCAGAATTTGGATATAATTTTTACCTGGTAAAGACCAATGCTGCTCTGTTACTTATACTAGGAAGGTAAATTTCGTTCGTTGAGAATATCATATTGACAATAACGTTTACTGAGCATCACCCATTACCGTTTCTGTGCATAACATAACCGTCTACCGGGCAAGCTAGTAGCCTAATACAAATTCGTTATCATCTTCTGAAAGGTATGAGTTTAGACAAAGTATCATTCCTTTAACATTCCTGATTGAAATATGTATATAAAAAAATAACTTTTGCATCTCAAAGGTAGAAGTTAAACTCTTATATTTTGTGTAGGATATGTATTTCTCCCATGTAATATTCGAATTATATTGAACCATAAAGTATTATTGAACATGCTTATCAAATCATTGCCTAAGCATCTGCACGTTTAGAGACAATGTATACTGTTTCACACAATCAATAACACAATGGAATAACCTTGCTAGGTTTTTATTGGTATTTAAAATGAATTTACAATAAAAGGAATGATAATAAAGGAAATAAAATATTGAATTTGATTGTATATAAGTCATTAAATTCTTGCTGATATTGGTTACTCATTTTTGTTCCCGTACTCTAAAATTAATATCATCCATCATCCAATAAACACTCAGTTAATAAAAAAATAATTTATTACAAAAGACATAAAATGTTTGTTTTAATTAAGAAAAAAATATTATTAAAAAGATTAAAAATATGGGGTACCTATGAAGACCACACGAAGGCATTGAAGTATTAAGTAATTTTTTTAATGCCTGTTTGACTTTCCGCTTTCATTTTAAATTATAAGAAAAACTTGATTTAACATTTTAGGAAATCATCATCTCTTGACATATTTTTCAAATGAGGGACTATTTTTAAAATACAAACATTCTAATTTTAAATTTAACATAAATAACTTGAACATTTCTGGTGATTTTGGATTAAATTTGTATCTAAGGAAGGTTTCCTTTCAGTTGATTCTAGTACAATTGTTTATATTTCAATAGAATTCTTGTTACATTTAATATAACGTTTCTTCCATATCATAAAGTAATATAAGAAAAGACTTGTTATCACTTTTTTCTTTTGTGAAAAACTCTTGTGTTTCGTTATATATTCATCAAGAACAACTATTTATATTTTTTGAGTAATCAGATATAATATTTGACAATTCTCAACTTCTTAACGACGTAGTTATACATTTGTTTTTAGACACTTTATACAATCGAATATTTCCAAGAACCATGGTAATATACAGAATGAAGCATTTGTCGTGCATAGACATACCTACATAGATTTTGTATGTAAATTCAATTATATTTTTGAAATGAATATTAAAATACTGTAGGGCATTTGAATGTCAAAGATGCTTATGCTTAAATCCAGAGTGAAAAGAAGAAGGAGGATTGGTGTACTTAATTCCAATAAATAGATAATTTTCGTAATTAACGAATATATTACATATAGAATGAATATAAACGTCAATATATATTAAATATACATATTTTGTGTGGTGAATGGGCTACACTTTAGATCAGTCACTTCGTAATTTTCATTTTCTTTCTTCATTGTGAGTAAAAAACGTGGCATAGGTATAGGCGTTAAGTAAAATAATAACCCCATAATGCAATTTAATAATCCTTATGGTTGTAGGAAAAAAGGCAATGGCCATTAGTACAAATACGTAAGTAACTAAGTGTGTGAAATTACTATAATTTTAATAGCACCACATGAAGAGACCCGCTCTGTAATGACAGTAAATTTACGCTTTTAGTGGATAATGCGAGCCTAGCAATAAAAATTGACGAATTTTTACCGTGATCTTGCCTCCATTCTGTGGTAAAAATATTTGTCTAAATTGCTGTTTTAAGTTACGATGCTAATCTAATAATATTACTTGCATAAACAGGCTCTGTCATTTAAATTGCATCTATTGCTCTATTGGCTCTTGTATATAGCAACATTGAAAAAATGTCCCAAATCAACATAAAATTATTCTCAAATTATACTTCTCTGTACGTGTTCGATTATTGACTGTGCTCTAACCGACGCGACAGCAACAATCGTAAATTTTTCTGTTGTCCTACATAAATATGAGTGTAATTTTACACATATTAGTGAATGGAAAGCATTTGATTTATTTGTTAATATATATAACAATATAAATATACAGTTGTCTTTTAATTACTAAATTTAAATGATAAGTTACAATACCTAAACAAATTAACACATTTTTTTAATAATTGGAATTTTACATGGAAATATACTTACAGCAAACTTATGCTAATATTTTAAAATTTGCAATTTCTTTTAATCTCGCATTGTAAAAAGTCTGAAACACTATAAAAACTATTAGCAAAAGAAATATTGGCTTATGTGATATTTAAATTGTTTATGTCTTGCTTAGTATGCAGAAAACAATTTGTTAAAGACTATGATGCAAAGTATTAATAAAAATATTTACAGTCAATGACAAAATTTAGTGGATACTAAGCTATTTATGAGTGAACTATAAATTTTAATAGTTATTTACGAACCAAGTGCGGGAAGACTATTTTCCCGCATGAGCGCACATTGTAAGCACGAGCGACCGCAGGAAGCGAGTGCTTTTAATTGCGCGAATGCGTGGAAGATGTCTTCACGCATGTGGTTTGTACAATATTTTTTGTACCAACATTAAATTCAAAAAATACTCCTATTATTGAGTAATGTCATTAGTAGCATATCTAACCTAAAATAGATTACCTAATTAATTTAAGCATTTCATGTACGTAACTATTACTCACCTTTTCCTAAAATTAAGTTATTATATTCTTACACATGGCAAACATGAGATATTTATTCTTATATTTATAAATTTATAGTACATTTATTGTATTTTCTTTGGTTCAATTACAATATTATATGAACTGCCAATATGAGTGTCAATAATAGATGGCGCTTGAATGTCGCTTAATGTGTCGCTTAAAATGTCGTCAAATAGATGGCGCCACAAATTTATTGTGAATTTTTAATTATTACTCCTATTTCCCCAACTTTTAGTGAAAGTGAAGTAATATTTTATAGACTAAATTTTATTACTGAGTACAATATAGTTATTTTTGTACTCACCGCCTGTAAAGTGACATTTGGCGCATGTGTCGCTCGACTATGAAGGAGTATTTCCCGGTCGAGGCGACTGTAAAAATTGAAACAAACACTGGCTCTTTGGGACATTTAAAAAAGAAATTAACTTGATAGTAATAAAATTTAGTCTATAAAATATTACTTCACTCGACTATTCTTCACTAAAAGTTGGGGAAATAGGAGTAATAATTAAAAATTCTTCCAATAAATTTGTGGCGACATCTTAAGCGACATAATCTATTTTAGGTTAGGTATGATACTAAGGACATTAATCAATAATATTTTTTTAATTTAATGTTCGTACAAAAAATATTGTTCAAACCACTTGCGTGAAGACATCTTCCACGCATTCACGCAAAAACAAATATTTACTAGCTTAAGATTTTCAATTGCTTATAAAACTGCATTCCAAAAATATATACATAATATAAAATTACTCTTCTCTTTTCTTTTACTTTTATAATCTTGGTAAGTGTCTCATTTCTATATCTACATATTTATACAAAAATTGGAAATATTGTACTTACGATACACTCTATGCCAGCAATATATTTTATAAAATATATAGATTATGGTACGATAAACAAATTTTAAAACAAAACCTTAATTGTAGTGAGTGCAGAAATAGGAATTCGGAGGTTATATCAACGGTCATTAGTGAAAAAGAAATTACAAAATAAATATATACATACATATGTATAATAAAAATAAAAGTGTTTTAAAAATATATTGCTGGCATAGAATGTATCGTAAGTACAATATTTCGAATTTTGTATAAATATGTAGATATAGAAATGAGACACTTACCAATATTATAAAGGTAAAAGAAAAAAGAAGAGTAATGTTATATTATATATTCCTGGAATACAGTTTTATAAACAACTGAAAATCTTAAGCTAGTAAACATTTTTTTTAAATTCCTCCAATATGTATAAAACGCCTATCTAAGCTAATTATTAGAAAAAATCATTATAAAATCATGCTTGTCAATTGAGTAACAACTTATTAAATGGCATCCATTCAATAATCAATCTTGCAACAAATATCATAGCGCAATATACCGTATTCAAATAAAAAAATTGAAGTTGGCGAAATTATATCAAAAACGACAATAGCTCTGTAACAGTCAATTTTAAAGTATTAACGCCTTACATGTTTTTGATGTGAAATTATATAAATAATTCAAAAATGAACTGATATACAGGCTGTTCCATTTTGAAAAAAATGACATACAAAAATGTGTCATTTTAATCCAGTTTTCTGCGCATGCAATTAGTAACTGAAAAAAAATAAAGTACACTTCTATTAAGACCTCGTATTATAAACAATATTACAAAAAATTGTGTCCATCCAATACGTCGTTTTCGAAAAATATAATTTTTCAGAAAAAGGGGAACAAGTCGAAAACTTTAGATTTTAGGCCTATACTATCTTATTACTTTTTGAATAAAAAATATACTGGGAATACAATAATGTAGTAATATATAGGGTATTCTATTTAAAAAACTATAACTATGGTCAGGCACCAAGTCATGGAACACTCTGTATAATACAAAATATTTTTAAAATGTGCTCCTAATGAGTAGCTACCACAAGAAAAAACCGCTTCGAAATATCTTTATTCGTAAAGGCACAATCGGCTTTACCCGCGGAGATGACTCACCCTGTATATCTCTTTATAAGTATTAGTTAAAGGCATCAATTCCAAGTATGTCTTAATATATGCCTAACTTCGAAAACATCCACTAAATAGTATTTCATAGCCGCATTTATCCTTGCGGTCGTTAAAGTAATGCAATCAATCACATTGAGCGACGATAATAAGTATAGTGTGTGTAATCATCATCATCACTGACTTTTCAATACGATTACTACCCACATAGCCTAGAAGTTGATAATGGCGTAATCGTTAATGTTATTATTTAAATGCAACCTTCGTAAGTGTGTACGTATAGTTATGTTTAAACATTTGTACGGTCGTTAAAAAAATATTTACCATTGTTTTATCTGGCAGGGACGAGGCATTGAGAGATTAATCGTGCTCTGTTTTTTTAAATAACGAAAGTGCCGGTTCACTTTTACTGCAGTGCGATAGACGGGGGTCCGGCTTGCTTTTCTTTACGATTTAAACAAGGTTAGGCACTTGTGTGCAAGTTGTAAAGAAAAACGATGTGTAATGAGGGAATTCAAGAGCTTTGTATTTTATTTCGAAACGTTCGGGGAAAAAACACGTGATAGGAGCTTGTGAATAGAAAGTTATACCTACATATAAGTTTACTTCATTCAAAATATTAAATTAAAAATTACACCATTAATATTTTTATAAGATATTATCAGTAAAAAATGATAATTAGTTTTGTTTAATACATTTACGGTGTCAATTTCCAACATAATCATTATCAAGCCATGCTTAAAAGTGTGCCTAACGCCGCACAGTGCGTTCAAAATGAACGAATTCGTTACCGAAATTAATCACGCTGTAAAAGTAGGTTAAAAATTGAATCTTGTTGAATTATTTTATGCCGTACAAATATGTATAAATAATGGATAACGACTTATTTGATTTCAACTCCATAGGGGATGAAATAAGTACTTAAAGATGTCACGATCTCAACGATCCTTATTTCCTGTGATATTTAGTAGATAAGTATTTTTTTTAATAATTAACAACTACAAATATTTCGTTATAAAGAGCTAGAGGTGCTGTTGTAAGGGGGAGGGGTGGCTGACGTTTTTTAGCCAGGTGTCAGTTGCTTTATTACAAGTACATATTCTACAAACTATTTCTGAGATATACATAGCTAAGAAAAGACAGACAAAATAAATATAAGACTAATCATCCTAGTATTCACTTGCGTCTTCCCTATACATTTTGCTTTCGTCTTCATACTCGTACTCCTTAAGTTCAAGTTCGTCTTCGTCTGTAAGGTTAAGCAACAGAATCATGGCTCTGAATTGATATGAAATCAAAAGAGGATCTGAGCTCAGTACACGCTAAAAAGTATTATTTTGTACTCGCTTATCAAAACCTGTCATTTCACAATTCGATTTGCGTGCGTAAAAAGTCACTTTAAACACGAGTGCGTAAAAGTAAAGTTGGTACTTCCTAGAACTTGATTAATTTAGTGACATTTTAAAATCATAAATTCCTAACCTTAATAATATGCTACCCAGTTCGTTGTTTTTCTATGAAAATAAAAGGAAATGAAATAGAATTTTTTGAATTTGATAATTTTAAATTAAATGTCACTTCAAATAATCAATACTGCCAATTCAATTTTTTTTAATTAATATCAAGAGATTAGTAGTGTGTCATAAACGATAACGTATTTAACAATATGTATTATTATTATAGTTCTCGTACAAAAAATATTGTACAAACTTCGTGCGTGAAACATTTTGCGAATTCGTGTCCATAAAGCGCTCGCCTTTCGGCTCGCGCTTTAAACTGGTCACTCATTCGCGAAATATGATTTCACGCACTTGGTTCGTAAATAACTATTTTGAGTCGAGTAAATCTGTTTCAAATCAAGACTTCTTTGTTTTGTATATAGGGAAGTAAATTTAGTTTTAGTTTGAGAAGAATTGCATTCACTTGAGCCAGACTATACTTAACATAAGGATAATATAATCGTTTGAAGCAATTTATATTTCGTATGAATATAATTTTTTTGAGAATTTTTTTTATTAATTTAAAAATGTACTTTTTAGCGTGTAGGAGCCTATAGAATAGGTCCTCATTGATTTTAACGGGATTGATTCTTTGCGTATCCATGAATAAAAATTGTATGTACCGTAGGTAGCATGGAGTACCAATTGTAGAAAGATACATATAATTCTGCCGTGCCCTTACAATATTCGTCAAACTTGTCAATATTAATTGAATATCCACTATTTAAAACACGCAAAATACACCACTTTATAAAGTTTTGCGGGAGAAACGATCATCTCGTAAAATTCTCTACTATAGACTTTCTTGTAAAGGTAGATAAATTAATTTTGTTTGTGGCATTCTCTTTAGGGTAAAAAAAAACTGACTAAAATAGAAATTTTCTTAAATTTAGGTTGGCGATATGTCAAATTAAGAGAAATATACTTGGAATTGTCTTTCCGTTTATCGTCCTTGCAAAATACCATATACCATGACTATATTTCCGACAACAAACTGTCCCTGTTCCAATTGAGGTTTTACCAAGAATTTAGGCAGCATATTTATTATCATGCGGCAGCGACTCACAACTCCAAGGTGTATTGTTATCCGACAATCATCAATACAAGAACAAGAAATATCCCAAGTCCGGTGCGTTATTCAGTATACGTAATCTACCGTGCATAATTACAAGTATATTATTGCCTCAGCCGATTCCAACGCACCTCACTGGTTTCCTCTCTTATTCCCGCTTTTACGTTTTGAAACCGGATATTTCGTGTTTACGGGAAATCAATAAGCCGTTTGTGTTCGTAAGTATGTACATGCACATGCATATACACACAGGGCAAATGTACGGAAAGCGATGGTGAGAATGATAGAGAGAAAGACGTACAAATACGTTTTATATGACCGGGAAGCCATTCTTGGACTTCAACGTTCTATTTGGGTTAATCCACTTTAGAGGTTCTGTATGAGTATATTCTTACCTAATACCTTCAATGATATTAATGCAGAAGCGGCTGAAGAAGAATATTCGGTCTTTATAATATCTTCAGGGCGCATTGTTCCCGATAGTCCAATATTTGTGTTACTTGCTCAGTTTAACCTAATTTTCTTACTTCACTTTTTAAACAATGATTTGTTTATTGCCACACAAATTGATAAAACATGCGATTTATGGAATGAAACCTTTTCATTTTTATAGATGTTGTATTTCCTTAGATTTTAAGTTAACGTTCGTGAATTTCTAAATACAAACCAACCAGATTTTTTTATGCCAGATACTTTATATATAATATTTCGCAACTTAATGGACATAATAACGTATAAGCACAATTCTTATTGACCACTTGCATGTTGAAAAAGTCTTAATTAGTTAGGTAACTGCAAATTGCTAGAAAATAATTGGCAGTCCTATTTAATAAATGACAGAGAGAAACGCTCAATTAATATGTCATTAAATATTTCAGTTAATGCTTTTATGATTGTTAGTTTATCAATACCTTCTTAATTATTTAATTATGTGCAATTTGAAAAATACACTTTCATATTTAGCATATTATAACATCATGAAATCGTTGTTGCATCAAGTAAGGATTCATGAAATGACTTTACTAATATAAACGTAATTTAATACATTGCAACAAATGAACTGTAAGTGTTATAACATCGGAGTATATTGGCTTCTGAAGAATCAGTTCGTCATTTTTGAATTCTCGTGGTTTATCTGGTCCCATTTTTATACTAAAATTAGTCGAGTGCGAGAAAAAAACAGATAATAAAGAAGAAGGCGCTAAGCTGATTTGGACGTAATAATTTCACTTCATTAACAAGCTTTGCACATTTGGTAATAAGATGAAGAATAGTGATAGAAGAAAAGGACCGGATGAGAATTCAGTGCGGGAAAACACCTTGTAACTATCCTGCATCGTTATAGTATATTATGCAACAAGCATTTAATGATAGCTATTACGACACGAGTAAGAAAATTACAATACGAGCCGTAAGGCGAGTATTGTAATGAGTA
Source organism: Amphimallon solstitiale (assembly GCA_963170755.1). Lineage (NCBI taxonomy): Eukaryota > Metazoa > Arthropoda > Insecta > Coleoptera > Scarabaeidae > Amphimallon > Amphimallon solstitiale. The sequence continues at coordinate 150,072,160 of OY720679.1, forward strand.
CGAGTGTCGTAATAGCCATTAAATGCGAGTTACATACACTATTTTTTCTACGACCCTATAATAAAACATTATTTTTTGAAAATTTATTGAATTTTTGGGTCGATTAAGCAAACAGTTATGTTACCAGAACTGTACGCCATATAAGATGGTAACATTTTATTCTGTTAAATGTCATACTATCCATAGTTGTTTACATTTTTCAGTCATTTCAATATTATACGTATTTCTTTCATTTTAACTATATTTATACGCCGATTTTATTTTTAACAATCAGAACGCGATAATAATGCGCCATTGTTTTCCCTAACAACAGTTCCAGAGGTAATATTTTCTGTTATTTGTAGTTTATACAATAAACCTTTTTTATAATAATATTTTTCATTTAGAGAGTAGCAAGTGCTTTAAACATTCACATTGCAACTGTAAATAGAATATCATCTACATCAAAACAGGGGGTAGGACCATCTAGTCCAAAGCGAAAACAGCCTAGAAGTAAGCCTGTTGTAAATGTTGATGTCTTTACTCAGTGTGCAATAAGAAATACAGTGTATGACATGTATAAAAACAGTGAGTTCTTAAGAATTTACATTTATAAAATAAATATTTGAGTTTTTTTACAGAACAACATATGACGCTTCATTCACTGAATATTATTCTTAAAGAAAAGGAACTCTTTTCTGGTGGCAAGTCATCTTTACGGACAGTATTACACAATATTGGTTTTAATTACAAGAAGGATGATCCCAAACGAGCTTTAATGGAACTACCACAAATTGTATTTAAACATGTTACATTCTTGCAACAATATGTTGTTCGCCAGTTTGTGTTTATTGATGAAACCTCGATTTTCCAAATGGAACAATTTGTAAATCTTGGCAAAATGAATCTATAGATAACAGAAAAGCATCGAAAGTAGGTGGAAAAAGGTACATTATATTTCTAAGAATAACATATTCTTATCTTATGTATATTTATTATATTATCTTGTTTTAGATATATTGTATTACATGCAGGTAGTTTTAATGGATTTATTCCTGGAGCAGAATTAATATTTCCGACAAATAGTGAGTATCTAGATTATCACGGTGATATGAACAGAGACAACTTTTTATACTGGTTCGAACACCAACTTCTTATAAGTTTAAAAGAACCGTCCATAATTGTTTTGGATAATGCCAGTTACCACAATACTGTTAAAAATAAAAATCCAACATCATCTGCCACTAAAAATGAAATTCAGACATGGCTCACCAATAATAACAATGGCTATGACAGAGCTGCTTTAAAAATACAATTATTGGGTTTAATTAACGGTTAGTACATATACATTGAATTATTTTGTTCAATAAATCTTTACCTAAGGACATGAACCACCAACTGTATATGAAACTGATGATTTAGCAGAGAAGTATGGGCACGTAGTTCTTCGACTTGCACCCTACCATTGTATGTTTAACCTCATAGAACTAATGTGGGGAATAACAATCACATTGGAAAATATGGCACAAAAGTGGACGAATGCATAAAACTGTGGAAAGTCATTAACATAAGTAACCCCAGACATTTGGGCAAATAGCGTTACCAACTGTGAAAATGAAATTCAAAAATGTTGGGGTAGAGAGAGAAGTAGGTTTTGAAAGACGAGATATATTACCTTTTTATTATTTTTATTATATATTAATGTAAATGATTCCGATTAAGAAGACAGTGTAAAGGATAAAGAAAACTGGCATTTCAACTTAATATTATTTTCTTTTTATAATATGCTTATCGCAGTGTTATGAGTTTTTTAATCATTAATATGTATAATAATATATAGATGTTGTGTATATTATTTTTGTGAATGTAGTCTAAAATAAATAAACTCACATGTATTTAGAATTCGTCTGTATTTTTTGTAGACATAGTCGAATAATTTTAAACATATTAATCTTAATCGTAAATACAAAAATTACATTATTTCCTCAAATCAAAAAAATCTAAAATTTCCTGTATGTTACAGATATGAAATAAAGGTAGTTTCTTTGTATATTTTTCTGAAAGAACACTTTTGCAAAGAATTCAATAATATAGTGAGGTCTACAGATAACTCTAAAGAGTGAAGTAAATTATTAAATTCAATTCTGTCCTGTTTTTAAAATGTACCAAAAGATACAAACAAGTTTACTTTAACCTCACTTTTAAAATTGAACATCTCAAACATTTCATTTGTCGAAAATGTTTGGGATTTTTTGGGTTTATATCCTTCAGATTTTCTTTTTAATAACGCCTGCAGCTTACTGTACTTGGATATGTCTATTTTATGTTTAATGGATAAAGTAGATTTTAAAATTGAATAATGTTCCCATAAACTTGCGGATTTTAATTTTTTAGATAACTCATCAATATAAACAATTAATATGTTTTCGGAGAAGCTCCTAACATTTTTGTCGTTTCTCCAATTCATAAATTGGGCGTGATATTTTTCGTAGGTTTTTGCCGATTTTGCCGGTAATAATTCATTCGTTGCTTAGTAAGGCTTGTTCTTTGATTTCCGGTGGAGTCAAATTTTCCATATTACCGTCACTATCGCTGATTTTATTGTTTGTATTTTCAAAAAAAAAAAAAATTTGACGACTTACTAATAAATAGATACAGAGAACTGTCAAGTTTAATTTATATTTTATATCTGTCAGATATGTAGTCATGGCCATATTGAATATTGAAATGTCGCATTCCTATTGGATATAAACTTGTATCGTAATGAAAAATCTGGATTCCTATTGGATATAAACTTGTATCGTAATGAAAATCTGTACCGTAATGGACATCATTAAAGTACAGCTTCAGTATATCTAATAATACAATTATAGTATGGGAGTAGAAAAAATTAATAATCAAGTCAATATTGTAGCTACATATTTTTCATGTTATAGGCATTCATTCGTAATATGTATAACTTTTTTATTAATTTTCTTTGATATCTTATATGCAATCAAATGTTTATTTTGATTGTCCAGTAACGATTTGATAATTGATTTAAATTAATATTCAAATTATCTAAAACTCTCCGTGTGCAGAGTGGAATGGTACACGCCACGTCATTTATGCATACGTCGCAGAGGTGCTCGCGCTTACTAATGTTCTAGTGGGAGACCCCAGACCTCTATATAAGCCGACGAATAAGGCTTTAAAATCACTTGCTTTCCTCAAGTCCTCTAATCTTTTCTAGGTAAAAGATTAGTTCCCATCCTATCTTAAGAGAACCTTCCCCAGGTGAAAGGTTTCTTTTTCCCGTAACGGATCATCACGTTCAGACACTTGAAGCTCCATCCGAATCTTCGACCGCTTGTCTAGGTGCAAGTGGAAGATTTCCGTATATCTAACAAACCACCAATCTTGGCATTGGAGCATGTTAGATATTTTATCCGTATTTAAGATTGCAGGGCTAGAGTTAAACTGTCAGTAATAGAATTTTTCCGAAACAGATCAATTAACAAATCGTACAAAGTCTAAGATCCGTATACGCATGAATTGTTAAATTTTTCTCATGTTTATAGTACTAAAATTTCTAATTATTTTAAGTTGTTGTTTTAAAAGTAACTTTTATTCAATGTTCCGTAAAACGAAGTTTTGTTAAAGTAGAATTTAATTTGTGACAAAAGTAAAATCAAATTCCGCTGCCGTAAGATAAATCTTTGATTAAATAAAAGTCAGACACCGTTAATATAAAATTAATTTCTGAAAATAAAAGAACAGACTTGATTAAATTAATTGTAGGAAAAGGGAATATAAATTCCGATAAAAATAAGCTAATTCTTGTCAAACTGATCCTGATTATATTAAAACTATTTTTTTTAATGAAGTAATTACCGATAATCTTTAACCTGTCACATAAATTTTGTTCTGGTATATTAGTTTTTTTTTTCGCGTTGTATTTTCATTTCTCTGTAGGACAATTTACTTGTAAATATATTTCATTGGAAAATAAATGTGTGTCCATTACATGTAACTGTAATAAAATTGTGTGTGTACATATTTTATCCTTCATGAAATTTTGTTATATAACTAATTGAAATACATATGCGTTTCTATTTTCAAAAGGGTTAAGTAAGGTTAAGGATCAACAAGATATTAAAAGTAGATACTTACCCAATGAGCAATGTTTTCCAATCTCTTTCTATGAAGCTACCCGTAATTAAGGTTTTCTCTTGACGCATATAACAAACACACCTTGAAAACTAATTAAAAACCTCAGTTCATTATCAATAAAAATCAGAGGTTACTTGTCAGTGTAATCGAAATCGGCGACAAAACATCGAAGCACATATTCTGCAGAAGCTAACGTCACGGTGCTACAGCGACGAGCCGCATAGCTGCATAGGCAACTGAAGGTGCGCCCGGTCATAGATGCCTCATGAGAATTTAATTCTGTAACTGCTTGTTTTTCAAGTTAATTATTTAATTAATAATTAGTCATTAATGCGGATTAGCCCGCAAATAAAGCAAGAAGAATATTACAACCTTAGGATGGTGTTGGTATTTCATTTAAGGAGTCAAAAGATGACAGTAGTGCGCGTGCGCGTGATGTCGACAAACGACGGAAGAACGCGAGCGAGCGGGACACATTAGTAGTAGTGACCAAGTAGTGGCAACATATACTACACTTTAGTCGTACCTATAGATACAGTCCTATATCAATTATATTATAACATACATAACATGTACATCGAGCAGGTTATTGAGATGTAAGTTAGTGAATAAAGTTTTAGAAATACGAACGGCAGTTTGTACACATAAAAAGAATTCAGAATCCACCAAGGGATAACATTTTGGTCCAAAACGAGCCGGATAGTCGTAGAAACATCAAATCAACACATTGAGGAAGGACGGTCCACCATTAACCGTAAGTCGTTCCTTTCAAATACATATTCCTTATTATTATTATTTTGTATTGTATTACCAACAAGCAGTAATGACAGAAAACGAGCAATTAATAGAATTGATTCGTAAACGTGGTAATGTTAAGGCAATTTTAACTCGATTTGAAACATTTATGAAAACATATACGTGTGAAAAGGAATCTGAATTGAGATTAAGATTAGAAAGAGTTACACCTGTTTTAGATGAATACAATTTGTTACAAAATGAAATCGAAGCCATCGATAACAGTCAATTTAAGGATAGAGAAGAGTTTGAAAATAGATATTTCAGTACCGTTTCAAGCGCTAACAAAATTATTACCGAGTTGCAAGTCAAAACAGTATTCGATGACATAAATGTCAATACCGCAAGTAATGATATGGTCAATAACCCAATGAATTTGAATGTGAGATTGCCTAAAATTGTTTTACCGGAATTCAACGGTGCTTATGATACATGGTTAATGTTTTCGGACGCTTTCAAGTCATTAATTCACGAAAATCAACAATTGAATGCGACACAGAAATTTTATTATCTAAGGTCATGTTTGAAGGGCGAAGCGGCACAAGTTATAAGTGCACTCGAAGCATCGGATGCGAATTACGCCGTCGCCTGGGATTTAATTAAAAATCGTTATGAGAATAAACGTATTATCATACATACGCATATAAAAGAATTATTTGATTATACTGTATTACATCAAGAATCGCATACACATTTAAGAAAACTTGTCGATCACTTCCAAAAGCATGTACGGTCGCTAACAACTCTAGGCGAACCAACCGATAGCTGGGATACGTTGTTAATACATTTAATTACCTCAAAACTTGACGCAAAAACTAAAAGAGCATGGGAAGGTTCCGTGGCAACCAATTCAATGCCAAATTTGAAAAAACTTTGGGATTTTTTAGTAAATCAGTGCGTATTTTTAGAAACGCTAGATAAGGGAAAAAACATAACAAAATCGAGCGTACAATCTTATGTCGCAATAAATAAATTAGAATGCCAATTATGTAAGGGAAATCATCTCATTTTTCGCTGCCAAAAATTCTTGGATTTTAATGTGAAAGAAAGATTTAATACTATTAAAAGATTAAAATTATGCATTAATTGTTTGAAACATAATCATTTTAATAGAGATTGTAAAGCCAGTAATTGTAAAAGATGCAATCAACCCCACAATACTTTATTACATTTTGATAATAAAAAGCTAAGGCCACATGACGACAATGATAGACCAAATAATTCAAGGGAAGAATCACAACAATCCAGTGATAGCAATTCAGTCATTACAGCGCATACATCGACCAGACAGTCGGAATATGTTCTTTTATCAACGGCAGTAGTACTGATCAAGGATATTCATAATAATTTAGTTCAGTGTCGTGCGTTGATTGATTCAGGATCGCAATCAAATTTTATGACAAAAGAATTGCTAGAAAGATTAAAGTTGAAGCAGTTTGATATATCAATACCTGTAAGCGGAATAAATCAGTCGTTATTAAGTATTTCTCATATAACGCATGCAGAATTATTCTCGACTAGCAAAAAATATCACAAAAAATTGTCATTTCTAATTATGAACAAAATAACAGATAAATTGCCTCAGCAAAGTTTTGATATTTCGAATTTAAATATACCACAGGATATTACGCTAGCAGATCCAAACTTTTATAAGGCACAGAAAATTGACATATTATTGGGTGCTACAATTTTCTTTGATTTGTTGTCTATAGGACAAATTAAACTGGGAGAAAATAAACCAATATTACAAAGGACAAAATTAGGTTGGCTAATAGCAGGTGATTTACCTAACGATAATTTTAGCAATAAGATTTCGTGTAATTTAAGCATAAATACCGAAGTTTTAAACAAATTAGAAAAATTCTGGAAAATCGAGGAATTACCCGATTCTAAATATTATTCGAGCGAAGAGTTGTCTTGAGAAAATCATTTTCAAAACACATTTAAACGTGAAGAGGATGGTCGTTTTACAGTATCGTTACCATTGAAGGAGGAGCATGTTAATTTAGGTGAATCATTGGAGAACGCCGAAAAAAGATTGAATTCAATAGAAAAGAAATTTGCTAGGGATGATTCTTTAAGATTAGAATATACGCGATTCATGATGGAATATGAAAAGTTGGAACACATGACAGAAATTACAAACTTCAATGACAATATTAACGAGAATGTTAATTATTTGCCACACCATTGTGTTTTTAAACAGGCTAGTACCACAACAAGGTTACGGGTTGTCTTTGATGCAAGCTGCAAAACAACAAACGATATATCGTTGAATGACATTTTGAAAACCGGACCGGTGGTACAAGATGATCTCTTTTCAATTTTGTTAAGATTTCGTAAACATAGTTATGTTTTGACTGGAGATATAACAAAAATGTATCGTCAAATAAATATAGTAGAATCGCAACGGGATTTACAACGTATTGTATGGAGATCTGATCCAAAATTGCCATTAAAACACTATAAGCTTAATACGCTTACCTATGGCACAGCTCCAGCATCATTTTTAAGCACAAGATGTTTGAAACAATTAGCTATGGAAAACGAGGAGGCTTACCCGGAAGCGGCCTATGCGATAAGAAAGGATTTTTATATGGACGATCTATTGACGGGAGCGAACTCAATAGAAGATTTACTAGGATTGAAACAAGATATTACTAGTATTTTAAGCAGTGCCAAGTTTGAGTTAAGAAAATTTAATTCAAATCATGCAAGTATTGTTAAAAGCGAGAGGCCAACTGAGGTGAACCTGATTGAAACAAAAACATTAGGTGTTATATGGCAGGCCGAGCTAGATAGATTCACTTTTACTACGAACTTTAACATGAAAAGAATACGAATTACTAAAAGAGTTATTCTATCTACCGTGTCACAAATCTTCGATCCTTTAGGATTAATTGGTCCAATAGTAATTAGGGCAAAATTATTGTTACAAAAATTATGGGAACTCAAAAGTGAATGGGATGAAACCGTGCCAGCAGACATTTATGCGACTGCGAGGAAATTATTCGACGAATGGGAGAATATTCATGAAATAGCAATACCCCGACATGTATTATTATTTGATTCAGTTAGTATCCAGATACATGGGTTCTGCGATGCATCAGAACGTGCGTATGGTGCCACCATATACATTAGATCACAAAATTCAAACAATCAGATTTGTTCAAGATTACTTGCAGCGAAATCACGTGTTGCTCCTATTAAAACTATTTCAATTCCACGATTAGAGCTTTGCGCAGCACATTTATTGACTGAAATAAAAAACTCAAGCAAGGTTAAGAATTATCTCGAAACAAAGGAGATAGTATGGAATTTTATTCCTGCTCGTACTCCGCATTTTGGGGGGATTTGGGAAGCTGCTATAAAATCAACAAAGACTTATTTAAAAAAGATCATTGGTAATACAAGACTAACCTATGAATCCTTTTATACTGTTCTAATACAAATAGAAGCTATCCTTAATTCTAGACCCTTATACCCACTTTCCAATGACCCAAACGACTTACAGGCTTTAACACCAGGGCATTTCTTGATTGGAGAGTCACTTGTGGCTATACCACAGCGAGATGTAACTACAGCTCCAATCAACAGATTGAATAATTATCATCATCTACAGCAACTCTATCAACAGTTTTGGAAAAGATGGTCCTCGGAGTATTTGCACACCATGCAGCAGAGGAATAAATGGATGTTGGATAGTCCAGGAGGTGTTCAAATCGGAGATCTCGTGCTATTAAAGGAAGATAACGTGCCTCCATTGAAATGGAGTATGGGTAGGATCATCAAGATACACCCGGGCCAGGACGGAAGAACGCGAGTCGTTACTATCAAAACCGCTCAAGGAACCGTAGACAGAGGGGTGCAGAAAGTGTGTTGTTTTCCTAAAGACTACCACTAAACTCATTTATTTTATTATTATTATTTTCTTTTTTTATTTTTGAAAGCCAGGTCTTTCAAGGCCGCCGGTATGTTGGTATTTCATTTAAGGAGTCAAAAGATGACAGTAGTGCGCGTGCGCGTGATGTCGACAAACGACGGAAGAACGCGAGCGAGCGGGACACATTAGTAGTAGTGACCAAGTAGTGGCAACATATACTACACTTTAGTCGTACCTATAGATACAGTCCTATATCAATTATATTATAACATACATAACATGTACATCGAGCAGGTTATTGAGATGTAAGTTAGTGAATAAAGTTTTAGAAATACGAACGGCAGTTTGTACACATAAAAAGAATTCATAATCCACCAAGGGATAACAGATGGTATGTTCATATAATCAATCTGTAAATAACAAAACTTAGGAAGAAGATTTGAAAAATGTGTATTATAATCAAAAGGGCAACAAATACCTACCGTGCCATCGAAATCTTACCCTATTAAAGTAGGCTGTTTTTTAAGTAATTAAATAATCAATGTTGCTGTACGTGCTAAGCTGTTGAAATCTTCAAATTCTGTCAATTCTCATACTTAAATTCAAATTATAGTTTTTAATTTTTTTATTATAAGGTTATAGACTTGCAACATAAAATATTTATTATCGAAAGTTACTATAGAACTGGTCAAAAATTTGAAAATGGAGATCGGGTTTATTCCATTAATCAGTGTTTGCAGGATTTCCGGCAAACAAATTTCAGTCGAAAGAACAACTCGCCCAAAAAATCAAAAACCTCTCAAGAAGTTCGGTTGTCAGGGAATATGTCATATTTTAAAAACTGACTTAAAGTTGTTTGCATATAAAATTCAAGCAGTTTCGGAACTCAATCAGGTAGATTTTGATACGAGAACGCGGTACTGTCAAGCGTTTTTTGAATAACACAAATAATAATGACATTCTCGACAAATGCTACTTTTCGGACAAGGCTTGGTTCCATCTTTCAGGATATTTAAGCAAGCAGAATATGAGAATTTGGTCTGTTATAATTCTCATGAATTTGTGGAAACTACGCTACATCCACGAAAAATAGGCGTCCGGCTATCAGTTTCAAGAAGCCGAATTATTGGACCTATTTTTTTTTTTATGAAAAATGAATGAATTATTACAGCTTTTTATTAATGAACTCCATGATGTTGAATACGGAAGAATATTTCCAGCAAGATAATGCATCAGCGCACAAATCTCGAGAAACGATAGCTTTTTTGCAACAGTTTTTCGATATAAGATTTATTAATTTTCCTCCAAGATCTCCGAACCTGACAATTTTTTCTTTCCATATTTAAAAAATACCATTTTTAAGACCCGGCATTACACAATCGAAGAGCATTACGAACTATTGCAAATTATTGTGCTGACATAACCCAAGAAATCCTAATAAATGGCTTTGAAAGCATGAAGCCTAGAGTTCAACTTTGTCTTGAGAATAATGATCAACATTTCCAATATCTGCTTTAGTATTAATTTCTTTTAATTTTGACTATTGTAATAAAAAGTGTTTTCAAAAAGTATGTTGCTAATTATTACACACATTTACATGACATAACCAAACTATGAAAATTATGCGTTCGTAAGAAGTAATTCTATTTCAAATAGTTAGTTTAGAAACAGTTTTGCTTACTATACTACCCTGTATTCCTTGAATATGTATAGATATGACAATACAAGGGTAATTCCACAAAAATTGGGGTATTTTGTAAGTATAAGTAATAAACTAAAACGAGCTAATTGTGTTTACAACTTACAGGAGCTTAATTGCCCGAAAGTTTCAACGTAAATATGTTTGGAATTACTGAAGCAGTTTTCTACAAGGTCAAAAATATAAATAATAAATTTAATAGATATGAATTAGTAGTTTCATCATTTAAAATAAAATCTATTTTTTTGTACCTTCGCATTAAATTCTAATGACCCAAGTTTTTTAATCTATATTTTATACATGTAAACATGCATAAAAATAATAACAAAAATTAAAGGCAATGAAGTGTTTAATTAAGCGTTTTTCATAAGATCTGTCGATCGGTTTTCGTCGTTGTAGAATATCTCTACATCTCAACTAATCACCAATATGAATTTTGGTCAAGCGGAGGTCGAAGCGATTCAATAAAAATAAAAGCAATTACAGCTAGATAATTATGTACTTGGGAGGTATATTACTACACGAAATATAATAATTGTGTTCTATAATTTGCTCTTTAGCTGACGTGCGTAATGATCTTTTTCGTATTTAAGAATGAGAAAATATACGATGCCAAAGAACTTTATCACAGCGTGGAGTACCCGTGCACAACGAGCGGTTCCAATTAAATCTAGTTTTAATGACACATTTTTGAAAGAACAGGATGTTTGTGCAAGACCGGATGAAATATCGCTCATCAGCTCGCTCATATCGCGATAACTCTTATTTAATATTAATGAAGTTGATGAACAGAAAAGAATCTTTTCTTTCTGTTTTACGTAGAAGAAGGGACAAAATAGTACGTATAATAAAACTGTATTCTGCATAGCGTTCTTTTTAAACAATTCTAAGTATCGTACAAGACTATATATTATAATAATGGCTAATTTTACATATTTAACATAATTTAGTAAGTGGATATGTTTATTCTTTATTGCAAGCAGAATATAAATTTCCACACCAGCATGGCTTTGATGACATTCAGATTTATTCTTGCAATTTTAAGCGAAGTTATCGAGAATTGTAATATCATCTATAGACAAAGCGATAAGTAGGTAGATGATGTCTTTATGCTAATTTCAATAAAATGTACACACACTACCACGTATGTATGATCTAATTTCTTTAATCACAGTTAAATTTTCCGATTGATGGAATAATTAATGTTATGGGCGTGTTCAGCGACTGATGTAATGAAGATTTAACCAAGCGAAAGGATGGTATTCTTTAAAACATGTTTATATATTACGATTACTTTTGCATATATACACCTTATGATATGCAGTTTTTCTAACAAACGCCTTGTGGTGTTTAACGTTGAATAACAATTTTTCATACTTTGTGTCTTGAAAATATTGTAAAATTGATATTTTATTTGTCTTTTATTAATTTGCGTTTCATCGGAAACTAATGTCATGCAATTTTTGGTATCATGTTTGTATTGGGCCTTTATCAAGATTTTGATGCTTGTGAGGAAGAAATATAAATAGCGATTTTATTTATGAGATTTAGTTCCTTTCTGAAGCAATTTTCTTTAACGGCAAGTAAACTAGTATTTGAATTAAAAAAATATATAGTAAAGCCATCTCTGCGTTATTCTGTTGAACCTGTGACGTTGTTTCTATTGTTCGTCCGACTTTCAACCACTATCTTTAGGATTGTTGATTCTGCTGCGATTACCTGAAACAAACAGAAACATTTTTCGCTTCCTATATAGGCCCCCTCGCAACAGTTAGTCTTAGTTTCTAGACAGGGCGTCGGCATTTAAAGTTTTTCTTTTTGTTCAACCTGCGACGAAATGTAATATATTCATTCCCCCTTCAGAAAGGATGGTTTTTATTGCTTCATTGGATAGTGTACGGTTTTCTGTAGCTTTGATGATACCCCGATTATCCCGGTCGGATGTATTCATTTTTGGACCACAACCAGAGAACAACGAACAAAAAGAAGCGTCACACCTTTTACTTTCTTATACGTAGTATAAGGAAGTATTGTGATGATGAAAATTTTCGACCTCCAGATTTTTGCAGATGTCCACGTTTTGAGGTCCCCTGATACCGAAAAAGTGGTTTTTAAAAAATGTCTGTGTGTCTGTCTGTCTGTCTGTCTGTCTGTGACCACGATAGCGGCCAAACCGCTGGAGATATCAATTCCAAATTTTGCATTTACGTGTATAATCTCCCTTTTGAGAACTGATTAGATTTTCAGCAAATTCGGCCGACCGGAAGTAGTAGTTTACTTCAGTGAGAAACTCGAATTTTGCCAATATTTCGTCAACTACTAAGTTTAGACGAATTTATAAAGAATTCATATGTACTTAAAATTAAATTTTAGAAGAATTTTATTAAAAAAATTTTTCGAAATTCCTACCGGAAGTAGGTTTTTTACTCTTAGCAAAAATCGGTTTTTTGCAAATATGTCGTAAATTATGCATTCTATATATATTTATGATGAGTACAAAAGTATTTAAAGTTGGATTTGGAATATTTTTTATATAAATGAAATTCCAAAATTCGGACCGGAAGTAACACTTTCATACGTATAAGAAAGTCGTGTGGTGGCCACACCTCATTTTTTAGTTGTGTAACACTGAAGAAACCATATAAGGTAGAAACATATATACCGCATGTGCCAAATTTCATTAGCTATAGGGATTCAGTGTTTGCGTGCGATTTATACGTATACAAATAATATGTGGCATCGTGTGTCACCCCTACTCTCCGTCACCAATCCCGGCAACAATCGACATTAGAACGATTTTCTCCGATCTCCCGACCAGATTTTACATTCAATCTTTAGCTGCGAACACGTTGCGATCTAGTCTGCCATAAAAGCCGTCTTATTACTGGAACGGGAAACATCAATGGCCGCCGCGATCTCGCGATCTACTAGTTTATTATTATTTTCAGAATCCTTTTTTATTTACCTTATTTTTAATTTTATTAGAATTACGCTTTTGTTTGTGTCATGGAGCGTGAACGCAGCTTAATAATTCTCTGCATTTACTGAAAGGAAAAAGAAAAACAAATCTTGCAACGCGTAAATATTATTTCTGACCGCAATACAAACACCCAAGTCAATGGTCCAACAGTTACTGCTATAACTTGAGCTTGTATCGGTCGCGCTCGCATTGGAGAGGAAAGTAGGGATGCCATGTTGTCACATATTGCATGAATTAATCGACTATGGCTAATGAAAATTGACACAAGCTGTATATATATATATATATATATATATATATATATATATATATATATATACATATTGTCACTGGATTCCGGGTTTTCTTTCGCGGTTCAACTGCTTGACCTGGTTTCTGGATGACGTTTCGGGAAAATCATATATGCCATCTTCAGGTCTGCGGTTGTTAAACGAAAAGTTAAGGAATAACAAGAAGCAGAAGTAGACCTGAAGATGGCAAATGTGATTTTGCCGAAACATTGTCCAGAAGCCAGCACCAAGCAGTGGAAACGTGAAAGAAACCCCGGAATCCAGTGATAACACATACTACCACCCGCGGAAACTAAATTATATGTCTGTGACTTACTAACACATATTTAACTCTGTCATGTATGAATTACACAATTATATATTGTTTATCTAATAATGTTAGATGTTCGTCTTTGGTAAACTAAGGCCTTCTAATTGACCCACATGAATGCCATGCGACAGCTCTACTCGTATGTTATTTGTATGGTGGAGTTAAGTGCATGTTTTCGATAAAGGAAGACCATTTGATGATCCTCAGAGATAATAAAAACAAATTAACAACAACAACAATTAAGCATGGTGTTCTATGCTTAATTGTTCACGTTTTCACTTTTACACATTTCATTTTTTTGTATTATATTTTGTTAGGCGATTGAAACTTTTTAGATTACTGTCAAATTGTCATTTCACAATTAACTATCTTACAGTGCTGCTACGTCAAGATAAATAATTACTTTTAATACATTTCTTATATAAATATATATTCTGCAAATTTTACAGCGGAGGCAAAAAAACTGTTTTAGTCATTTGTTTTTTCTAGTATCGAAAATTTATACAATAGATGATATTGATGCTATTAAATAAAGTGTACTTAACTACCAGAATTTGATCTTCCAAAACTTCTTGCATGCATATTTTTCTTATATTCAATATATTGCGCTGTGTGAATACAGTTTTCATTTTTTGATAACAGAAATCTGCACTTTCTCTTCATTAGAAATTATCTTTTGCTTTACCCATAATAGACGAACACTTGTCCAGCGACAATATGCAGCTAAATTGATTAATTAAAACAAGCAGCATTATAGAAACAGCCCCAATTCTTAGAGATAAAGAAAAACTCCTTTTATTAAAGAAGGGCAGAGTCATCCCCCGGGGTGAAATCAATTTCATGCTAGAAGTACTTGGTAGAAGTAATGCATATTTCCGGAAACAGAATAAATGTATTAAATAAACATACTTTGAAATAATATTGCATTACAGATAAAAAAATTGTAATATCTTTAACGTGGTATGTGATCATTATGAGATATAAATCAGAATTTGTGTTTTTATATGTATTAGTTTATATTCACGTTGTCTTTTTACTTTCTTATACGTAGTATAAGGAAGTATTGTGATGATGAAAATTTTCGACCTCGAGATTTTTTATGTATATTGTATGTATAATTGCTTTGTTTGTTGACATATCGGATACTACAATGTAGTCGAGAGGACAAATAAATTATTATTATTATTATTGTTATTATTATTATTATTATTATTATTATTATTATTATTTCATGTTACGTTCTTATTGGGTCGCAGTGTATATTGCTGGCAGTGGATGTGCATTGCTTACACGTGCATTTTATTGATTCACCCGATTGTACGATTACTTATTTACATATACGCATATGATTACAAGAAGTATTATAAACTTACTGACCGTACTATGGATGCGGAGACTTTCCAACGAAAGACGCTTGTATGAAACATAAACCGTTTCTGATTTCCTTTTACGCGAAACTATGTAATCATAAAATATCTCTTCAGAAGTAGCGGTTTTTCCTACTACCAACTACTACACAACACCTTACTGCCCCACCATCAGTACAAAATAATAAGCCCATATTCTTCTACTTCTTCTTGTTCTTCTTTCTCCTTTCATCACGTTTCCTTCATCTCTTTCTTCTTTGTTTTGTTTCGTGCATAGCCACCGGAGTTGCCGGTCAATTTGAATTCCGTTTGCCTCCTTTACAGTCATCGAAAGCAGCGACCAGCATAACAACGAAACCGACTTACCTACTGCTCGCCTGTGCCCACTCCTTCGTTCGATGTCGACTGCCCACGATGTATAACGTGCGTTTTATGTTCACTCAACGAGTTCTGTTTATCATAAACTTGTTGGTTGCGGTGAAAATGAGACTCGGATATCGTCGTCACTCATTACATGTATTATTGCGTTAGATTTTCTTTTATTATCATTATTGAAAATTGTATTAATTAAGTAGGATTACATTGTAACAATTTGTTTCAGCGATGTTGAATTTCGCGTAATTACTGCGACGCGCAATTCATAAATAATACAGAAAGAAAAATATTAAAGAGCGGTGGTTTCAAGTTGTTATTTAATCTTAAAATACGTGTTTTCAATTATCACTTTACATTGTGGTCCTATAATTTAATTTATATGTTATTATAGTTGTTATAGAACTCTTTACTTTCTTATACGTAGTATAAGGAAGTATTGTGATGATGAAAATTTCCAACCTCGAGATTGTTGGTTGGGCTGTTTTTGATTTTAGCGCCCTCTAGCGGGATAAAAAACGGTTACGTATTCCAAAATGTGACACATCATTTCAAAGCTAATTTTATTAGCAAGTAAATACGTAATATTTTTGACATTTATTTGTCATCATTAGGCTTAGGATAATTATGCACTAAAAAACTTCAAAATGTGCATACAAATATGCACCAAAAACTTTCAGAATATGCAATACTTGCAATACAATTATCCTTAGGCTTAGGATAATTGTCAAGTACAGACTAATTACGTTCGTAGTTTCTAATATTAGAGCTCTGCAAGGTTTTTCAATTATATAAGTTTAATAATTGTGCATTAAATTGCTAATAAAATTAGCTTTGAAATAATGTGTCACATTTAAGAATACGTAACCGTTTTTTATCCCGCTAGAGGGTGCTAAAATCAAAAACAGCGCAACCAATAATCACTTTGCTAAATTCCCCGTACAATTACCTTTTCAATGATGTATCGTATTTAGTACTTTCCCTATTTAAATTGACGGCGGAAACAAAAAGAATGGCACGTGCAAGTGAAATGAGGGTACTAAGGGCAATAACGGGGAACACACTTAGAGACCAGAGGAGGAGTGAGGAGATCAGAGAGGAGTGTCAAGTGGAGGATGTAGTGAGATGGAGTCGCGAGAGGAGGAGATTTTGGAATGAACATGTGTCGTGCATGACTAGTGATAGAATGGCAAGGATTGCAAGGGATGGAAAACCAGCGTCCACACGACCTCCAGGAAGACTACCAAAGAGATGGAGGGATAGTTGGACATCAATATCGCAAGAACGGGAAGAGAGGAATGGGAATGGGTGAAACAAGCTGTTAGCTTTCGTGAAGAAGAAGAAGAAGAAATTGTAATGATTAGAGTGATAGAAGGAAGGGGAACGACGTAACACAGTTGATGATATGATGGAAGGGTGCCCCCCTTGGATCAAAAATCGACCTGTTTTTGCGTTTTTTCAAAAAAGTTTTCTCATTCGAGATATTCAATCTGTTTCGTTTTCGGTGGGGCACCTATATGTCCGCTGTATTGTTTGATTTGACTACTACGAGAAACTATTTATCAAGAGTATAAAAGTTTGGAGCTGAATTTGGAATATTTATTGTATAAATGAAATTTCAAAATTCGGAACCGAAATACATAACCCTACTCTTAGCGGATAGCACTTTCTTTCGAATATCTCGCAAAGTATGTATTCCATAGGGATTTATTAAGAGAATAGAAGTACTTATAATAGGATTTTGAATAATTTTTATATAAAAAAATTCTTAAAATTTGGTTCTTTTTTCTAAGATAAAACAATTTAGAACAATTTTGTATAATTTGAAACGCTCATACGTATAGGAATGTCGTGTGGTGGCCACACATATTTTTTTTTGTTTCATTTAAATAAAAGTTAAACTTTATTAAAAATTAGTAAAAAAAAAAGTTTGATTACATAATTACATTATGGAAAAAGTCTACAAATATAAAAATTGTGTTTCCTTAATGCAGGCTCTGTTCTAGGGTTTAGAAAATCCAACTTTTTATGCATGGAAAATAAATTTTTGAATAAGCATTGTGCATAAATCTTCATCAGGCATATTTTTCTTTGAGATGCTGATATACAATGTAAATGTTTTAGACTTGACAAAACTATATTTTATCTTTCTATACATGCAAGACAGGTAATATGTAAATATTTCCCAATGCTCTTTTGTAGATGTTGACTACTAGGGTGCATCAGAAAAAGCTTTTTTTTTTAATTCAAAATTTCAAGTGTCCGGAAAAAACTCACTAAATCGATAAAAAATAATTTTAAAATAAATAAATGACAAGGCGAGTTGATCTAAAAAATAACGAATTTATCTTTTAAAACTAGAATAAAAGAGAAAGTAAAGTACAAAGAATTGCAGTAATATTAAACAATATTCGGTAATAACATCTGATGACTATTCTTTACCGAGAAAAGCATGAGTCGAAACTGTTATGCGGCAAAACTGGGCACACCTTTTTAAAAAATTCTCAGGATTTTTTATTTTTATACGTAATTAGAATATGAGCATTTCAACACCACGACGGCGAAACGAGTTTTATTAATGTTATTGCAGCAATGGAAGAAATTCAATACCTATACGTTAAGAAAAATACGATGTAAGTGGAGATTTCAATAAGCCTCTTAAATTACAGGTTTTAATCTCTTGTATATGTAATATCGTAATATGTTAGGAATACGTATCAGTTTTTTATGCACTTAATGTATATACATACATGTATTGTTTATTATGTAACACTGCATTGATATACTTTGCAGTTGGATATAATATTGATATATCATTGAGTATCATTTATATTTCCTCCCATAACTTGCCGAGTATATAAATGTGATTTATGTGATGAACTTCTGGTATTCTTTCGGATTACATCTTAAGTCCTTTTCAGTCTTCTTTACATATTCGATAAAACTTAAATAAACTTGAAAATGTATTATCATTGTTTTAGCGAGACATGAGCGCATTGCGAGCTATTTTGGTCTCGTCAGCATGTCGTACGATTGGTAATGGCAATTTCATAATATTGAGTCGCCTAGTTCCAAAATAACGCTATCTCATTGCAAGAAGCCTAAAAAATATTTTAGATTATAAAAATATCTCTCAAAACTGACTTAATCCCGCTTTAAAAAACTGAAGTTTCTAAAATTGGATTCAATATCCTCTAAATCCATGGGTGAGTGATATTCAAATATCCCTAAATCCATGCAATAACAAGACCCACAAGTCTATATGGATATGCGTGTATACCATATACCTAATGAAGAAAATTCACTAAATCCAACTATTTTAAGCATTGGCCCGTTTTTAGTAACAGTTACTAGAAACGCGCCGAAGCATGAACACATGAATAAAATTATAGGTTAGGTTAAATAGTAACTGTCTAACATAACCTATAATTTTAGTATTACTATTTAGTCTGTAGGTGTCACTGCGAATGAAAGGAAGTAAACTTCTACTTCCGGTCTGGCGATTTTACTGAAAATCTAATCAGTTCTCAAGAGGGAGATTATACACGTAAACACAAAATTTGGAATTGATATCTCCAGCGGTTTGACCGCTATCCTGGTCACACACACAGAGAGAGAGAGACATTTTTTAAAAACCACTTTTTCGGTATCAGGGGACCTCAAAACGTGGACCATCTGCAAAAATCTCGACGTCGAAAATTTTCATCATCACAATACTTCCTTATACTACGTATAAGGAAGTAAAAATGTAGGATGAATTTCTTCGTAGCATTTTGGAATTAACTGTCAAAAACAAGCTGAAAAAGAAAATCTTATCTATTAGCAAAAATTGTAAGTATATTCGGAGATGCAGTAGAAAATTAAAATACTGACGAAGAAGAGGTACTATCCGGTAGAAGTATCTTTCAGGAAAATGATGTTGTCTAATGTTTGTTTTTAAAAAAATATAATTAATAAAATATTAAACACTTTAGTTGTTGTGATTTTTATACTTACCAAACTAAAAATGAGGTGTGGCCACCACACGACTTTCTTATACGTATGAAAGTGTTACTTCCGGTCCGAATTTTGAAATTTCATTTATACAGAAAATATTCCAAATCCAACTCTAAATACTTTTGTACTCTTCATAAATATATATAGAATGCATAATTTACGACATATTTGCAAAAAATCGCTATTCGGTAAGAGTAAAAGTGGTACTTCCGGTCTGAATTTTGAAATTTTTTTTATACAAAAGATATTTAAAAGTGTGTTCTAAATACTTTTATACTCTTAATGTACTTGCCTAGAAAGCATGACTTGCGAGATATTCGCAAAAAACTGATTTCCGAGAGTAAAAGACCTACTTCCGGTAGGAATTTCGAAAAACTTTATTAAAACAATTTTTCTCAAATTTAATTTTGAGTACATTTGAATTCTTTATAAATTTGTTTAAACTTAGTAATTGACGAAATATTTGCAAAATTCGATTTTTTCACTGAAGTAAACTACTACTTCCGGTCTGCCGATTTTGCTCAAAATCTAATTAGTTCTCAAGAGGGAGATTATATTCGTAAATACAAAATTTGGAATTGATATCTACAGCGGTTTGACCGCTATCGTGGTCACACACAGACACACACACACACACACACACACACACACACACACACACACAGACAGACACACAGACACACAGACATTTTTTAAAAACCACTTTTTTGGTATCAGGGGACCTCAAAACGTGGACATCTGCAAAAATCTCGAGGTCGAAAATTTTCATCATCACAATACTTCCTTATACTACGTATAAGAAAGTAAAAATTGACTGACATTTCAATTTTGTGATGTTTATAAATATATGCATCTGTGTATGTGTGATTGAAATAAAGTTGTTGGGAATGTTTGAACAGTTTTACAAGCACGCCATGACTAATGTTATTTACTAACATTGTACTTCAAACGTGCGCGAACATTTATTAAAGGAGAAATAAACTCTAAATTTCTAAATTTTAGTAACTATGCTTTGTACAGATAATATAATGAAATTCTTTTATTTTCCGTGGTGTGATATATACAACAAATAAATAATGAGTAAGTAATAGAAGAAGATTCTCAAGGTGAGGAGGGTTCATGTTTTATGAATCATAAAACATGATCTACCATCCAAACCTCGACTTAAGGTAAACAGCAACTTAATTACAATTTTATATTTACACGTTTAATAAGTATGCAAAGTATTTTTTTTTATATCGCTTAATTTATTTATTTAGTATTTGGCACTACGAGTTTTACTAGCATATCATTGTTTTTGGCGATGTTGACTTATGATTTGTTGAAATATTAACATAAATAATTAATAATCGAGAAGCGACAGTATGCGCTTTAATATTTTTGAGGTTATGTCATCAGAACACGTTTATTTACATCAGAACACTACCACCAACTTACCTCTTCGTACCGTTATAATCACTTACAGAATAATGTGATTAAAACGAATTACAAATATAAAAAAGATTGAGGTGTGGCCATCACACGACCTTCTTATAGGTGCGTTTCAATTTCTACAAAAGTTGTTCTAAATTAAGTTTTAAATAGTTTTATCTTCTTAAAAAAATAAACTTTAAGTGTCCGGTTGGAATTTCGAGATTTCTTTTATACAGGAAAAATAGAATTTTGAATATCTTTTATTCTCTTAATAAATCTCTAGAATGCATACTTTGTCAGATATTTGCAAAAAAATTGGCACTCGATAAGTGTAAAAGTGTTACTTCTGGTCCGAATTTTGAAATTTCGTTTACTTATACAAAAATTATTCCAAATCCGGCTCTATTTCACACTCATAATGTATTTGCGTAGAAAACATAACTTGCGCTAGATTCGGAAAAAAAATAAGTAGGTAGGAATTTCGAAAAACTTTTTTAATAAAATTCTACTCAAATTCACTTTTGAGTACATTTGATTTCTATATAAATTTGCTTAAACTTAGTAGTTGACGAAATACTGGTAAAATTCGATTTATTCACTGAAGTAAATTACTATTTCCGATCTGTCGGAAGCAAATTCATCAAAAGTAAACACAAAACCGGTTTTAAAATTTTGCAAATTATACGTCAAAATACAAACTGGAAAATCTCGATGATCGTGTTTAGTTAAAAGTTATTGTGCCAGTCACCTTTGAAAGAAGCTCTACGTTTATTTGCTACATGAAAAAAAAATTATAGATGAATTCATACAGCTTCGAGATGTGCTGAACAGTAAGTTTAGAAAAAACCCTCTTCCAAAACCATCGCTACGTTGTGGACATCGTGGTGTTAGCATTGAGAGGAGAACTACACTAATTTCCAATCTGAAGTCTCATATTTCAGCTAACAGAATGAAATTCTGACAGAAATTGCCAGTCAACTTGACAATTACAAACGATGAAGATTTAGATCATTAAAGTATACTCTGTTTATTGTTTTCAGTGTTAATAGTTTTGTTGACTTTTGCACAATTTGATATTTTTGTAATATTTTTTTTCAAAACTCATGAAAAATTCCAATTTTGGTCAAGTTACGGAGAAGTGTATACAGACGCCTTGATGGGTGCTGAAAACTAACTTGGCATTCAAATATGGATATTTGTCATGCATTTGCTTCTAGCTCTCATAAAAGTTGAAGTAGGTGACCTATAATTTAAAGCTGTTGAATAAAGTTTATATAGTCATATTATTATTGTTGTATTTCACTTGGATGTAAGAAAAAATCATATTTGTTTTAACCTTTCACTTACTTAGTGATATTGCCCTATCTACAACAAATATCAAATTTCTTTAAAGTTTTAATTTTTAATAATGTTAGGGTACATTTGCAAAACTTTTAAGGAAATAATACATTGAATGGTAAAAAATTTCAAACCAGTTAAAACGCATACCTATACGACCTTTGGTTTAAAGAGAACAGTATTGTTTGGTTAATGAAGAGACTCTATATTAATATGCAATCACAATTACAAAACTAGTAACCTACTATTAAAAATTATTTGAGTGACTAATCAAGACATTTAATAAATAGAAAAATAATATCTGCATCCTTATGATAATATGTCGACTGTTTCGTCATCATTACTGGACGATAACTCTTCTGCGATAGGAAAGAGGAATTCACTTCCTCTTCGAAAGTGATCGGACCAGTAAAACAGACCGTGTAAGCTAAACTAACCGGTTGTTTAGAACTGAACTTCTCTTAGGTACCTGTTTGTTTCACACAAAGAGGCAGGAACGTATTCGTTGGATAAATACAGAGCCGAAGATCAACGCAAAAAATTCAGAAACACCTCTACTGAAAGGAATTTCTTTGTCTTCTATTTATTGCGCGTTTCGCTAGTCGCGTTCCGAGAAAAATGAGTTGCAAGCCGAGAGAAACAGAGAGAGAAAGCCTGGTGGCGTCATCTCATGTATTGTGCAAAAAAGAAGAAAGAAAAATCAGTCATCGTCGTTTGGTAATGTAATAATGCGAAAGTATTGCACTGGTATGTATTTTCTATTTCATTTTGTCTTCGAACAACATCCCTGACTATCAAGTTTATCTTTGCCGTATGGATTATTGGCGATTTACTCTTGATATCAATGTTTTAATACTTGCGTTTACCTTATGGTGAACAGACTTTTCGTGATACTGTTAACATACGTTATTAATATTAAATTAATGTACAAGAAGGGAAAAAAGTCTGAACTATATAGTTACAGAGCAATAATATCGTTATTAGTATACTGGGTGTCCCAGCTAAGTCTTTCGGGTCATATATCTCTCCATTATTATTGAACGAATTTTTTTGAAATTTCAAATGTAGATACTTTATTGAATGAGGATTGTTCTGTTACTTAGTGAAAGTTAAAAAATGTAATTTTCACTCATCGTTTTTTTTTCAAATTCCACGAAAATATCTTTAGATGGTTAAGCACCAAAAGTCAAGCCTCTACAGAAAAAATGAAGTAAAACATCTACTATGACGTTATCCTCCGATTTTTGTTTTAGTGTTCTCGTTTTTTGGTCGTTCTTTGTTATCAACTTTTGTTATTAAATTGACTAATTTGAGACCTGAAATTCAAAGTTTTAACGCTCTTGTTGCCCGAAAAACCCTACTTAACCTTTATTGGCAATTTAGTGGAGTATCTATGGGTGTTCTGTGAGTTTAATTGTTTGCACACTATAAAGACATTAACAATAAGATTCACTGAAAACTGGAAAGTCTGAAACCAGTAT
This sequence comes from Amphimallon solstitiale, assembly GCA_963170755.1. NCBI lineage: Eukaryota > Metazoa > Arthropoda > Insecta > Coleoptera > Scarabaeidae > Amphimallon > Amphimallon solstitiale. The sequence continues at coordinate 150,096,215 of OY720679.1, forward strand.
CTTGCATTTAATAAAGTATGCTGCCTTTAACTCGCCTGAACATACAATAACAGGAAATAAAAGCTAGTTGAATTCACGTTTTAAAGACTATGGTTGTTTCAGTATAGCGCAACGGTTCATCACTTAATAAACTATCATCTATATTTTGAATTTCAAAAAAATTCGTTCAATAATAATGGAGATATATGACCCGAAAGTCTTAGCTGGAACACCCGGTATATGAGAGAAATATTTTTGACAAGACTAAATGAATTTCTTATAAAAAAAATCTGTATTTAGTGAAAGCGAAAATGGCTGTGTGAAATATACAGAAATACAACAAAGAGCTGTTTACCAAACAACTACAGTAATCTTAGAGGGTGGGAATTTTTATGTTCCTTACAAATACCATTAACATTGAAAATAAAAATACAAATTTATTTTTTTTATCAATACATACAATTTATCAAAAGATGGGTGCTTTAAATAACTTGGGCACCAGGATATTGAAACTTTTCAAGACGAAATGTTTGAAAGTAGAACGGCAATGAGTGAAAACTAGGCCTGGAGAGCTTTTAAGGAAGTCGTCAAAAAATTCCTCGGGAATTTTAAGGACCCAAACTATAAATGGATTCTGCACAGAGAGGACACGCATGCTGTCTGCAAGAGGCAAAGTATCAAAATGAACTTTCAGAGGAGAAGGAAAAAACAGCATAAGGATCTATCAATGCTAGGATAATTTAGCAAATCATTTCTTATAGTTTGATATATAATAAATTTGTAAATCAAACATTTAATAGATAGATATGTGAAGTATTACTTTTTGCTAGTATATACATATATGTAAAATACTTTTTTTCATATATATTTTACCCTATCTACTGAAAAATCTTTACTTAATATAGAAACTAATTGTCAAAATTTAGTCTTTTACTAAGCGGGGATTCTCTGGTATTTATTCTTTTTATTCTTAGTAACGACTGTGGTAATTATAATAAGGTATGGAGGAGAACTATCAAGGCAAAGGTTATTTAAACTATTAATCCAAATTTAGGAAAAAGATGCCAGGGGAGTGGGAAAAAGGAATAATAGTGCCAATATATAAGAAAGGAAGTCCAAAAGCATGTGCAAATTATAAAGGAATCACTCCCCTTAAGGGTGTTGTATAGGTACATTTTCAAATATTTACAGATTACAGGCTACCTTTAAACTTTATGCAAAAATGATTTAGATGAAATATTCTTATAATGTTTATCTACACGTCCCTAGGCATTTTGTTTTTTCAATTTTTTTATTAATTATTATAAAAAATTAAATATAAATAGACAATCGAAAAATAAAATGCGTACCGACGTATAGCATATTATTGTGAACATTAATTTCTAGCAAAATTTTTTCGTATTTATTAAGATAAATGTGTAATTTGATAAGAACGAAATGCATTTTTGGCACTGCTTTAGTACGCCACCTGCAGTCAAATATTTGATATATCCTTGCAATCCAAGACAGGGCGGAGTTACTTTGTTACGGTTTTGAGTAGGTATTTGATTAAACATTTTTTATATTAATTTACATTTCATAAAATTGAAAACATTATCTAGTAACCTTGATTTAACTTTATAAAATTAATGTATATTTTCTTTTTGTAAAATTTACTTATATTATTTTGTATTACATTTCATAAAATTGTACACATTCTTCTGGGAGGCTTTGATAACTTTTACATAAATACAAACTTAAACAAAAACATTACATATGATTCATAGATAATACTAGCTTTTTTAGTTCTTCGACTATTTTACATTTATCAACATAAAATACTACTGACATTTATAAGTGCGTTAAAAATAATAGGTCTTTTCGTTTGTTTTAAAAGTGTACACCGTTGTACACCAACTACACATTTTTAATGATTGTTCATTCGTTTGTTGTGGTGCGTAAAGTGTGCACTACATTTATGTCATAACACGCATTCGTTTGTTTGAGTGTTTTTAATTTTTGGGTGAAAAAGTGTAGAATTTATACACCTGGTTTGAAGTCGGTGGAAAAGGTGGCCACTCGTGGAGCATGCGCAATAAGTTTTATCATGTATTATAGAAACCAAAATAAGAATAGGTTAAGTAAAACGGTACCAATCGATTTTTGTTTTAATTCTGCCAGTATTTATTTTTGTTTTATTATTTTTTTATCAATGAAAATGGAGGAACTTGGAGAAATAAAATTCAGTATAGAAGGCGTTGTGATCTCGTTAAGAGATCATGTAGAAGTAATAGATCGACATAGAAACGGTATAATAAGTCTTTCGATTATCACTACGGTATTCTACTACTATTGAATAATTTTTTCAGATGATCAGTTTGCAATACAATTCTTCCATAAAGCATTACGTGAGGATAAAATAATTCCCTACGGATTACGAGGTGACCCAGAAATTTTAGAAATTACGAGAATATCTGAGACCCATGAAACAGAAGTTGTAGAAGTTTTGCATCAAAATAATACAGAAAGTAAATTCTTGTTTCTTTATACATATTAAGACGTTGTCTTTTTTTTTCATTTTAACATTGCAGGAACATTTCAAGTGTTGGACAGTTAGCTAGTAAGAGTCTTATAATAAAATTTAAATAACATAACTAAATGCCAACATTAGCTGTTCCAAAATAGTTCAAGTAGAAATGCAAAACTACTAATTTATTGTCTTAGATACTTTCAAAAACACCTGGACTTATGAAGCCACAAAATTCCTCTTATTGTTATACAAGGAATATATTGGCAATATTGGAAAAACAATAAAACTGAAAAATAAGAAATTGCTATGGAAATTTTTTGAAAGTAAGATGAGAGAGAAAGGATTTACTTTTAGCAATATACAAATAGAAAATCGATATAAAACCCTAGATAGAAGATGTAAATGCAAATAATAAGCGAAGTGGCAGGGGAAAACTTAAATGTTCATTTGAACAGTATGTGTGTTTTACTATCTGTGTTTTGAAAATACTTACCATTTTTTTTTCAGAGAATTAGTTGGAATAAACTCCGAGAGAAGGTCTGTTTTCCCTGAATTTTTATCAGATTCCGAAGGTGGTGGACAAAGGAGGGAAGACATTATTCAGAAAATAAATGTGAAAAAAGTAGTAGAAGCTGAGGGTGCATCAAATACTGAAAGAAACACTGATGACATAGAAGATATTCCAGCAACTACGAAGGAAAGAAACCCAAGAAGAAAACCCTCACAGTCAATATTGCAAGAGCTAATAAAGATTCGAGAATTACAAGAAAAAGAAAATTCTAGGATCACCGAAGAGGGTAGGAAACGGGAAGAATTTATAAATAATATCTTTAAGCTAGAAGAAGCAAAATTAAAAGCATACAAAGGAAGGACTGACATTTTAAAAGAATTATCTTAAATAAATTTATTAATTGTGATATATGAGTGCCTTTTATTTGAAGTGAATTGTTTTTTAGTTTATTTAATTATGTTTCATTATATGTCAAATGATAATACTTTTTTATTTTTGTTATGTAAATTGTAGTTTATTTGGAATATTTATTTATATTACAATAAATTTGTTATATTAATGTTGCTGCAATGGTGTCTCTTTTTTGTTTTCCTGCTATCGAATCCTCCACTTTGTTGGGTATGTCGTCATGTTCTGCATACATAGATTATATAACACACAACAAGCACGTATAAAGTGGCATAAATATTCAATGCCTTTTAATTTACAATAATAGAGCTGTCTAAATCTTTGTTTAAGAATGCCAAAAGTGTGCTCTATATCCACCCTTGCCTGAGACAGCTTCTGGTTAAATATCTTTTGGTTGTGTGTCAAATGACCTTTATCACAGTAGGGACATAATATTTTTGAAATAAAGAAATTATATTTGCTATATCAGCATCACTTTCGTGAGGATCCAATATATTTAAAATGTCCAGTATGCCAGTATCATATATGAGCCTCTTTGTGAAAGTTCATTTTCGTTACATTCACACATATAGTCCGCCATTATGTATACACAGTATAGAATTAAAAAAAGGCTTTATGAAGTGTACAACTAAACCACTCACAAAACTTTTCTAACAAATACAAAAGTTTCCGCCTTTTCACTTTTAAACTTACGCCGCCCGCCACATACGAGTGTTCATGGTGTAATACACCGAAAATCAGCTGTTTTTTAGTGTATTTTAATTGTAGTGTATTGTAACACGAACTACAGTACACCGAAAAACAAACGAAAGAACCTAATGTAAAACTAATATAAAAAATGAGATGGATATAGATGGTGTGTACTTCCTCTGTACAGCTCGTCAGATATTGTACCAGACTGGTAGACGTTCAAAAAAGTAATTTACCACCTAGCAAAAAATTACTCTCAAACCATTCAGTGTTCGGACAGTTATAAAAAGATTTGAAGTATATCAGAAATTGCTGGGAAAGGATATCTCTTATTTTAAAAATTCAACTAGATTACTTTTCGTGTTATGGTAAATAAAGAACAGACAGAAATAGGACTTATTATTTTACAGATGTAGTTACATAATAATAATGGATAAACATTAAACTTTAAATAATTTATATATAATAATCAAACAATGAAATTTGATTCAATACATGATATTATAGTACAGTCATTCTGTATTTTTTTTGGAAAAACATGTGGGACATATTCCGGAAATTTGAAAAATTCTTAATAATACACGCACATGTCGTTTTAGTTTCACTTTTCGATGTATGAAGTTAGACTCCTTTTTTCGAAAATCGGAATTCTGACGGTTGTTCCAGGTTGTGCTAGGTTCATTCTCAATTGTTTAAAAGTATTTCAAAAAATAAATTACAATAGGCCGAGAAAATGGCAAAAACAATTTTTTGCTAGCGCCCCTTTTTTCGAAAATCAAAATTCTGACGGTCGTTCCAGGTTTGTTTTAAATTGTTCCAAAGTATTCAAAAAAAAAAATCGTAATCGGCCGAGAAAATGGCAAAAAACAATTTATAATAGGAAAAAATGAGGTGTGGCCACCACACGACTTTCTTATACGTATGGGCGTTTCAAATCATACAATTTTACACATTATTTTATACAAAAATCATTCAAAATCCTATTCTAAGTACTTCCAGTCTCTTAATAAATCTCTACAGGATACATACTTAATGAGATATTTGCAAAAAAATGCTACTTGCTAAGAGTAAAAGTATTACTTCTGGTCCGAATTTTGAATTTTCATTTATACAAAAAATATTTCAAATCCAACTCTAAATGCTTTTGTACTCTTGACAAATATATATAGAATGCATAATTGCGAAATATTTGCAAAAATCGCTATTCGATAAGAGTAAAAGTATTACTTCCGCTCCGAATTTTGACATTTTTTTTATACAAAAGGTATTGAAAATTAAGTTCTAAATACTTTTATACTTGTAACGTACCTGCCTAAAAAGCATGACTTGCTATATACGAGGGGGTACCCAAAAGTAACCGGAATTATTTTTTAAATGCTATATATTTACAAATATTTACAAAACAACCTTATCCCCTTCAAAATACTCTCCATTACAAGTAATACATTTGTCCCAGCGGTGCTTCCACTGTTCGAAACATTGTTTGAACTCATCTTTAGAGATGGCTGCAAGCTCCTGTCTCGTTCTTTTCTTGATGTCTTCAATGTTTTCAAATCGCCGTCCTTTCATGCCCCTTTTCATGCATGGAAACAAGAAAAAGTCGCACGGAGCCAGGTCAGGCGAGTAAGGTGCGTGGGGCAGCGGAACCATGTTATTTTTAACCAAAAACTGGTTAACAGTGATGGCTGAGTGTGCAGGTGCGTTGTCATGGTGGAAGAACCAGTCACCTGTTTGCCACAAATCGGGTCTTTTTTGACGAACACTGTTGCGCAATCTTCTTAACGCTTCCAAATAAAAGGTTTGATTGACAGTCTGACCTGGGGGAACAAACTCCATGTGAACAACTCCTTTCACATCAAAGAAACAAATCAACATTGTTTTGATGTTTGACTTGACTTGGCGACATGTTTTTGGACGGGGTGACGATGGTGTTTTCCACTGGCTTGATTGTTGTTTTGACTCTGGGTCGTAACCATAGCACCACGATTCATCACCAGTAATTACCTTTGAAAGAAAATCTGGATCAGTTTCAAGTTGTTCTTTCAGTTCACGACATGTCTCCACTCGACGTTCTTTTTGATTGTCAGTCAGAGCCCGAGGAACAAATTTGGCAGCAACGCGTTTCATTCCTAAATCTTCTGTTAAAATTCGCTCAACCGAGCTCCAAGATATTCCACTGATTTCAGACAGTTGATGAATTGTCTGTCGACGGTCTGTGCGCACAAGCTCTCGAATTCTTTCAACATTTTCATCGATTCGGGCAGTTGATGGACGTCCAGAGCGAGGTTTGTCATCAATCGACATGTCGCCATTTTTAAATCGAGAAAACCACTCATACACTTGAGTTTTCCCCATAGCATCATGTTTGTAAGCAGTTTTCAACATTAAAACAGTTTCAGCAGCGTTTTAAGCGAGTAGAAAACAAAATTTCACAGCGGCACGTTGTTCACTTAAATTTGCCATCATAAAAAAACGAAGCAGAAGTAAAACAGCACTAGCAAAAACGGTCACTACTGACGAACAGAACGTGCCAGGTCAACGGCCCGCGCGGCACTGAACTGGCGACGAGTTGCGCTAGGCAGGCCCTAGCGGCAGAAACCAGTACTACAAAAGCTCCACCCATGGCAATGCTATTCCGGTTACTTTTGGGTACCCCCTCGTATATTCGCAAAACACTGATTTTCGATAAGAGTAAAAGACCTACTTCCGGCAGGAATTTCGAAAAACTTTTTTAATAAAATTCTTCTCAAATTTAATTTTCAGTATATATGAATTCTTTACAAATTGTATATTTGATAAATACAATGACGACGTTGATGAACCACATTTTGCATTACATATCATAAATAGTTATTCTTCGTTTTTCACAGAATGAATTTAAATTTTTTAATACGTCACTTTTTAATTTTTGTATGTATTCTTATGTTCTGTAATATATAAGAGATGCAATTAAAAAGTTTCCTTTGAACTTTTGGAGACATGTAAATGGAGAAACATATTCGTGTATGTATTGCGTATGTAATAATATAGATAAAAATAAATATCGTATATCACGAGTATTTAAATAAAGTGACACATAATTTAAATATAAATGCATATCATGTATATAGGTACAATTCATTATTATTTACTTTAGCATTAAGTAAAATTATGAAAGGTAAATTATAACATAGGGTACATCATAACATAATAAATTGTTTTATAGAACGATTTGTAATACGCCCAATGGAAAAGAAATCAACACGATATTAGCGCCGTCAACAAAATAATACTTCAAACATCATACGCTTACATAACATAGAAATTTGTAGACTGCATTCCTCTCACATCTAGTCGACTAATTGAGAATAATTGTCAATTTGCATTTTACCTCATTTCGCTTCTTTCCCCCAATTACTTACTAGTAAAAATAAATACCAAATTAAATTGAATTAATATTATTTTCCTTAGAAAAGTTTTATGAGGTGAAAAACAATATGGAGAACTACAATTGCGAACGAGGAATCTGACGGAAGATTTAGTTATACATTGTACAATGCGGTGGCCACATTGAGCAGCTTTAATAATGCTCCTTAGGCTTTCCATAAAATAAATCACATTTTTTTCTAAACCCTCTAGTAATTTATTACAGCTTCGAACTCCGATATTTCAAGAACCGTTAGGAATTCGGGAAAAGTGAATAGAAACACTTTTGCTTAAAATTAGTCATTGAATTCATGTAGGAGGTTTCTCGGATACCTTGGCGGCCACCCTGTATAATAATAGTACCTATAGATATAAATAATTATCCTGTGATTTTCAATACGCCCAATGGAAAAGATAATCAAGACGATGACATTAGTACCGTTCAACAAAATATTATTATTATTATATAGTATTCATAGACACTAAGTAGGTAATATTTCTTTTAATCAGAATTCCATCTTACATATTAACTTTTGACTTATTGAACATATGTCTGACTAAAAAAACTTACAATCCACATTCCTGTAGCGCCTAGACTGGCAGACTAAATAAATCATACAAAATATTACTAGCACCTACGTTACATAGAGTATATGTAGCCTGAACAGAGACAAATAGCACTTAACGCATCGTACGTATGTTATTTTGAATGCATCGCTCCATAAGGGCGGTACTTATAAACTGGGAACTGTACAATTTAGATTTTTACTATAGCATTTAGCAAAACAGTACATGATAGTGGGGTATTGGCAAGCTCCACCTCTGAGTAGAACCCCCCTATACCCGCAGCAAAGACGTCGAAATTTTTAGTTTGCTATACAACACCCTTAACGTTGCATATAAGAGCCTAACCACGCTAGTAATTAAAAAACTAATGAAATACACTGTCGCGCAAACGGAAGATAACCAATATGGCTTTAGAAAGAGGCGATCCACCATAGATGCTATGCACATAGTGAGTCTAAAACTGAAAAGTTGTGTGAATATAGTATATACTGAATTTCAAGCAGGCATTTGATAGTCTGAAGCGAAAGCAGATGATAAAAACCATGAGGGAGATAAAAATACCAGGAAAGCTAGTGAGATTGACAGAAATGACGATGAAACAGTCAAAAACAGCAGCGATGGCGGACGAAGGTGCAACTGAAGACTTCGAAAATAACGTAGGGGTAAGACAGGGTGACTGACTATTAACCTCCTTGTTTATTTTAGTGATGGATGCAGTGGTCAAGGAATGCAATTTCCAGGGAACAATAATTAGTAAGACGATACAAGTAGTTGCGTACTCGGACGAGTGAGATAGCTAGATACTAGCTAGAGACAGGAGAAGCGTGGATGAAACAATTCAAAAAAATTGATCAAGCAGGAATAAAAGCCTAACAATAAACCAAGGAAAAAGTAAATACATAAGCAGAGGAAATAGAGATAGAACAACCAAGGAAGTAAAAGTAGGAAATTACGATTTTGAAATAGTTGAAAACTTTAAGATTTAGGCGTAATGATGAACAATGAGAATGACAGAAACGTGAAAATAGATCATAGAGTACAGTGAGGAGATAGACCTTATTATAAATAGAAAAACATACTGAACAGTAAGAGGATAAGCATAAATACAGAAACGAGGATATTGAAAGTAGCAATCCGACTAGTAGTGACTTATGGAGCATAGACAATGAACCTAACAAATGTGGAACAGGAAACACTGAGAAGGTTTGAGAGGAAAATTGTAAGAAAGATAAAAATATGGCTCAATAAAGTGGCAGATGGAGAATACAGATGGCTAATGAACTTAGAAATAGAAATCATCTTGAAGGGAGAAGAGATCTAACGTACATAAAATTACAAAGAGTCTGATAGTACGGCCACATAAGATGGATGGAAAATAACAGGGAAGTAACGAAAATCACGACATTGAGACCAAACACAGGTAGAAGAATAGGCGAGAAATGAGCGGTCACAATTCCTAATGGAAATAATGGAATGTATGTCTATTATATACTGTGGGAATTTTAAATAATAAAAAATAAAATACATATACAGATAGATAAGAAATATTTGTAATATTAGATATAACAACTCCGGTACCAAGTTGTATAATCTTCTCATAAATGCCACAATCACCATAACTAGAATTTAGAGCTAGTCTCGTAAAAAAAAAGGAAGCGCTAAAAATGAAAGTGTGACGCCGCGATAATGAATCACCTTTTTGTCGGTAATCACCTCCGCAATCTCTTTAAACTTGCTCCACAAAATGATTGCTCGGGCTTGGTAATGATTTTGAAATTTAGAACAATGGCAATCGTTACAAAACAGGCGGCGTTTTCCATTCTTTATATGTATATTATTATTGTTATTATTATTAACAATATTTAAACAACTTTTACGTTACAGAAACGAATGTGAATTTATCGAATCTAATTATGCATGTAATATATGTGTATGTAATTATATAGTAACTGTACGTAATGTCTGTATTGTTTTTGTTTGCATGTTTTTGTATGCACATCACGTAATTATGTATTCTTATGCTTTTTATTTACTTTGCGGTTTTGAAAGAAGTGAAAATAATGCATTGAATACGCGGCGATAGCGTTGAAATTCTACAAAAGGTTAGTAATATGTATGATAAATATTTATTTGCCTTGAACTACATTAAATCCCATTAAATTTTATGCATTTTAGGATGGTAGTTGACGATTTTTTGAAGTACGGAAACTTTCATAAATATACCAGGTGATCCAAATTAAGTGTTCATTATTGCTATCTCCGTTATTGTAGGAGGTGTTTTTTTCCGCTGATTACGATAGCGAAAATAGAAAAACAATTGAACTTGTAGGTTTCCAGTTATTTATATATTATTTTATACCAATTGATACAAAATCAGTTGCTTAATAAAAGTGTTCATATGGCGTTTTTCACAAAATTTGAGAGTAACCGATGTAACTCAAAAATAAAGTTTCTATCCTTTAATAAAGGTACAGAGTTAAATATCTTAGAAGGCATGGAGATATATTCTGGACAAGTGACAGTGTGACGGAGTTTGTCAAAATACTTATGATTAGGGCGCGGGCACGTACGGTTGATAACTCATCGCCCATGGGGGGATAACAAGTGGCTGGTTATCTATAAAATACAAAATACCTTATTATTTGTTCATTTTCTTCTGCAAGACTTGTTCTCTTTGAATTAAGTACATCTTTGTAGATAGAAAACGTCATTTCTACATCGCAACTGGTTATAGGTGCGTACTGCAAATAATCTTTTATTTCAGCGTATTTAGCAGTTAGATTGCCGCAATGTTATTAAATCTGGATTTCTATTAAAAACTGCGTCTAACTTTTGCCGAAGGCCACATCCGAAGTCACTTGGAATACTTTTGAAATTATTAATAGCCCATGTCTAATATGGTTAATCCATATTTTAATTTGACATTTCGATTTTCAAAATATGTGATTAGTTTAGGCAAATTTCCAAAGTGTTCCTGGTGGAATAACAACTGATTTTTTAAATTTGGGATTTGTGTTAGTTCCTTGCACTCAGAACTACTTCGAGCATCATCATTTAAACATGTAACGAAATTTTGTAAACTATCGAAATTCTCTGCATAAAAACTATTTCTGTGTATGTTTTAGCAAAGCTAAGTGACCAACGTGCGATATTTTGGCATTCTGTAACGATATTTTACAGACTTTGTAATAAATCTCGGAATCACTGACAATTCATTTTCATATCAGAAAAAGTAACATAAACAACGTTCTCGATCTAAATAAATGATAACTAAAAATGTACGCGTATGTTATTGAAACTAAACGGAATCCAGTGCACACTTACTTACGTCTAGATAATTGGGAGAAGTCGATTCAATAAACCGGTATTAAACAGACTATTACAAAAATTACGAAGTACGTAACTAACAGTCAAAACAATGAAAAAACGAAACTAACGTGAGTATGAATGAAAATTTTATTTCTCTTGCGAAATATAGGGTAAATATAATGAATTTTAAAAGGGCACAAAAATCTATCGAAGTAAGAGGCGATGTTTTCGAAAATTTAATTTAGAATATTTTTATATTATACTACAAGTTTACTTAACAAATAAATTATCTTCATCGAAGTTCACTACATTTTGTTTTTGAATTACATCGGTTATTCTCAACGTTTGTGAAATATCAATCATGGTAGCATTTATGGTACCACTCTATGTATAAAGACTTACATAATATTCTAAGATTGGCATATTAGTTGTAGTGTAAGTAATACTTATTATCGCATATCTCCTACATTGTATGTTCCGTCCCTTTGTCTATCTCACGTATTAACAACCCTCTCGCAATTGGCGATTAGTTGAAGTCAGACGTATCTAATATATGCATACACTTAGGTAGTAAAGACTGTGAAGGCTTTTAAATTTATTTATGCAGAATGTGATGTCAATCATAAACTTACAACAATAATAATTTTATTTACAAGTAGAATATCAATTCGCTGTTTATTATTATTTAAATTCGTTAAGCCGTATCACTGATTGTGCAATGACTGACTCATTTCTGTGGTCGTAATCTCATAGATATTTTATTTATAGGCAACTGTGTATTTATTAATGAGATATATATTATTTAAGGGTTATAGGTATTATATCAAATCTATGATTTTGCTGTTAATATAATATTGATTTTTGTGAATTTATTCTTTTTTGAAAAGAACTTTTAATTTCCATGTCAGTTATAACATTTTCACTTGTTACAGCATTGTTATATTATAAGATTAAACGTACAGATTTTATCATTTTTCATATTAGCAATATGTAATATTTATCTATAAAAATAACAATGAAAATTTAAAAAGTGTGTGTTGGAAGATACGAAAAACAAATAAACATGTTTTGGATTCCTTATTTTTCTTTATCTATATTGTTTTTTCCTTTTAACGATTCATACCTTTTGTCATTTCTGAATTTTTGATAAACAAATTGGAAGCTATGTTTCTCGTTTTAATAATGTTCTCTTTTATTTCAGGTAAGCAAACGAGAGTATACAATATTCCTTAACTTTTATGTATGTAAGTACGAAAATAACTCTTCTTCCTTATTTTAAAAAGCGCACATCCTGTCTTGTATTTAACTGTATTTAATAGAAAATTATTAGAAATAACGCCATGTTTCGCTGATTTCATTTACAAGCTATTAGACAGTACCTAACAATAAGCTTTCATGAACATTTTTTTGCAATATTAAATTCAGCATTGTAATTATACAAGTTTAATTTAGTGGTGCGTTAATTTTGTCTATGAGTTTATATAATTATGGTCATTATTATAAATTCTATAATGAAAGATAAGGCGAACACGCCTTGCGTGTGTGCAATTAAAAATTAAAACGTTTTAATTTCAAGCAGTTATCCATCGAGTGCATAATCCTACAAGGCGGGAATGTAAATGAAACATAATTTCCGGAATATATGCGCTGCGTTGCAAAAACAGGTTTTGTATTTGGAAAAATATAATAAGTTCTTAGGAAAGACTGCAAACATACACTGTAAATACATGTGTATAATATACAATATGTGGAAATTTTTGGGCAAACAAGAAATCAACTTCAAAATAACATATTAAGTGTATATATACACAAATATATTGCCGACGTCTGGTATATTATATTCTACTATTCTCTATTATAAAGCTGTTGCTATTTATATCAAAATATGTTTACCAGTAAAATTTTGTTAGTATTTTTAAAGGAGCAGCATTCCTACAAACAAAATTTCGATGATGGATATTCTAACCCTTGATGACTGAGATTAACATATTCAAAGATTGTACAATGCCAAAAATATGGTTATCATTGTATATCATTTTGCAAAAAAAAAAAATTCAAAAGCTTGATATTGAATAATTTTTGTATACAATAGTACAAAATTCGGACCGGTAATAACACTTTTACTCTTATGGCATACCAATTTTTTTGGAAATATCTTGCAAGAAAATGCATTCACTATATATTTATCAAGAGTACAAAAGTGGAGCCTCATTTGAAAGAATGTTTGCATAAAAGAAATTTCAAAATTCAGACCGGCAGTAACACTTTTTGCAATTGCTAACAACTTTTGTTTAAAAATCGGAACGCAGATACGTATAAGAGGGTCGTGTGGTGTCCACAACTCATTTTTGCTAAATATTTTCGATTGATTCCTATATACAGGCTGAGTCTTCTCCGCTTGGAAGGCCGATTGTTACTTTATGAGAAAAGCTATTTCGAAGCGGTTTTCTTCCTAAGACAGACACAAAAAAAAATTTCAAAAGCTTGAAGCACCTTCTAAATTTATTTTGCATTATACATTGTTATACTTTTTTAAATGGAATACCCCTATATATTATTACCTTTTTGTATTCCCTTAATGCAATGTTGTACTTTTATTTATTTATTTATGTTAAACAATAATTCTTAGTTTTAAGTCACAGTTTTTATGTGTGATTTTCTTTTTTCGTAGTAGCTATTTTTATTATGTTTAGCTTTGTTTCTTTGTTCGATACATATAGCTTTGGTAGTACCAATACATTTTCTATATATATACATAGGTACATATATAGTTTAGTCACTGTCATGAGTGAGGACATAATAAAAAAAAAACTAACAATAGTAAAACATATTCATGATTATTAAAGTTTATTTAAGATGTCAATTATACACATGCTCAGTATACAAGCGTGGAATCTGTTTGGTTTTAAAGAGAATTGAGAAATTACATATTGGAGTTGTAATAAGACCTACTATGAAAAATATCAGACATGTGATTTTTTCTATCTTGTTGGAAACGAGCAGATATTATATTATATACTGGTTAGAGGGAAAAGTCAACATCAAAAATTTAGAACGTTTAATTAAAATACTTACTGAATGTCATCCATTCGACTGTCAATTTCACTGCAAATATCATGGCTCACTATACCGTATTCAAATAAAAAACTTAAAGTTGGCAAAATTATATCAAAAAATGACAAAAGCTCAGTAATGACCACTTTTAAAGTCATAACGCCCTACATGGTTTTGGTGTGAAATTTAGGAAGCAATTCAAAAATCAACTGATATAATATTAGGTGTTCCATTTAAAAAAAAAAATATTTTTAGGCAAAAAAATTACAAAATGTAATAACATACATGGTGTTCCATTAAAAACAAACTATAACTATGATCAGCCAATAACCTATAGAACCCACTTATAGAACACTCTGTATAATACAAAATTTATTTAAAAGGTGCTCTTAATGAATGGCTATCTCAGGAAGGAAACTGCTTCGAAAGATCTTTTCTCATAAAGTCGCAATCGGTCTTACCCGCGCAGATGACTCGTCCTGTGTATATATACCGGGTGTCAACGAGATCATGTATCAGCACGCCATTTATTTATTAGTTAAAATAAAACTTTGAAATTCGGACCGTATATATGAGTGATTGGTGGGCTTCTTCAGGTACACTCAGTTTTTCTATAGCACTTCCGGTCAAACCGAAAGTGACGTTAATTTTGAATTTTTAAATACAACGTTTATTATTTCTGTTCATATTCTGTTTCCTCTAAAAATTTGCCATCTAGTGCAGGTTAACTTTTGACATTTATGTCAAAGATCGCGGTATCTGTTAAATTTATACATTAAAGTGAAACTGCTTCGCAACAATTGTCGAAATGTAACAACCATCAAAGTTAGCTTTGAAAACAATTAAGAAACGTATTTTTCACATTTACACGCATTGGCGAAGGAAACATGTATTTCACGTTGAAATTACTAAAGAAAATAAGATTTTTTTTTTTTTCATTTTCAAATGACAGGTACTCGTTTTTTTTAAATAGTAACACCTATTTTTTATTACAGTGCCATATTGGCATAATTTTTAGCTTTCAAGTGATATAAAATATGCTGTGGTTTAGTGGTAGACAGGTAGTACAGAATATAAAATGTTTTAAAAGTACATAGTCTAATTCCAAAGCAACAGAGCAATTACATTTCAAATGAAAAAACACAGTTATCATAGGAAATAAACGTCACCTGTAAACAACTAACAGGCTGTGAACTGTCAATACAAGTTGATTGATAGTTCACGTTATTTTTGTGTATTGTTTAAAAGTTATTTTATAGTTGTACAGTAAACAATACATATTTGGTAATGTATACACGAAATGAAAAAGTTGATATTCTTTTGATTTATGGAGAATGCCGTAAAAATTCAAGAGCCGCTGCAGCGCTCTATGCACAGCGCTTTCCAGACCGACAGCACCCACCCCCAAATTATTTTATAAGAGTAGAATCTCAATTCAGGAGCGAAGAAGACGATCCACAAAATAATAATGTAAAGCTTATTGTTGACGAAGCAACAGAAATTAATGTACTCGCCTTAGTTGAAGTTGATAAAACGGTTTCCCTCCGACAAATCGGTCGCGAGTTAACGATTAGTTATGAATCTGCTCGAAAAATTCTAAAGAAACATAACTACAAATTTTTCAAGTATCAGATCAACCAACACCTGTTCGAAACCGATTTTGTGAGAAGGTTAGAGTTTTGCAACTGGGCTGTAGATAATATCCGAAGAGACGGTAATTTTGCTGGTAACATTATTTTTTCCGATGAATCAAGATTCACAAATCTTGGATTATTTAACCGACAAAACACGAGATACTGGGCGCAGGAAAATCAGCGATTGTACAGACAAAGTAACCATCAAGTGAGGTTTGGTTTTAATGTTTGGCTGGGAATGATTAGGGACGTTCTTTTGCCTCCTATAATTTTTGACGGACATCTAACTTCCGAAAGATATTTGGATTTTTTAAATAATGAAATTAATGACTTTTTAAATTATTTACCAAGGGAGCAAAGATATGCTGTATTTTTTCAGCAGGACGGTGCACCACCTCATAATTCACGACTCGTTAGGGATTACTTAAATCAAACTTTTGGTGACCTCTGGATTGGTACCAATGGGCCAGTCAGGTGGCCTCCTAGATCACCGGATTTAACACCCTTAGATTTCCATATCTGGCCATATTTGAAAGAAAAAGTATACACTGTACAATCTGCTACTCGCGAAGAACTGGAAACACGAGTGAGGCAAGCAATAAATAATATAACCAGGCACCAGTTACATAATTGTGTGAGGGAATTTATACGACGTGTTAATTTATGTAGAGATCAGGAAGGGCGACATTTTGAACATTTATAATAAATACCTAAATAATAATAACTTACATCTAGCACCTTTCAATAATACTCATAACTTCTTAACATAGATTTTTTAAATTACTGTTTTCGCTATTGTTGTGTTACTAATAGTTTTAATGCAAACATTGAACATGTGTGTATCTTTGTTTAATATCTAGTAGTTGATTAAATTTATGGAAGTCGTTTATTTTCTATGATAACTGTGTTTTTTCATTTGAAATGTAATTGCTCTGTTGCTTTGGTATTAGACTATGTACTTTTAAAACATTTTATATTCTGTACTACCTGTCTACCACTAAACCACAGCATATTTTATATCACTTGAAAGCTAAAAATTATGCCAATATGGCATTGTAATAAAAAATAGGTGTTACTATTTAAAAAAAACGAGTACCTGTCATTTGAAAATGAAAAAAAAAAAATCTTATTTTCTTTAGTAATTTCAACGTGAAATACATGTTTCCTTCACCAATGCGTGTAAATGTGAAAAATACGTTTCTTAATTGTTTTCAAAGCTAACTTTGATGGTTTTTGCATTTCGACAATTGTTGCGAAGCAGTTTCACTTTAATGGATAATTTTAACAGATATCGCTATCTTTGACAGAAATGTCAAAAGTTAACCTGCACTAGATGGCAAATTTTCAGAAGAAACAGAATATGAACAGAAATAATAAATGTTGTATTTAAAAATTCAAAATTAACGTTACTTCCGGTTTGACCGGAAGTGCTATAGAAAAACTGAGTGTACCTGAAGAAGCCCACCAATCACTCATATATACGGTCCGAATTTCAAAGTTTTATTTTAACTAATAAATAAATGGCGGGCTGATACATGATCTCGTTGACACCCGGTATATATGTGTGTGTGTGTGTGTGAATTATAAATAAAAAATATTCAAGTATATTATTTTACATATTTCTGTAGCAGCTTGAACATTAAAATATAATTAACTAAATTAACTTTATTAGTTTTTATTTTTGAAATGTTATGTTTTGCAATTTCATTGAAATTACAATAATTACAATTATTAATCAGTGTATAATTAAACAACCGATGAATACATACAGAAAGTGAAGCGACATATAGGTCAAAATGTGGTTACGTATCATTCCAAATTAGACTAGATTAGTGTAAGTTTTCGTATGAACCTTGTACTTAACCTCAATAGTTATCTGTGTTTTTCAACTACACATACTAGACCAGACCGCAGGTTGATTTTGATCTGCGCTTTAACAAAAATCAAGGACGCCTTGAAGTTTATTTACAATGAACGTAACAGATTGTTTTTAATCAATATTCCTAGCATTGGAGCAGGCCATATCCCAAATTCTTCAGTTTACGTAATTTTATTCTTATTTTACTATTCATATGAAGTAATTATATATTGTTCGTATAACATATACTATACAGGTGTCTCAAAAACATACCGACAAACTTTAAGGGGCGGTTGGGGACATTAAAACAAACATTTTTCGTTTAATAAACATATGTCCGCAAATGAGCCATATTACCATAAAATAGGAAAAATTGTTTTGGTATTATTTTGCAAAAAATATATTATTAAAATTATAATATTATGGAATGGGTAAATAAAATTTTATTATATAAATAATAATTCTATTATTTTAAAAATTCACCAATTCTTTAACATATAATTGATAAAATAAATATTATTTTACCCGCTATTTAACTAGCTCAATAATTATTTCTTTCAAATTATAGTAGAGTTCTTTAACGAATTCGACCTCTTCAACTATAGATGTCCTGTGACTTTGAATTAGATATTTTAAATTAATCCAATAACTTAGATAAATTGCTCAAGGGTGATACACTTCTTAAATTGTCCTTATGCCTTACAAACATACTTCTGTTAAGAGGTTATTAAACATACTCCAGGGCCAGGACTCCTTCTAACGAGCAGAAAGCAGATAAATCCAAGTTACAAACTAATCTCTAGTTCTCAGTGCCAACAACTGTGGTCCAAACTTATCTCCACCAGACTCTCCGCCAGTTATACAAAATTGGCCACCCCTGCTCTAGATCATGGTGTTTGTTGCTACATTTACAAAAGTGATACGCCGTGACAATATTGTTAAATATAACGGTATACATATATCTAAGAAAGTTGCCATTTCTAGAATTGCATACATATATAATAATGGATGGGTAGGATTATCGTTAGAATTTTGTCAACATTCTGACGTGATGGAATAATTTTGAAAATATTTTCACCGTCGCCATAAAAAAGGTGCATACTTAATACACAATCCAGAGCAAAAAAAACGTAGTTGATCAGTGCAATTATCCAATAGACGTGAAAATTTCTCTTCTAAACTATTTACAACATCGCATCTAGGGAAAGTCACCTATATTGGACCGACTCCTAAATTGAACCACATCATTTACAAACAACCAAATGTTGATTGCTGCCATCTAACGGTAATATTCAACACTACTACAAGTAATAGCTTTAAGTATCGCTGTAGTTGACAATTGTGACAAATTCTAGCAAATTATTGTCGATTTTAGAAAATCGAAGTGGCTGATGTAAAATTACATAAACTTACCGTTCAGCTAGGATTTTAATAGGTACGTGGTAGATCTTTTTTGTGTAACTACTTTGTTTCTGTAAGATATTAACGTAACATTCAGCAACTTAACCTCAAAATTCAGGTTTCCCACATAAAATTACAGCGGCGAAACTAGTAACGTATACAGGTTTCCAAAATTGGACCACCACGGGTTTCCTTATTTGGACTGAGCTGAGGAAATGTACACCGAAAAGAACATTAACGGAAAGCACGAAATGAAGTCATAGGTTGTCGCTGCCTCCGCAGATGATAGGTGGTATTGCGAAATTTGCGAGGAAGAAAAACTGATAGAAATGATACAATGCATGACATGCAAAAAATGGTACCATGCAATATGTGTAAATGTTTCTGCAAGAGTTAAACAATTTTATTGCAAATATTGCGTAATTTTTTTGTAAATAAAATAATATTTTTTTACTTTTCCAAGTTATAGAAGGTTTATTTTCCGTTCGATATATATCAGTTTTGTAATAAAACACTGTGGTCCAATTTAGGAAGCCAATGGTCCAAATTAGGGGATCGGTTTCCTAAATTGGACCTTAGTTTGCATTTATAAATTTTTTTTTCCATATAACATTTATTTTATAGAATCACGAATTTTTCTATAGATAATTTAAAGAGTACACTTTAGCACCCTATAATATTGAAATCCATCTTTTCTCAATACTTTGGCTTAAGAATATTCTTAAAAATAAATGGTCCAATTTAGGCGACTTTCCCCTATATGTTATGACACAGCCTTTATTGTGGTCTAATTTAATTGAAGGTGACTACATTTAAGAAAAAAAAATCATTTTACTAGTCTTAGGTGCATTTTGTATTTATCACAGGAAGAAAATATTATGGTTATTATTTCGAGATAGTGCGAGTCAGTGGACATTTACAAATTATAAAACATGTTTATATAAAAGAAAGCATTAAAAGCTCAATAGCGCGCAAATACAAAAAATCAACCAGATAATCCAAGAACATTATGACTATTCGAATAGGATTATTAAGAACTCGATTTGTGATGAGCTTCGTTTGACATAGTCAGAGGGGTGGTTCGAAAATTCATATGCATTATGGTAAGGATATCTCTGGTGTCTTGTTGTATACCATTAGCGCGGGAAATGATGATGCTTGATGTGGCAACTTTGTTGGTTATGGGATAAGTAGATGCAAATCCAAAATTGCAAAAATTAATGTTAGCATCCTTAATACATAAAATATACAAGGAAAATTAACTAAATGTCTTTATTCCTTGAATGGAGAAAATAATATATTTAGGAGTTAGGTTTTTTTTTTTGTCGATTGGAGGAAATCTTATGGACAATCAGTTTTTATTTTCTTTTTTTTATGTGTATACGAGGGACACTATTTATGTATTGAGAATTGGCAACACTGGTATTGCCAGGTAAAATTTGAAATTGTCATCGTAAAGTTTGACATTTTTGACGTTATAGGTAGTCAGAAAGTTTTGACGTGCGAGCAATATTTGTGTTTTTTGCAGTGTTTAAAATTTCATCTCAGCCAAAATATGGAATTAACTCGCGAAAATTTTCGAGCTATGATTTATTATGACTTTCGACGTGGTCTAACTCAAGAACAATGCATCAATCAACTGAATTCAACTTTTGGTGATGAAGGTCGTCCAAAATCGGTCGTTGTGCCGGAAAATATCGATGCTGTGCGAAAACTAATTGAAGAAGATCGTCATGTGACATATCAAGAAATCGAGAGATATTTAAGCATTAGTATGACCAGCATACATAAGATTTTGCACGAACATTTGTGTGTTCGGAAACTGTGTGCGCGTTGGATTCCACATTTGTTGAAAGATGCTCAAAAAATGCTCGTGTCGATTGGTGCCGTAAAATAATTTGAAAATACAACTGTGGTGCATCCAAAGCGGTATACAACATCGTCACAGGTGACGAGTAGTGGATTTATTCTTATGAGCCAGAAAGAAAAGGCCAGTCGGCAGTTTGGGTGTTTCAATGTGAAGCAAAGCCAACAAAAGTTGTTCGTTCTCGCAGCGTTAGGAAGCAAATGGTGGCGTTTTTCTTCACGAAAACTGGTCCTGTGGTAACTGTGGCTCTCGAAAATCAAAAGACCGTTAATTCAGCGTGGTATACGACCATTTGTTTGCCTGAAGTTTTCGGTAAATTGAGAGAAACCAATCCAAAACGACGAATCATTTTGCATCATGACAATGCGAGCTCACACACATCATATGCAACAAAGGAGTATTTGGACACACAAAAGATCGAATTGATGGGTCATCCGCCTTACAGCCCCGACTTGGCACCCAATCACTTCTTCTTGTTTCCAGTAATTAAAGATAAACTGCGTGGACAACGATTTTCATCGCCCGAAGAAGCGGTTGAGGCCTTCAAAACGCATGTTTTAGAGCTACCATCTTCTGACTGGACAAAGTGCTTTGAAGGCTGATTCAATCGCATGCAAAAGTGTATAGATCTTAAAGGCGATTATTTTGAAAAGCAGTAAAGGTATTTTTTATCAAATTCATTTGTTTATTCTTTCTATTCTCAATACATAAATAGTGACCCTCGTATATCTGTATTTCATTTTAATTTAACTCCTACAACGAGTTTATTTGACGTTATTCAATGCATGATCTCTAGGTACTCTAATAAATAAATAAATGTTTTTATTATTATTAATTGAAAATATATTTATAATTATACACTGTGTAACCAAATTCAGAAAAGCCTAATTTTTCTTGTCTTTTGAATGCTTTAGAAGTTTTTTTTTTACATATTTATTTTTTTGCCTCAAAATATTACATTATTTCGTTTTATGGCATATGATACTAGGTAAACATAGCACTATCGTATTAGGCCGAAATTACTACGGACAAAAGAAATAGTGTATAACATCACGCAGTTACTGAATAGCATTCACATTGTGAACTGCAACATCGTCGAGAAAGCGGACAGCAAAAAAGTCGATTTTACTGTTAAATTCCTTTCTTCATCGACGTAGGTAGAAGCGTGAGGAGTTTTTAAAATTTATTATATACTATACTCGATTTGAACTACAAAATGAACAACTAATAAAATGTATTTTGTATTTTATAGATCACCACCCACTTGTTACCTATCCAATTATATAAATAAAATTAAAACCTCTTTAAAAATACAAAATTTCAATAGTGCGCCCGTGGGCGATGAGCCATCGATCGCTCGTGTCCGGTCTTTACTAAACACATGCACCACCTGCATCATAGACCGACCGACACCAATGAAATCAGTTTTATTTTGTTGTGACGTTATTTTTCTCTACGTACTGGGAGGTACGTAGTGAAAAATAACGTCAGATAACGTAAAACTAAAATTTCGGTTTCATTTAAAAAAGTAGAACCACCTTAAATAGAAAATACATATTTAAAACGTGTACTACAAGTTGTCATATTATGAGTAATGTAATCTTCTGACATTTTCCATTGCGAAAACTTCTGGGAAGCTTCTTCGGTATTCAAGGAAAATAACATATTACACGGTACGGTATTTTCTGTAAGTATGTCACCATTAAAACTAATCGCGCATCTATCCTATTCATTCAAATTTATGTATGTGTGTGTGTGCTTACATCCGTCCCTGTATAACAATTATTAATAAAAAAAAATAACAACAATGGAGGTGTCTACTTCATTATACGTAATTTACAATGCATTACATGCGTTTACTGCTCAACGAAGCACCGTTACGTAGTCGTGGCGTGAATAAAACCACCTCGAAAACGTTTGAAAAGCGCTTTTCTATCTGCCTGCCCGACTGTTCCCCAACAATGTTCCGCCATTTCGTTCGCGAGGCGTCCACAGACACAGATGAGAAAGAAAAACGCAGAGAATACATACACATAACATACATTCAAATAACCGTCCGAAACCGGTGCCTTTCCGTGTCTGTTATGTCTTCTTCCTTCTGTGTGTAGAAATTGTCGTGCGAAAATCTTGTTGCACACGCTGACATGATGAAGTTGTCTAGCCTGGTGGCGTTTCTCCCTTCCGCTGTGTCATTATCCGCCTGTTAAATTCGTTCCTCGTTGGGCGCAGACATTAATTATGTGGTCTTGTGTTCGCTACCAGCGACTGGCTGAAGTTTGCACGAGATGACGCACGTCATATTCGGACGTAATTTTAATTACCATGGGGAACCGCGGGGGGTCGTTCGCGTTCCTTTACGCTGTCGTCCCCGTGTCGTTCTCTAAATTTAGTACTGGGAAGATGTCGTGTGCTGGAGGAAAATTTATGTTTATCATTGTGAAAATGAGCGATTTCGTATTTGCATTTTGTTAGATGTGGAATTTAAATAATGTGTAAAGATGGAAATACAGTTTGTGTTTGTCGTTGAATTAAGTAATTTAAATAACACATAAAGTATTTAAGGATAATTCTATATCCGGTGGTCTGGCAATTCTTAAGTGGATCGAGTCCCGCCTACGTAACAAGTTAGAATTTCTTTAAGCATAAAATGATTTGGCTTGCAAGGTCAGATTTTCGACAGAAATTATTGGCGTGGGGATTCCGCAAGGTTTTATTTTGGAACTTCTACTGTTTTTACTAGGGCTCTTACTTTTGCCCGGATATCCGACTCGTCAATATCCGGATACTCGAATCTAAGTTAAACAAGTATCCGGTTACTTGTTTAACTGAGGTTCAAGTATCCCAGTATCTATATCCGGATACCCGGATACTTGTTTAACTTAGATACGAGTATCCGAGTATCCATATACGTGTATATTTGGAATACTGCATTATAAAGTTTTTCTTAGTTATTTCTTTGTATGTTGTTTGCTTGAGTGCGACGCGATGGCAAGGGGATTAATTAAGCGTTTTTGATAGTTGACGGCTTTTAAATTTAAATGGAAGCCTAACAATTTAAAAAGTAACAAGTAATCATTTTTTAAGCGTGCACACTAGCGCCAGTTACAGAAGAACGGCTGTTTTGATACACAAATTATGCATCGTCCAATTTCTGATGAACATTCTACAACGACGACTAAATGCTACTACACATGTGTATAAAAAAAAAGTGTAATACGTATCTAATAGATATGTTTCTAAATTATTTGCATTTTATTTAAGGTTTGCCCGAATGTATCATGCACAAAATACAATATAAGTACTCGGGTACCACGGTTATACAACAACGTCTAAAAAACTTTAACATTGAGAATAATATGAACAAAGTGTTATAAACGTAAGTATTTGTATTGTTTCGCACTATTTTGATGAGGCTTTCGATGGCACAAACGTGCATCCTCAAAAGAAGAGCTATAGATAACAAGGGTTAATCAGAATACAAATAAGGACAGCTTTATATTTGAGGCGTCATAACGCGTCATAATAAAAGATCCGAAACCGGATACTCGCATCCAAGTACGGATATCCGGATAGTAACGCGGATACTCGAATATCCGGATAATAAGAACTAGTATTTACTATAACAAACTCCTTAACAATTATATTCTCAGATGATACAACAAAACAATGGCGTAACTAACTGTGCGAAGACCCCGGTGCAAAAAAAGCCCCTAACTTGTGTTTTATCTCTTTTAAATGGAATAGAAATACATATCGATTTTGAAATTACTTCTTTCACGCGTGTTAATATTTCTGGTATTATTTGTTGAGCAACGCTGATCCAAATAAAAGAAATCGTGTAGGCTGACTATAGAAAATGAGTTAACACAGCAAGAGTATTTATGTGTCACTCTGTTTTGTCGAAGAAAATATCATAATAATATCCAAAAAGAAAAAAAACTTAGTTGGTTTACAATTTGGTGTTGAGAATGAATATGGTACACATATGGTTATATACTTTTAGGCAACTCTTACGTAATACTAGTTGGTTATATTTAAAAACAATAAAATTTTGATATGCAGTGTCGTAACTAAGGCCCTGGTGCAAAAAAATGAATACTCGCCTGTGTTATTGTTATTAAATGAAATATAAGTATATTGTTTTTATAATTATTTGTTTGACGTATGTCAAGTTTATGGTGTTATTTTTTTGGGCAACACTGATGCAAATAAAAAAAATGAGGTGTGGCCACCACACGACTTTCTTATACGTATAAGCGTTTCAAATTATAGAATTTTAAGAATCTTTTTTTACAAAAATTATTCAAAATCCTATTCTAAGTACTTCTATTCTCTTAATAAATCTCTATAGAATGCATACTTTGCAAGATATCAAAAAAGTGCTCCTCGCTAAGAGTAAAAGTGCGACTTCTGGTCCGAATTTTAAAATTTCATATATACAAAAAATATTGCAAATCCAGTTTTAAATACTTTTGTACTCTTGAAAAATATATATAGAATGCATAACTTACGACATATTTGCAAAAAATCGCTATTCGATAAGAGTAAAAGTGGCACTTCCGGTCTGAATTTTGAAATTTTTTTTATACAAAAGATATTGAAAATTATGTTTTAAATACTTTTATACCCGTAACGTAGTTGTCTAAAAAGCATGATTTGCGAAATATTCGCAAAAAACTGATTTTCGATAAGAGTAAAAGACTACTTCCGGTAGGAATTTCGAAAAACTTTTTAAACAAAATTATTCTCAATTTTAATTTTAAGTATATATGAATTCTTTATAAATTTGTTTAAACTTAATAGTTGACGCAATATTCGCAAAATTCGATTTTTTCGCTGAAGTAAACTGCTACTTCCGGTCTACCGATTTTACTGAAAAACTAATCAGATCTCAAGAGGGCGATTATACACGTAAATACAAAATTTGGAATTGATATCTACAGCGGTTTGGCCGCTATCGTGGTCACACACACACACACACACACACACACACACACACACACACACACACACAGACAGACACACAGACATTTTTTAAAAACCACTTTTTCGGTATCAGGGGACTTCAAAACGTGGACATCTGCAAAAATCTCGAGGTCGAAAATTTTCATCATCACAATACTTCCTTATACTACGTATAAGAAAGTAAAAAGTCCGTTCGATTTCAGATTTTAACAGGAATCTGTTTGATGTATATACATTTTGAACTTTACGTTTTTAGTTGGTACGGCAGTGATATCTGCAGATTGAAAGTATATTAAGACCTGAAATGTTTGCATGACGAGCAAAATCATTTATATTTACCCATTATTATTTTAACAAACAATGAAAAGTATAAAATATATGTTGATATGATGATGATGATGGCAAATTGTCATCTTTAAACAAAGAAATTACGTAATTATCCGACAAGACAAAGAAAACGAAATGAAAAATATTCGAAAACGACTACTTTACTACATTGTTAATAAGACTTCCTTGTATGTACATACGTAGTAGCTATGGTACTAAACACTCATATCCAATTGCAAATCTGTTGTGTAAACAGTACGGCTTTTTTAAAAAGATTTTTTTCTTTCTTTGTTTAACAGAACAACGTCGATTAAAGTGTTGTTTTGCTATAAAACTACTTTATTTTAAGTATATGTACAAAGCAAAGATAGTTCTTACCTTGGAGTAAACAAACAAATGATTAGATTAGATAGGTATGCATTTTTGTCAAATCCCGCGTGTATTATTGTATGTATGCAAGTAATATAATTGTTTATTTATTATAAATATAGTTTTGATATATAATTTATAATAAATTTCATATTAACGTTGTACATTTTACACGAACGATGAAGTTTCATTTACAAAGTTCATTTTAAAAGCATGGGAGCATTGCATTAATACAAACTCATTTTAACACCTGCTAGTGTAATATAACACAAACAAGATTATTGTAATGTACACAATTTATTATGTAATTAAACAATTGTTTTGCCACGGACTAAGATAAAAGGTATAAATCCTGTTGTACACATTTTATGCAATGAAATCTAATCTACCAATAATATTCCTTAGCCAAATGTTAACGATTTATTTAATATATTTATATATAACATATTAAAATAACTTTACAACTAATACTTACTGGAATCCAAGAATACTTAATGTCTAATTCTTTCCAAGTTAAATTTGTATTAATTTGCTGTAATTGCGCTATTTGATTTCTTTTTAATCAAATATTTTTCCTGACAAGACGATAGATTTTAACATTAAGAAATAATAATGATTTTTCATACGTATACTGCACGACATGGAAACTGCAACACCAAGAAGGGGTGCGGATTTTTTGACCAAACTTGGTAGAAACGTATAACTAGTCAAAGGCAATAATTGATTAAAATTTCAAAGAAAAAAAACAAAAGACTAACACAATTTAACATAATTTTTATTAATAATGTCTTGAACCGCCCCTATTAGTGTCACACTCCCTCACTCTTCGTGGCATTGATTCGACTAGGTGGTCGATATCCTCTTGGGGTATGGTGTCCCAAGCAACCTGTAATTCATGCCGAAGAGCTATTAGTGTCTGCGGGGGATTGGCTAAATTCATAAGTTTTCATCCCATAATGTCCCACACATGTTCTATTGGCGAGAGGTCGGGGGATTTGGGTGGCCATGGCAAGATATTGACATGAGCCTCTTCCAAGCGATTTATAGAAATTCTCGCTACGTGGGGAGGGGCATTATCCTGCTGGAAAAGTGGGTCTTCGAGCGTTTGAAGATATGGTAGAATATGGGGTTGTACCACCTCATCAATGTAACGCTGGTCGTTCATGGTGGTTTGGATGAACACCAATTGAGACCTACTCCCATATGCTATAGCACCCCATACCATAACACCCACTGCTCGATGCACATGCCTTTCAACGGAAAACTGAATATCACGACGTTCCCCACGTCTTCGTCTGACCCTCATACGGCCATCATGCATCCCTAGACAAAATCGAGATTCATCACTGAATACCACCCTGTGCCACTCCACGTTCCAGTGCAGTCGCAATCTACACCACTCCAAACGTTGCTGTCGGTGGTGAGCCGTTAGTGGTAACACAAGATGTGGACGATAAGATTGTAAGCCGAAACCCCTAATTCGACGATAAACGGTTCGAAGGGTTACAGGACGACCAATATTACCTAACCACACGTCAGCAATTGATCTGGTACTGGAAAACCTGTCTCTTAGTGCCATTAAGCGAAGGCGGCGGTCCTGTATCTCATTAGTTCTTCTTCGGCCTCCGGTTCCTCTTTGGCGTCTTTCCTGACCTTCCCTAGTCCATGATTGATAACAGCGCATAATGGTGGATTGCTTCCGGTTAAGGCGATTTGCAATTTCCCTGTATGAAAAACCACCTTCTCGCAAACCAACAATTCGACCTCTGTCGAATTCGCTTAATTGGCGATAATTTCCACGTTGCCGCACTCTAGGCAAAATAAAACTCTTTAAACACGTTAAACAAAGGTATAATAAGACAAAACCGTTGAAATTAATTTCAAACAAACAATTAATACACCACACATTAATGTCAGCGAAAACTGAATGAAGTGTCAGATGTGTCATGACCACTTGATCTATCGCAACAAAATTTTAATCAATTATTGCTTTTGACTAGTTATACGTTTTTACCAAGTTTGGTCAAAAAATTCGCACCCATTCTTGGTGTTGCACTTTCCATGTCATGCAGCATATTAGTAGAAAAAACGATCAACGAGAAGCGACAGTATTATCGGTTCCTTTGGTGTTTCGTATCTCACTTCCACTTCGTCATGTTTAGGAGATAAACAACCACCAAGTACACTTATAAAACATAACTATGTTTATACTAAAAGAATCGCTGGATAATGATGCTCTTATAATACGCGAGAAAATGCTAAAATACACAAAACAATTTATTAGAATAATTTTGACTTTTAATTGTTTTTACACTTGAAAAAAGTAGTTGTTGGTCCCAAAACAATAAAAATCAATAAAGAAAATTAACAGAGGTGCATTTGTTTATGAAACAAGTTATGTAATATCTTTCAAATTATGTGCAGATTATATGAAACTCTTAATAGTGTAAATTACCCTTCATTTAATACCAGTAATATCATTTATTATATAAATTTGTGATACTAAAAACAAATGACCGAAATAGTTCTTTGCTTCTGTTGTAAAATTTACAGAATGCTAATTAATTGATATGTTTTATATACCGGGTGTCCCAGCGTAGCGGTAATAATTTTTATTACAAAAATTGTAGATAATCATAACCTCTATAATTAAAAAATATTTTGAGTGTTCAACAACGACGAACCAGCACAAGCTTAAGTTTTTTTAATTGGAATGCTGTGCATTTTTTTACTTTTTATGATAGCTCTTGAAGGGCTGATTAATCTGACATCAACTTGTATTTGTCCATTTTAAACTGTTTCTGAGATATGGCAATTTTTCGTTAAAAATTGTACAACATTTGAAATAACTATTGATGATGAAATACCTATTATGGGCTCAATTAGTGGAGATATCTTTTCAGTACGTGAAATTAATTTTTATTTCGACATATCTACGAATGTTCTTTAGAATTACATACCATTCGCTAAAGTTAAAAATTCTAAAAAAGAGTAAATGGAACAGCCTATATTGCAAAAGTTATAGGATATTATATCTTGAATAAACCCGTTTACGCCTTAAAAATATGAGTTGCTCATGACAACTACGATCGCCCACCGAAGAAACAAGGACACGCTTTATTAACGTCTTTGTCGCTTCTCGTTGGTCGTTGTTTTCTTTTACCAACATTGCATTAACGTTACCCTATAACAATCATTCATATATGACAGAGGTAAAACTATTCGTAAAATCTACACATTTAGAAGACAATATTCGATCGTTGCGGATTTAATTTAATATTATTAAGCTATCATAAGATTATTTTCGAAATAACTTGACGTATACGTCTAACGTGAGACTGTACAATACCAGCCACGACAAATACATCGAAAAATGACCTTACTTAATGCACGATCTCGCTCTGTTTACGTGTCCATGGCGCTGCCCGTCTTGCTTATTATATTAACACGATGATTTAGTGTCCATGTAAGGGAACCGACATACTTTTATGGAAGCATTAAAAGTAATCTTCGTGATTATTCGAATAAATATTACGGATGCCTATGGTGATCGAGCGTCTTGAGTCTCGCCCCATATATGTAAACGTTAAGAGATATGTACATACTTTCATTACACTAGCCGACACGATTTTTATAACTGACTTAACAGTCTAAAATTTTAGCATGTTGCATTGTTTTAAACATAAAGACTGTATTCCAACATAGAGTATTACGTGACATTTTCAAAATAAAATTTTTAACTGTTTTCACTAATATTAACGTAATATTTAATATTAAAAAAGTATTGTAAAACAAACTTGAGCATGTTCGCGGCTATACCGTTAAGGGCAGCGGTAACTATAGATGATACGACGTCACGCATTCCAGAGAGAAGTAGAGATCCATTCTACATATATTGCAGGAAGAAGCGTTTATGTGTAACATGGCTGGGGCGAAGTGAATAATATTTTTTAACCAATTCAATCCATGATCTTTGTGTTATAATAAATTGTTTTGGAACATAAGTTTTAGTTTTTGACACTGCAACCGTTATGACATCATTTTTACACTGTATATCATCTAAAGTCATGTTCATTATTTCTTCACGACGACAAGCTCCATTATACCCCATTATAAGGATAATCTAACAAAATATTAATATGACTATTATAACAAAATAATGTAGAAAATTAGTAAAACACAACTACAATGATGTTCTTATTACTTACTGTCATTGCTAAATATGTTTTATCATTAGCTTCTATTATAAACTGGTTAATATGATCTATTTCTAAAATCTTGGACTTCTTAGGCTCGTAGCCCTCAGATATTCTTTTTAAAAATGCAAGAAGCCTAGAAAATTTATTAATTAATTTAGCAATATTATTTTCTTTACACCAACTTAAAAAGAGCTGGTATTGCTTTTCATAAATATGTCGAGACTTTGTTGGCAGAAGATTTTGTAAATTATTTTCTGCTACTTTGCGAATCTCTGGAGGCTTGCAATTATTTATTTCGTCCATTCTGTTGATAATTTGAAATAATTTATTGCATAAATCAGACTAAATTTTAAACAAAATGACATATAACACCGCCGATATTCATATATTTAAAATGTGTTACTTAAAAATCAGAGCAACTTCAAAAAAACAAAATTTCTAAAATGTTCGAACAAAACATATCTCACATTTTAAGCTTTTTTGAACATTTAATAACCGAAATAGAAAAAGTAGTATAAAATACACGTTTCATAAGACATTTTGCGCACTTGTTCTTTAGATTGAACGCGTGCGCAAAAATCGTGTCTTAGGAAACTTGTATTTTAATATACTATTGTATGAAATGAGTATTGAATAAAACCCTGCAGAAAGGCGGTTGTTTATCGACTTGTTGAAAACAAGTCTCAAAACTGTTTTACTTTATAATGGTAACGTGAAACCATAAATTGCAATGGCTCATTCTACAAACACAAAAGAAACGTATGACAGTGTGTCAACTATATTAAATCTCATTCGATATTCAAATCATCTTTGGCAAATCTGTTGTGACCTTAAGGTGTTATTTCTTTATTACTTGGACTACAAGAAGGGTTTACCAAATAATGTTGTTTTTTGTATTCCTGTCAAATAAGAGAATGGCAGCCATGGACCAGCATGGTACTTGGAGAATTTAATATAAAATTTGAGCCGTTAGTAGATTCTAATTTGGTGATTCTGTCCTTTCTATACACTAAATTAGGATTGATTAAACAGTTTACCAAAGCATTAAAAAACGAAGGCAACTATTTTAAATACTTAAGGGATAAGCCTCCAAAGCTGATGTGAAAATTCACGAAGGAATATTTGTTGGTCCATAAGTTAAGGAGCTGTTCAAAGATGAAAATTTTGACCGTACCATGAATGATTTAGATCTGGCAGCATGGACTTCTTTTAAAAATGTTTGCAAATATTTTCAAAAGAGTGAAAGTGCTAGGAAACTATAAAATTCAGGATTCCGATGTCGCTCAAAGTTTATTTTCATTAAAAACACCATTTGGCGCCCAACGGGAGGATAGTTGCTAATGGCATTGGGGTCTCCCTTTTTAAAAGAGAGGGTTGATAGTAGATTTTTGTAACCCTTAAAGTCATTCAAAATAAAAATTTCAACGTGTTATATATAATTTGCCTAAATTGGCCTAAAAATAATATAAAAATCACTTGTCAAAACCAGAACAATTTTGAAACAGGATTTCTTGTACATTCTTGTAATATAGTTTACGACTTTTGAACGGCCGTGTGCTATGTTGTTGCGTGTACAAAACAAAAGCGAATCGCGTAATGACCGCCTAATGGCCTCCCGAATGATAAAGTGAAGCGTTGTCAGATTTATCCACTGCTACTGTTCGATGGCGAAACGGTGTTTTTCCTTGTGACTCGCGATGATAATTAAGGAAATTAAGTAAGGAACGATAATTGTTGTGGAGATATTGATTTTAAAACTCAGACAATGTATTACTATACCAGCGAGTGTGCAGTGTTTTCAAAACACGACGAATACCTGTTTATCGATTATTTCGGTCAATGTTACTTACGTATTTAGGCAAGCAGTTTCGTACTTGCGGGTCGAACTAGTCGGAAGAATTATATTATGCACAATACGCTTTGTTTTTTCCTATTCCTGATCGTTGCAGTTTCCCTTTCTGTGTGTTTCTGGCTCGATTCATGTCCAATATAGGTCACAACATGTAAGTGTGTGTTTTGACTTCGTAGATACGATGTTTCTGCAGCGGGTATATAGATTTGAAGTAACGTTGGAATAAAATTAATTATATATTGCGTGAGGTATGCGAGTAGCGAATTTTGCATATCGTTTGCTTCAATGGATTACATCGGTAGGCATGCTTTTCGTTTACGAGTTGCACATCCTCAATAGCACAATACTATCGCGTCTGTTTAGAGAAGGCAAGATCGTGGGTGCAATAAAGATTATACGAACGGACAAAGGAATATTACTTCATAAAGTGGAAGGTAAGCAGATCTCGGTATTATCGCGACGAATTCAACAGACTTAGATCGTTCATAGGGCAAGAGATTCTAACAGTATATAATAACTACCGATTGGTACATTCAAGATCAAGTAACTTCAGATTCTGCTGTATTGTCGTAGCTTGAGAGGTGGCTCAAGGGTCCCCTTATGAATGTGGTCTAACAGAGAGGAAATATCTACTCCGCAGGCAGAGGTTGATGCTTTTGCTGGTGTATTTTTGAACGTATTCCAACCGAGCTCGCTCTTTTTCTTCAGTAAAACTATGGGCCTAGTAATATTAACATCTGTGTCGTCAAGTGATATTACCATGGGCTGTGCAAATATGGCAATATTTAATAATAATAATATATTGGCAATAACTTAACCTAATGTCGAAATGCTGATCTAATATGGCTTTGATGTAGTTCCATATGATATGGATGCAACTTGTGCTCCATTAATATATTTCAACACACCATCTTGTTAAACCAAGTTCTCTCGACATTTCTGTGATGCTTGAATGCGGATTAGTTTCAATATACGCTAAGACATTGACAACACTCTCTTCATTTCGACTTCTACGAAATTTATGTCAAGCAGGAATATAGCGAACTTGGTTCACGTATACATCTCGCAACGTGAATATATAATGTCTTCTTTCGGAATAATTTAGGGAATATAGCCGAGAAGCAAGAACTGTTAATTTAAAGCTTTGAAAATACATTCTGATCGTGTCATGTTAGAATATGACATTATACAAACTTAATAATTATGTGCAGGTGTCCAAAAAGACTTATTTTGCTAAGCACGTCAACACGTTTAACTACAAGTGACACTAATATATTGACATTTCAATTATCATGTGCCCACCTTGGAAATCTCATAATAATTGTAATGTAATTGTATCACGGTGCATGCGATATTGTATGATGGAAATTTAAATAAAAGCAAACCATACACTGCCCAGTATTGTTATTATTAATTCAATGTTGGTAAAGGACAAGAGATGAAATTAGTAGAAGTAATAAATCGGTGAAAAGATTGAAATGAAATACATTTATAGAAGAGGGTGGTGGAAATTCAAATGAAAGCAAACTGTACACTGTCTAGTCACTCTTAATAAATAAAAATAAAACCATTACTCCCAATAAATAAGTAATTTTATACTTAAAAATTGTATTTTTCTGGATTGTTTTGGTAATATTATAGCTTGGTCGAGAAAAAAGGTAGCAACTTCCGGTTTCCATCATTCCCTTCAGTTTTTTATGTGCTTCAATATTATGACATTAAAATGTATCGTTCCTGGATAACTCGAGTGAAATAAAACACTCCAATAAACTTTGAATACCTTCACTTTATTTAATTACTATGTAACTGCAGTTTCAACATTTTACATGTCATTATCAAACAAAAGAGTTTGATAATAACATTTTACCAGTAAAAATTTGTACCTATCTTAAACTTGAATTTAATGAAAAATTATCGGATTTTAATTCACTTTGAGAATTGCGCCCCCTTGTGATTTGGAAACTTAAAAATATTTTTGTTGAAATTCCCCTTGTCCGTTTTTATTATCACAAACAATTTTTTCCGCCAGAAACGGTTGCCGAGATATGGCCGGTGGCCGAGCTTAAACACCCAGTATATTATAGGTGTGCTCGCTAAAAGAAATAAGAAGCACGCAAACGGCAGGGCGGAGATCAAACTCAAGTTCGTGCAGGAATATTCCTGTCTTAGAGATAGAAACGTTGTACTAAGTAATTTGTAATTGAATTTTTAAAAACCGAAAGTATTTAAAAACAATGTTTTAAGCAATTACAATTCCAAATTACTTGAAGAGAAAAAGAAATTAATTACAATTACTAATTTCTAAAGTAATTTTCGGTAAATTGTATTATATGGGTGCAACCGATTTTTGATAAAATAACTAGTGTATCTTATCGAGGACCTCTTAATTGAAGAACTTTACTTATAAATTAATCGGTGGAAACGGAGATAATTAATAATTAAGGTGCTCACCGTGTGAATTTTTCCATGTCACATTTTTAGTCATATCTGTTATACACACTTTTGAAATTGTGAAAATCGTAATAAATGATGTTTATTTCACTTTACCACACAACAATTATATCTAATTTTTATGTTTTTTAATCACTTTTCTGCGATTTTAAAATTCTAACATAACCTAACCATAACAACAAACCTAACCTTAAACCACCTACTGGAAGAAGCCCATTCTAAGTTACATTCGGACCAACGACTGTTATCCATAGAGCTATACACTAGAAAGTAGATAGATGGTCGAACAAACCTCTTGTACTTTTCAATATTTATTTGAAAATTATATGGAAATCAGTAACAAAAGACGTTATAAAGTGTATATTATTTATAAATTTGTAGTTTATTTCATTGATTTTTTAAAATGCCCTTTAAAATTATATAATATCCAGTAAATAAGAACGGAATGATATAGAGAATATTTATAGGTGTTTTCTTTTATTTTTTCAAACATTTATAATTATCTTTTTGCACATTTACATGATTTATACTGCAATCTTTGCATTGATTGTTCCCTTAATTTATAGATTTTGTTACTTCTTTACCATCTCCCTTCCCCGCACTTCTAATTCCGTTAATTTATTTTGTACTTTTCGTATTTGCCGCCCCTTTTCCACAACCCACGATTCCAGTTCTCACCACCCCCACGGTTTTTTTTACTTTTTACCATCTGCCTTCCCCGGTGCAAATTCCATTCTGTTGTTGCCGCCCCCTTCACATAAGGGGGCGGCAAGAATATTTGTTTTTGCTTTCTGTACCCCATTCGTTGTCCGCACTCGTATTTCGGTTGATTTATACCAATTTTTTGATGTTTTGCCACCCCCTCCCCCCACTCCCGGTATAAATCGACCGAAATACGAGTGCGGACACCGAATGAGATACAGAAATTGCTATTAATTATTACCGTAAACAAGTTCGTTATCACATTGAATTCATTTATTGTTGAACCCCCCCCCCCCTTCCCCACCATCTCGCGGTGCGAAAACAAAATTTATATGAACAATAATTGCAATGCAAACATTCAGCAATACGTTCTATATGTGAACGTACCTATATATTTGTACTCATAATTTTTAAATACTTGTAAAAAGACTAATGGGAAGGGGAATGGGGACAGCTTTATATTAGGTTCTAGAAGTCAAATGAAATTTATGTTTTACTTTAATGTTTACAAAATACATGTCTTACTTTTTTGTGCATTTCTCTGAAATAAATGCTCTTAATGGCAAATTTAATTTGTGTTTTTCTTTATTGTTTTCAAAATATATGTTTTACTTTGTGTGAGGGAAATGGGCACCACAAAGCAAAATAGTAAACAAAGATGTCAGTATAAATCATGTAAATGTGCAAAAAGAGGATTATGAATGTTTGAAAAAATGAGAGAAAACGCCCATAAACATTCTCTATATCATTCCGTACTTATTTACTGGATATTATATAATTTTAAAAGGCATGTTAAAAAATCAATGAAATAAACTACAAATTTATAAATAATATACACTTTATAACGTCTTTTGTTACTGATTTGCATATAATTTTCAAATAAATATTGAAAAATACAAGAGGTTTGTTTGACCATCTATCTACTTTCTACTGTATAACTCTATGGATAACAGTTGTTGGTCCGAATGTAACTTAGAATGGGCTTTTCCAGTAGGTGGTTTAAGGTTAGGATTGCTGTTATGGTTAGGTTATGTTAGAATTTTAAAATCGCAGAAAAGTGATTAAGAAACATAAAAATTACATTTAATTGTTGTGTGGTAAAGTGAAGTAAACATAATTTATTACGATTTTCATAATTTCAAAAGTATGTATAACAGATACGACTAAAAATGTGACATGGAAAGAAAAATTCACTCGGTGAGCACCTTAATTATTAATTACCTCCGTTCCTGTACGTTTCCACCGATTAATTTATAAGTAAAAGTTGTTCAATTAGAGGTCCTCTATAAGGTACACTAGTCATTTTGTAAAAAATCGGTTGCACCCATATACTCCAAAAATTCCGTAATTTGTTATTATTAATTCGGTTTTGCAGAATATTTGCCCAGCTCTCTGACATCAA
This sequence comes from Amphimallon solstitiale, assembly GCA_963170755.1. NCBI lineage: Eukaryota > Metazoa > Arthropoda > Insecta > Coleoptera > Scarabaeidae > Amphimallon > Amphimallon solstitiale. The sequence continues at coordinate 150,133,674 of OY720679.1, forward strand.
ATTGTCTACTACATTTTAAGCTGTGTGTGCCGTGTTTTGGAGGGATATTTGAATCATTCCTTTTTATTCTGAGACGACCGGGTATAATGATTATTAAAATTATATTATTATGATTAATTGTTGACGACAAATAAATTTCGTCACACGCCGAAAAACAGGATTTTTCTGAACACGCGTATTATTCAGCATTTATCAAAGGAGACGCACTAAATATAAAATATGTTTCTTTTTCTTTCGTTTTTAATTTTATGGCCACCACTGTATCTATATAATAAAAGTGTTTCTACATTTGTTTTTTTTATTGTACACCTGACGAAGGAGATCGTCCAGAGTTGTTAAAAAAGAAAAAAATTGTCCGGCGTCCATTGCTTCGTGAATGTACGCCGCTCGCATCGCATATCGGACAGAATTAACGAGCCCGTTCAGCTGTACAACCTTGTCGTATGAAAACGCACGGCGCAAACCGCGAATCGGCAGTGTTCGCAAGTTTCTGACTACGTCACACGGACGACCTACTAACCCCATTTGAGTGAGGTTCTCGCGGCTCCTACGTCGACATTCTGCCATTGAGCTCGCGGCCGGCAACTAGAAATCAAGTGTGCCCGTGTGCGCTTTATTAACAATCGCGCCGTTCGAGGAAAACAGCCCGCAACATTAAAATAAAAAAAAGGTACAAGTAATCCCGAGAATTCCCCAAATGTGTACGTTTACTGGTGTAGTGTAGTCTGTAGCGTTACCTTTGCGATTTAGTATGTTTTTAGCGTGAAAACTTCGCGGAAAGAAGTCAGTGCGAAGGATAAAAAAGAACACAGGCTCGGATAATAATACAGCGGTTGTGTTAAGTTGCACTGTTGCTGTGTATTTTGTGTCTGTGCGTGTGTGCGTTATGTGATGGATGCGTTTGAAAAGGACGGATTGTAATTTTACTGACAGTGTTTATTAACTTCTAAACTGTGATTTTAATTTCATGGATTACTAATTCTTAAATGTACAGTAAATAGTTGTTCTATCTAATAATATCTTTATTGTTTGACTAGTGTTTTTAAATAACTATGTTAGGCCCATCTGTTTCTTAAAACTTATGTGTATAGACGGCAACCGAGTCTACACGTTCTTCGTATGTTGCGTCTTTTAAACAAAAAGTATATAAACTGTGTGTTTTTTGTGCCTCTCCGTTTCTTCCGAAAGAGTAAGCGTCTAGTCCCACTGCCTGACATCTGTTTTCTACTGTGATAATAACAAAAGTGGTTTTCTGTTGTTTCTCCTTGTTTTTTTGTTTGTTGAATACTATACTCCCTCAGCATCAGTTTTATCCTACTATTATATCCAGGGGGATTTTATTATTATTATTATGTTGTTGTGCGTTTTAGTGGTGTGAATACGATTTAATGATACTTTTACGGAAATAAAGCAAACCAAATAGCACACACTATATAGGAAGCAAGTACCATGCTTGAACACAGCGCCATGTATTTCAACATACCACAGCCCTTGATGGAAGAAGAATCCACGCCTTATCCGGATTTTTACACACGGTAGGTCAGTTTTAGATGTGTGTACGTTTATTTTGAAATTTAACACAATGGACTTGCAAATTCTCCTCTTAGATAATTGTTTGTTGGGTTTTATCGTTTGAAATATGCAGTAAATTATGCAAACTTTATGACTAAACATTTAGGTGAGGTACCTACGATTGGGTATCAAGAACTGAAAAACATTTTAAATAATGTTTGGAATTTAAATATAAATTAAAGACAATCTGTCAATCAAGCAAATTACTTTAGAAATCAGTAATTGTAATTTGTAATTAACTCCCCTTGCTTTTTCAAGTAATTTGGAATTGTAATTGCTTAAGAAATGGCCAAGTATTGAAAGTCGTATTTAAATACTTTTAGTTTTTTGAAAGTTCAATTACAAATTACTTTTTCAATTGCAAATTCCTCCAAAGTGCCATTAAATAAAGGTTTAGATAATAGATTTAAACATATTTTGACTTTGGAGGATATCTATGCACTTTTTGGAGCAATTACACATCCTCAGTTTAAACTTCGTTGGTTTCCGTTAGTCGAGTCAACATCTATGTTATCTAAACATGATATTAAAGAACTGCTTATTTCGGCGTGTGAATTAATTTCTATCGAACACTCCGAATTGTGAATGTTACACATACCGGTACCGATAATTATAAGACGGAAGTTACAATGGCAGCTTATTTGATTTTAATGAAGGAACTGAAGGAATCACACAATCACACTGAAAATAAAAATAAGATGCATCTTGAAATTTCGACAGTATCTGTATGATATAAGACAAAACTTTCCCATGCTAGAAAGTTACCCTCTCATAAAGGAAGTATTTTTTTAAATACAGTACTGCACTGCCATCTTCAGCACCCGTCGAACGATTATTTTCATTCGCTACTATGATCCATGCGGCCAAGAGGCATGCCCTCTCGGACACAAATTTTGAAAAGTTAGTTGTAATGAAAAGCTACAAAACATGATCATTTTAAATCTTCCAACCGACAATACCAACTATTTTAGTTGTAACAATAAAAGATACTTATTTCACAACTTCCCCACGGTGAAAATAAATTGAATGAAGATATGTCACCTTTACCGCGCTTTTTTAAAAACTAGCCACTGATTTTTACGTAAAATTTTAATTCTAAGTCATTTTCTTCTTGCTCTTCTCAATAAGAATAATATTATTTTAGAGGTCAGCAGTAAGTTATTTTAATAAATTGAAAAAAGTATAAAACGGGGTTGAAATATTAATATCTAAAGCTAACCTTTAAAAAGAGCATTGCATACAAAATGTGTGAAATGAAATCACTGAACACTTACGACATTTCCTGTTCTGGTTTAATAATTATTTTAGTAGCAATAATTTTGAGGAGATACATATGATCCTTACTACCCCAAATATGTAGTAGTAGCCCAGCGTAGTAATGTATTACTTTATTTTCATTGCTAGTTTTATGGTGTAATTTTTTGTTAGGCCTAATTATTGTCACATATTTTATGTTATATACTAAATATATATAATAAATTACGTTGTTTTTTCTAATAATAAATTATTAACGGGTTGGGTTGAAATATATTTGATTTCTTTCCCATTTCATATTTTAAGTTCCGATTTGTATGTTATATACAACAAAAGACTAATAACAGAAAAAACCGTTATTCCTCGGATTTTATAGACAAAAGTAATTGTCAATTAAATTTTTTTGTAATTGTTATTAATTACTATTTGAAAGTAATTGCTCAGGCTTTTGTCTCCAACTAGTGTATATGGATATGCTATCAAATTATACATTTTCCTTTTTAATATTTCATTTTGTGGACTGGATGCACTCTCCAAATTATAAAAACAGTACAATTTGTTTTACTAAAATAAGTATACCTAAAAATTAGTATCTGTAATTAATCATTGTCAACTTCAAAATCTAGGTTAGCTCCGTGAATACTGAGCATTGTAAAGAACTTGTTAAAGTGGTGGGTAATTTAATTCTTATTACATTGTACTAACACACTCATGATATAAAATCTGCATAATATCTAAATGAATGTCCACAGACATACTACACACAGCTACACCAACCCACAAGAATCATTTTACATAAGGCTAATAAGTTTTCTGAAAAATCTAAGTATGTATGTTCAAAACCACATTGTGGGTAGGTTGATGACACGATTGGTTTTGTGTATTGGCTGATAGGTTTTAACAGATCAAAGAATGTGTTGTTTATAAAACCTCATTGTATGGTCAACTCAATTTTAGTCATATTGTAGTTTGGTAGCTTTTTACATCATGACTATGCCCAATTGAATTCGAAATATGTAACATGTATTCAGTATTCATCTTACCTCAAGCTAGCAAATTTAATATTCATATTTTGAGTGCAATTATTGTACAAATAATTTGGCGATAGTTAAGATATGGACTTTGTGTTTTATGTGAAGCAAAAATGGAAATGGAAATCGAATATTAATTACTCTTCAAATTTGCTGATAAAAGCAACATATAACTAGAGAACTGGATAGAAACTGTGAATTACCAAAGTTTTACGTAGTACCTACCTTTGGTTGAAATTTTTACATGGCCACGACATCGACAGCTTTATTTATCAACATAATAATTAGATATACACTGTCGTTTACGGAAGTATGGTTAGATATAATAAAAAAAAATTATATATGACATTTTTTTCTCTTTTTCACTTGAATAAACTCTTTTTTAAATGTTACCACTAAATTTTAGAGTCATTAATATTACTAATTTGTTGTTAGTAGGTCTGATGGAGGAAATAAAGGTCCGAAACGTGTTTTATTTTCAAAACAAATTCTGAAAACCCTAATTCTGTTTTATAAAGAGTAAAAATCTATATTTCAATAATAGATCACATCAGTGGAAGTGGCTGATTGTTAACAAAATCAATCTAAAGCAATCTACCTTTTCAGTGGCAATTAAAGCCTTACCTCAAATGAGTTAATAATTTAAATGTAATATAACAAATACCGAAATGTCTATAGGTTGTTCCTTGGACACCTCTTCTTTACAACACAGAAACTGACTGTTAAATTAAAAACAAAATAAACTAAGCTAGTCGGATTTGAACCAACTGCCATCGCATCTAGATTCATCCCTAAATACTGAGCTGTCTTTTCGTATGGTACCTACATTCCTGAGTTCTATTAACTGTAATAGATAGAGTCTGCTTATTTCTGTTTGTAAAATTAATGTTTATTGACTTCATTTCGTTCAACTTTATCTCCCTCATCTTTGGGTCCGTGAAATGAACCTATTGCACCTTGTTCGTAGCTTCTTCTGCATTTGCTCCCACTAGTTAGTAAAACAGTGTCCTCAGCAAAAAGGTGGTTTGACATCGTCAAATTAGCATTTGGATTTTATATTTATATTCAAGAAACGGATAAATTCTCAGAACAATTAACCATTTCATTTACAAAACGCATGCACATTTATAGCATTACTTAAATATTTAGTTTCAAATTTCAATTTCAATTCTTTTCTATTTTCTTTGTTTTTCTCTGTCTCCAGTTGGTCAAACTTCCGTGGGAGGGCAATGTACTTCAAAAATATTTACAATGAGTTATAAAAGAAGTTGTTTAAAACTTGCAAAAAGAAAATAATAAGTAAGTAACATACCGCGATTTTAAATAGGTAAACTAAAAATAGTAGAATTATTTATTAATTTCCAGCCAAGAATAATAGTACGAAATTTGTTGAAAAATTAAATTTGTAAACATCTATATTCTGAATCATGTAAAGTGAAAAAATACACTGGAGTAGTGTCTTGGCACTATTATAATCAAATAAACAATTCTAATTTATAATCTGAAAAATTGGCCGTACGAGCAACAGTCTTTTAAATACGCCGACAGGTAACAATCGTTTCGCATTGTTTGCATCAAGTTACCGCTACTGCTAACGCTAGTGAAATGTGTCACAAGCCTATGTATTGTTTTATATAAAAAAAATATTAATCTCCATTGCATATAGCTTTTTATTACTTGTTTTTCTCTTATCTGAAAATTTTGATAGAAAATACGATTGTTTCAACGTATCTAATAGATTTCCGCATATTAACATTGATTTTATAAAAACGTAATATTACGATAATTTGGTATAAAACTTTGATTAAATATACTTATATGAAGAAAAGGAATAAGGGTTTTATTTGAAACCTTCAATTTTCAACTGGTTATGGGACCAGAATGGAATATGTATAATTAAGTGCAATGGATAAATTGAATATTAGTTGCGTCTATATAGCGTTTGAAATAGTTGACGTATACAATCAACTTCTTGTAGAAAAAGCTGCTATAAAATACTATAGCAAACGAAGCATTTACTGAACTATTTGGTGAAGAGAAAAACAAAATTCAAAAACAGATTTTTCCTATTTCGATAAAATTTATTAAAGACATGCGTTGGGTTAACTAACATTCAACTTACAAGTTTGTTCCAACATTTTACCATTTTCTGGATATTATTGCAGAGCTTATTTGCACTGTACCTATATGTAGTATTAAGTAATAAAATATTGTTTTCTTTTGGAGAAATGTTTCTGGGTCTGTACCTATATTCCTAACAAAACTTGTTTTTCGAAAAACATCCAAGGACAAAAGAAATCATAAAATAGCCCAAAGAAATTCTTCTGAATTTTTTCCCACGTCTTTAGTAAATAAATAACCCGTATTTTAAAACTTTTAATATTGTATTTCAATTGTATTTTCTTCAGAGAATAATGTGAAGTTGCTTCCAACATAAAAACAACAACGAGTTAGAATCAATCAAACGTGCAAAAACAATCATAAACTAGTTTTTGTGATTGCTCTCAAACATTTAAATTGCCACAGAGCAGCTTGTGATTTGTGTTGAAACAAACCTATAATAAACAGCATCATTCATCTATGTAAAATGAATTTATTGCTGCTTCAAACGTCAAAATCTACGCTCGTCCACTTACCTACCGTACGTTACAAGTACGTACATAAAATTAATGGCAAATTGAAAAACGTTTACGACATGTATATTCGCGCCTTAACTTATATAAATTAATTGAAATAACAATTTGAACTATGTGACCAGTATCGGCGGTTATGCAAAATGTCTTATTGTTGAGCTGTAGTAATAATATACGAAAGGTCAGATTTATTTACACCGGGTTCGTGTAACTTCTTTTCCTTTAAGGTTACTGCTATCATTCAGGAATGATTTTACGATTGATTATTACGACCAAGAATTAGTTTTATTTTCTTTCATCTCCGTGAAATGTCTAAAAATGAAAAATGATGTGATTAAAATAATTAATTGCAAATTAGATATGTCGTATGTCGTGTGCCTTGCTTGTTTATCAAAAGTTCTAATTATTGAAATAAATTTTATGTTTATAATAAGTTTCAATATCTGCTCAATTTGTGTAGAATTTCTAGAAACTTTCACATGTAAGTTTTATTAAAGAGATGGACATTTAAATTGAGTTCTGCCTTTTAATAAAATTCTTAATACCGTATGATCAAATAAATTAATGCTCTAGCAACCCCATGAAATTATTTCTTCAAAATATCGTGTTGGTAGTGACAGATAAAATACGTCTGTCATTATGTGTACTGTATTGGTTTATTGCCAGTGAAAAAGGTTTAAATTACAATAAATCATAAAGTTTCCTTTATCGAATCATACATACTCTAGAAATGGTGTAAAATTAGAAAATAGAGGTCGACCATGCTCCAGTTTCTAATTGTACACAGCATCTAAGGGCAGAATTTCCAAATTTTTCAGTAACTATACTGCTGTAGCCTCAATAATTTGAGTAATTTAAATAAATGATAATTTTTATTATAAAATTGTTATAGTCTTAATCATAAGCTAGTTGTTAATCAGCATAACATTTTAAAATTTCTTATGAGTTCTTGCAGTGATTTTAGCTTCTTTGTTTTCTGGTATACATACCTCTTATTCAGTTTTGTTTGGGATAAAGTTACAAATTAAAAGAAAAGTTTAAATCTCATATATAAATTATATTTATATCTTTATTAGAAAATTATTCATGAATAGCCTTGCTATATTGTTTCTACATCTATTTTTGTTTAACATATAATAATAAAGAAAAACATTTATACCCATTTGGATTATAATGTAGGTATGTGTAGAGCTTGTATCTCTATAATGATAGTCAATAAAACAATTATCCTGTTCTTTTAAATATTATAAAACCTTGATTCTTGATAAATAATATTGTTAATACGAAGCTGATTCTATTTCACCAAAAACATACATTTGCACATAGTGCCTTGGTAACCTAGAACTTCGCAATCGTGAATGCTTGGAAATTGGCCCATGCTAATCACTAGCCGCAAACATTCGCACATAGTACGGCTAGCGTCTTAATACCTGCTCTCCAAGAACATTCCCTTTTATTCGTATTTATTTTGTTTGAATATTTAAATCAAAATGATAAAAATGTAATAATTAATTATGCCTAATGATTTACTGAAAGCAAATATTCGCACATAGTACTCTCAGCGCATCCAACACCATTAACTACTCTTTCGTTATTCTATTTTTTTATAAGAAATTGAATTATTGTTTTTGAACTGGATAATGTACATCTAATTAACAATGCTTAACGTTTACTAAAAGCAAATATTTTCACATAGTACTCGTAGCTCGTCTAGCACCATTAATTATTCATTATTCGAATAATTTCTCTTATAACTAACTTAATTTCGTCATATATTCTATCGAATTCTGCCTTGTTAATGTCTTCCATTTTCTTAAATTAATATTACAAAAAAATTATTTGAATGCAAATTAATTAATAATAAAGCAACTAAATTGAAACTGAATTCTAAATCTTAATATATTTAAGTGTATGGTAAGTCCAAAAGTAGTGTATGTTCACCCTACTCTTATATTCGCTACCACGAAGAATCTATTTCTTTTAAGATTTTCACGTTTTCTTAGCTTGAAATACAAATTTCTTCTCTAACATGTTGATTCCTGTCTAGCCTTTATATATCAAAAAACAAATGCCATCGACAATTTGCAACGCCTCTATTGTCGAACTAAAATTTAGGTTGGCATTGATTTTGAACGTTTGTGATGAAATCTTTCTTTTCTTCAAGTCATCGTCCCCACACCAACAAACACGCACTGTTCTTGACAGTTCTCATACTAATGGCGGCACTAATTGTATATCACTGAAAGTCTTTCACAAACTTGCTATACTTTGTCTTTAGTAGGTATATTTTTCTTTCTTCTTAATATAATCCCTCATTATACTTGTATATAAACACATTGCCCTTTTCACTGTTTTCTACATATTTTCTTTTTCCATTTATTAATTTTATCCTTATTTTCTTTTAGAAACATCTTGATTAGGTAATACTTGGAACACGTTATAGACAACTGGAATTTTTCTCTCTAACCCTGCACCATAAAGACCAGTCGCCCCTGTCACATGGTGTCCAGATTCTAATCCAGGCTTTCTCTTCTGGCAGTATGTTTACTTGCAGAAAGCTGTAAACAACATTAACACTGTTTTTCTCTTTTGTAGGTTCTTAAACCATACATGGCTATTTCCACAGTCTTTGAAGTCTTTGTTTTATACATATAGAAACTAATAAAAGTATATTCTAATTCATACCAATACTGTTTACATGGAATATTGCCATCGAATATATCGTATTATAAAAGTCTTGATTTATATATCCTTTTTTCTGTTCATAGTTATAAGTACAGGTATTTACTATATCTTAAGCATTATCAAAAAATATTTCTCATGAATTGGTACCATTCTACATATCTAAATTTACATTTACATATTCAAAATCGTATTCTCATCTCGAGCATACCGAATATGATCTTGCTCATATAACTTAATGGCATTTAACTTTTGACTGTTCCATCCTTTAACATAATTCTTTCTCTATTGTTTACTTTCAATATATTTTTGTTTTTAAATAATGGTCCATTTCTTAAAATGTTTAAAGCTGTTCTAACGCCTTGTGAGAAATTTGGTTCTGTCTCTTTATATACAAACCATACTTCGTGTTTCTCTTCTCTACAAAATATAGAATGCATAGATTTATTTTGTGTTTGTTTTTATACCTAAATTTTTTTAGTATTTATTCAACTTAATTTCTATATATATTTATTCTTAATACAAGATTTTTCTCTTTTTGTTTTAATATAGGCAACACATTGTGCTTCCTAGTATACATTTTTATTCAATGCCTACATCTTAAAAATAAACGTTTTCAAAGTAAAATTAATGTTCTTTTTCACCAATTAAGCTAATTCTTAACCTTTTTATTTTTATATAATTTGAAGGTCACAGCAATATGACAGTTTGCGACAATTGATTCATGAATCAGTGGCAGAATTTCGTGAAACAGACAGTTGAAATATAGCAGACATTAAGAAACGAATAAATCAGTAACATAAGAAATGTACACAGCTTTCATATGGGGCATGCCAGAAAATCCTTAAGAAAGATCTACTTATATTTCCCTACAAAACTCATTGCGTTCAAGAACTCTTACTCATTTGATCACGTAACCCGACTTAATTACTGTCAATAGTTTTAGGTACGATGAATAATGATGACGTTCTTGACAAATCAAAAAATGCAAAAGTTTTTTGAAATTATATCGCTAATTTTGCAATCTATAGAGATTTATTAAGAACCACAAACTATTTAAGTTTACTTTCTGCTGGATTTGGTGTAATTCCTGTACAAAAAAAAATGAAAAATTCGACACGGATGTAAACACTTTTACTCAGAGGTTTATTTTATTAAGGAATACAGAAGTTAGAAATTTTTTAAATTTCGGAATATTCAATTCTAGGGGCCAAGTCGGTGCTATAGGGCAGGTCGTTGATTTCTTGGAAACACGCGTGCCTTGTGAACCAAAGAGTTGTTGTTTCCTTTGAAGTGGTTGCGTAAGATGCTTCTCATGAATTTCAAAACTTAAAGAACACTTTCTTGACAAGTATACGGAAGAAGAACAAAGAGAAAAGACAAATACAAGAAACCGCTATTTTGCAAAGAGATTGCAGTGCATGGCTTGAGTTACGATAGCAACTGGTAATAGCCTAACATTTTGGGAAAGTTATAAATAGACGCAGTACTACCTACAGTCAGAGCATTGTTAAAACATTATTATATAAAAGTAACATTTCTTCACACATTTCTTCTATAAAACATGGTATAGACAATAAAAAAGTAGCTCTAAATCAGCTATTATTACAAGAGCGTGTCACAATACAGGCTGACGGATTGTTCATTGACAGTGAGATTCTATATCTTGGTGTTACTCCAGATGGTCTAGTAAGAAACACAATATAAGCGTACAAGGCATCAGCGGACGAAGCTGTTAAAGATACAAATGTTAGATTCTGGAGGATGATTGATGGAGAAGTGGTGGTCATTAAAAAGCACCCTTGGTATTTCCAAGTCCAAGGACAGTTGCATATTACTAGAAGGCATGTATGTCTTTTCGCAGTCTGATCAGGAGAAAATAAACCTGTTAAAGTTGAGATCACTCAGCGAGATGATACATTATAGAAAACGCGAATGGTAAAAAATTAAAAGTGTTCTACATGGATCATTGATCATCACAACTGGTTGAACATCAAAAAAATCATCTAAACTTGCACGTTCGAATACTTCAGAGCATGCATCATTTGCTTGAGGCCATTCTAAACAAGCAGTTTGATACATTTTTTGTGAGACTGCATGTGTAGCTACTTAACTAATAAATGAGGCGTGGGCATCACACTACTTCTTATACGCGTTCGAAATTATACAAAAGTAGTACAAAATTAGGTTTTTAATTTTCTGTCTTTCTAATAATATAAACCTGTCAGTAAAAGTCTTATAGACGGAGAGCTAGCTACAAAAAACAGCATCGATTTGGTACACGGCGTTTGAGTTCGTGAACTGTAAGAAAATACTTACTACAACCCCGAATGGCATTTCTGGCTGTTCGTTCAGGCCGCAAAAGAAAATTACAGCCAGTTTTCCACGACGAAAAATGTGCCGGAAAAACTGATGAGGTACACGCGTGAAAATTGATGCATGCTAATGTGAGAACCTCAACTAAGAGCGGTACACTAATGCCAGAAATGAAAAAGGTTGGGAAACCCTCGCCAGACGCGACTCAGAGATTCGGAAAATCCCTACGAAAAAACCGACAAGGTACACGCGTAAAATTTTTTTCACATGAATTTGGGGACCTTCACTAAGAGCGGTGCATTAATGCCAGAAACGGGATCGGTCGGAAAACCCTCGCCAGAAGCGATCCAAAGTTCGGGAAAATCAGTCAAAAAAAACGACATGGTACACGCGTGAAAAATTTTTTTTGCGCTTCTAGGGACCTCAACTAAGAACGGCAAAACAGTGCCAGAAATGTATCTGGTCGGAAAACCTTTTAAAAAAATTAAATAAGGTCGACGTAAATGTAAAATCGATAGCATTCGAAGTCGTTATCATCCAGAGCTTTTTCATTGACACCACTAGAAATATTGTTTTTTTCTACCCCAAATCAAAAAAAAAATCATCGCGATACGCTGAAAATTCGCTGAGTTATTTCATTTTTCGTAGCGCGTCCGATTTCAAGCCGCTTTCCCAGTTTCTGGCGTACCGCGCGGCCGGCCGCAACTCGTCTTTACAGCGCGATAACGCGCGTGTTTTTAATTTCAACTGTGGCTGGGGCAAGTATGTAAGCTAATAATTAAAATGAAGCCATATGAAAAAGCGAGATTATTAGCAGCCGTTATAGGAACATTTTTAACCTTATTTTTTTTTTTTTTTTTTGACAACGCTGCAATTTGAATAAAAAAGTACGTTGTTGATTTCAACATAAGACGATACTTTGAAGTAAAATTCTCACGGATTTTTCGTGCTCTCTCGCAGGTATATAATTGTATACTACCCTCCCGAAAAATGTGGGTCCGAGCAGGTAACATTTTTCGGCACGGGCCTTACACTATGACCTTGGAGGGAGAGCAGATGCTGCTTAACTCCGGCGCTGTTAGTCGGTGACTAACGGTCGGAGTAGAGTGTTGTATCTTTCGTTCGTTTTATTTCTTCCATCATGATTTCGAGTAATTCTCCAAAGAAATTAAAGTGTTTTTTAATTAATGATTGTGAAGTGAAAAGTATGAGGGATAAAAATAACTCTCCAATTATAAAATTCACGGTTGAATCTTTAGAAAAATGCCGTAAAGCATTACACGTTAGAAACGTGTTACAGTTAAAGTATAAAAGTATAGATTTGACGTCGGCTCACGTAGACACTTACGGTTATCACAGTATTTGCTACAAAAATGTTACTGCTCTATCGAGTAGTCAGTATGAAAAAAGTGAAAAAGTGAGGCCGTATCGCCGGAGAAGTTCTCAATTAGCTTCCCGCTCAAACTCCCCTATGGTGGATTATGATCAAGCTGAAGCAGGAACTAGTAAATCCTCAACGTCTACGACTGACAGGTAATTGAAGATTTTTTTATTTGCCTAATAGTACAAATTTCCCAAAAAAAAGTATTCAATCCGAGTTATATGCTGACATTTTTTGTAAAATGCACAATTTTAATCGTATGAAATTTATTTGATACTTCGATTAATAATTTGTAATCGAAATATCAATTATGTGGGAAATCCGATGATTTACAGTAGCAGAACATTTGATACGTTTGCCAAAATATTGTACCAACGATGGAAATTTTCTGAGAGCGATTGGGGACGCAGGTAGCAAAACTGTCTAGAAAGACACAGCTTGTTTACATTACCAAGTGGGTACTTGAACAGTTCATTTGCTGTCATGCTTTTTGTTTTATGCTATTTAATGAATTTATCAAATGAGCTTTTATTGTGAAAAAAGTGTACGCTAAATCTTTTTTGTATTTTAGCAATGACAAAGATGATAATGAGCCGCAAGGTGATGTTCTCATTGGCGAGGATGGAAAAGTCGTAGAACATGAGTGCGTATTTTGCGGTAAATTGCGAAAGCAAGTGCACGGTAAACGCGTTAAGATTAGTGTGTCACAGACCCAAGCATTCAAAGATAAAATCAAAGCAAATGCCAAGGAAATTAACGATAAAAAAATGATAGAATACGTAAATGGTCTAAATGATGATGATCCCATATTTTTTCACGTAACGTGCAGAACTGCATATTATAAATCGCATTCTCTTGCGCCAACAAAAGCTTCGTATGGCGAATGGCACGTTTCTCGAGAAATTTATGCGCGAGTTTATGATGAAATTTTTTTGTTGGTTTCGGAAAAAGTTATTAAGAATAGAGGACTCATTTTATTACCATATTTAGTCAATTGCGCTCGGACATTGCTTGAGACAGAATACAAGTCTGCTTTCGGAACATTTCATCAAATTTTCACCGCTTACAAATTGGAAAGTAAATTAGTTGCACAGTTTGGATCTGAAATCAAAATATTTACCGTTGCTAAAGAAAAACTGAAAATAATTACGAGTGCAGATAGAATTGAAATAACTAATGAACAAGTAACACAGTTAGTTAAATCTGAACGTATTTTAGAGTTGAGTTTACAAATCAGAAAAGAAATTTATTCCATAGAAAAAAAAACACTCCCAAAAGATATCTCAGCTACTGATGTTATCAACGGTGAGTGCCTAACTATTCCGCCTGGATTGTATCAATTAGTACAAGGCATGATTTGTGGTAGCGATCCCAGATCCGTCAAAAGCGAAAATTTGAAAAGGAAAGTCAAGTCGGTGTGCTATGATTTAATTTATAATGCAACCCATGGAGGGATTAAACCCTGGAAACATTTATGTTTAGGAATAGCCTTAAAAAGTATGACAAGTAGTCGTAATGTTGTAGATCTGTTAAATAAATTTGGACATTGCAGTAGCTATCACATTGTGGAGCAACTAGAAACCGAAGCAACGTATGCTTCAACTAATCGATCTGTCATTTGCCCGGATGATATCGAATTGCTAATAGAATGTTTCACTGGGGTGTCATTTGATAATTTCGATCGCTTTACAGAAACTAGTAGTGGAAAAGATACTTTGCACGATACAGTAGGAATAATATATCAAAATATTTTCGATAATAACAACTCCGAAATAAGGGAATTGTTGAGCAACGACATTAACCAATTAATGCTAGAATTTTATCCAGATTTTGATAGCTATTGCGATAATTCGGCCGTTAATTTGAATAATAGTGACACTAACACCATTGACCTTGAACCAGTGACATCGCCTCTTATGAAAAGACGTCGGTTTGAGGGTGTAGATACCCTAATCGATGATTATATAGGAAAACCAAAAATACGAGCTAATTTGTTACCGGTTGACGATGAGTTGAGAACGGTCAATGATACATCTTACAAATTTGCACGTATGCTAGATAAATGCTGGGTTATTTCAAAATTTTATGAAGTACCTAGAACGCCCATGTGGGTTGGATTTAATAGTCTAGTTGTTATTGATGACACCATCAAACAGAGAGTATCCTATTTAACGCCAATCAACGAGTCACCAACACAACGAAGGGTCGTTGCAGCAACGCTCAAAATGAGTGAACAAATAGCTAGAGAATGTAAACAACCGGAAATTCAAGTTTCGTACGATTTGGCAATAGCTAAAGTGGCTTTTCAAATTCAAGCTGATGAAAAATTTAAATCAATTTTACTAACTCAAAGAACCCCAAAGTACCAAAAGTTATTTATTCATCTTGGTGCATTTCACATACAGTGTGCTTATTTCAAGGCTACCGGAAAATTTATCGATGACTGTGGCTTAACGCATGTCATGGTAGAAAGCGAATTGTTAGCTTCTGGGTCTGTGAGTGGATTTTTGAGCGGGAAACACTTCAATCGTTGCAAAAAGCTGCATCCGATTGCTGCTTTGGCAATTCAAATTTTACATTTTGAGAGTTTCATTAAACTACATGACATGCAAATTAGCGATCAGCTTATGATATTAATCGTCAGCTTGAAATCTAAAAAAATAGACAAAAACTTCTTTGTTAATACAGCACACGCTGAATTAATTGACTTGATAAATCAGTATGAACAGTACGTACAAGAAACTCTCGACGGTAAATACGGTTTAACTCCAAAATTTTATTTAATGTACGTGGAATATATAAATAACTACCAAACATTTTCGCGAAGTATTCGTATGGGTGATTTTGATATGTACAAAATTATGATTAACAAACTCGCTGATTTATTTTTTGTGTTCAACCAAGTTAATTATTGTCGATGGATTCTTTGGTACATCGATCAACTTTTGAAAGTTTCACAAACTCATCCTTATATAGCCTACCAACTGCGAAAAGGCTTTTTTGGTATTAAACGTACCGATAAGTCATTTTCACGAATGCCTATTGATTTAACTCTCGAGCAAACTTACAATGCTGATGCAGGTAGACGGCTAACAGGAATCAATTGCTTTACAAATTCGATAAGCGCTCGACAAAAATGGTCTAAATCTCATTGTTTTCGATCAACATTGACTACGCATGTTCATACTGAAGCTGGTCTTAAAAAAAATCAAGATACGACAGCCGATTTAGAACCTCATAACATTATCAAAAGCACTGCCAGGGTAAAAAAGTTAGTTGATACTATAAAAAAGAATTATATGAATCCTTTCGATCCTGAAATCGACAAAACTTTACTTTATAACATCAGTACAGGGAGACCAGCTTCGGCCGAGATAGCTAATTTTCTGTCAAATGTAAATGTTTTGGGTACTAATTTAAAAAATGAATTCATTAAGGAATGTTCTGAGTCACCGGATCGTTTTGAAAAAGCAATCAAATTGAATAAAATTTTAAATTTCGTATCTGGAAATAAGAAACAGACTGTGAAAGTTACTGATAAAGAAAAGTCTATAAAAATGCAGAGAGATTTATTCGGTAGAATATTAGTGATTTCCTTGAAACATGAACCGGACGTTCCTAAAATTATGACATTTCCATTGACTCCACTGCCAACTTGTTTTTGTCATTTGGACGGATCGATTTACTCAACAGCAAAAAGCGCGCTTTTACATCGTATTGTAGGACCAGACGATTCAAGTACTATAACTAATTATAGATGTGATGTTATGATTATTGACGGATTTTTTTATCTGTATACTCTACGAGAGACTGACATTACATATGCTAAAATATCAACAAGTATTTTGAAAAAGCTCGTCGCCATAAAAGCTCATAAAATTCATCTGGTATTTGATCAATATTTATCGCCATCAATTAAAGACTATGAAAGAAACAAAAGAGGTATTTCATCAGACCGACAATACTTAATAACAGGGGACATGAGATTAAAATCCGCTCTGTCGACAGAACTGCGCGAAACTAACTTCAAGAAAGCTTTTGTACAATTTTTAATACGACATTGGCAACAGGCCAAAATGGCAGTCTTTTTCGAAAATAAAACAGTTTTCATAAATTACGATGAATGTCACGAGTTTAAGCAAGAAACTGGAAATGATGGTCTACAGTCGGTTAAACATTCTATTAACGCTTTGTTCACGGCACCTAGACATGAAGAAGCTGATACTAGAATAGTTCACACGGTTTGCAATCTCGATGAAAGTGGAAAAGTAATAGTTAAATGCGATGACACCGATATCTTTATTATTTTGCTTGGAAATATGCACAAATTGAAATTTGAATTAGAAATTAGTTTGTTATTTGGCGTTTCCGATAATATGAGATTTATTGACGTGACTCGTATGTACGCTGAATTAGGAGAAAAATTATGTAAAGCACTTCCGGCTTTCCATGCTTTCACGGGTTGCGACTATAATCCGTCGTTTTACAAAAAAGCAAAGATACGGCCTTATTCTCTTTTGTACAAATCAGAATCATTTCAAGTTGCTTTTGGTAATATGACTGACGAATCTATGGACCGTAAAAACGTGTTTTCTGAAATTGAGAAATTTATATGTTGCATGTACTCTCAGCCAAAGAGCTCAATTACAGTTGATTCAGCTCGACATGCAATATTTATGAAAAAATTCGATTTTAAAAATACTGATGAATGTTTTGCAAAATTAAATGCTAAAAACATTGATTCAACGATGATGCCACCTTGCCAAAGAGAACTATACCAGCAATTCCTACGGTCACATTATATTGCTGCTGTATGGGGAAATGTCGAAAAAAAAATTCCGACAGAGCTGAAACCTGATGAATGTGGCTGGAAGAAAGAAAACTTCACCTACGATTTTTGTTGGTTTGAAGGTGACCAATGGCCAGCACGTATCAAAGATATTATTATAGAAAAAGTTGCAGAAAGTAATGGTACATAACTTTTTCTATCACTTCATTCTACTTTTTTTTTTAACGCGTTATTCAAGGTATTTTTCATTTATAGATGAGACATCTGAGGGTGCAGATGAAGAGACAAATAAAAGTAACGTACAAGATGAAGAAACCGACAACGAATTTGATGCGGAGAGTGATACTGATGACAGCGAATGTGACGTGGAGAGTGAGGCAGATGAATGAATTAAAGTGATGTCATACCGATTGCGTAATTTTTACTATCAATGCGCAAAAACCAGCGATTCTGTAAAGAAAATGAAGCAGGAATATTCATTCTGTATTATAGTTGTATATTTAGGATTTTTATAATTAAGTATATATTTTTGGTATTGAAAAGCATTATTTATTTGATTTATGATTCTCCTGTATCTATAGCTATAATTTATTATCAACCGAGAAAATTCATAAATCTTTTCTTTCCATGCTGAGTGTTTAGTATATAATCTTCTATTTTATTTTTAATATACATACGCAGTTTAAAATTTGATTTTATACAAACATACATTCATTTAAGACATGTAAGAAATTGAAAATTAAATACGCGCGTTATCGCGCTGTAAAGACGAGTTGCGGCCGGCCGCGCGGTACGCCAGAAACTGGGAAAGCGGCTTGAAATCGGACGCGCTACGAAAAATGAAATAACTCAGCGAATTTTCAGCGTATCGCGATGATTTTTTTTTTGATTTGGGGTAGAAAAAAACAATATTTCTAGTGGTGTCAATGAAAAAGCTCTGGATGATAACGACTTCGAATGCTATCGATTTTACATTTACGTCGACCTTATTTAATTTTTTTAAAAGGTTTTCCGACCAGATACATTTCTGGCACTGTTTTGCCGTTCTTAGTTGAGGTCCCTAGAAGCGCAAAAAAAATTTTTCACGCGTGTACCATGTCGTTTTTTTTGACTGATTTTCCCGAACTTTGGATCGCTTCTGGCGAGGGTTTTCCGACCGATCCCGTTTCTGGCATTAATGCACCGCTCTTAGTGAAGGTCCCCAAATTCATGTGAAAAAAATTTTACGCGTGTACCTTGTCGGTTTTTTCGTAGGGATTTTCCGAATCTCTGAGTCGCGTCTGGCGAGGGTTTCCCAACCTTTTTCATTTCTGGCATTAGTGTACCGCTCTTAGTTGAGGTTCTCACATTAGCATGCATCAATTTTCACGCGTGTACCTCATCAGTTTTTCCGGCACATTTTTCGTCGTGGAAAACTGGCTGTAATTTTCTTTTGCGGCCTGAACGAACAGCCAGAAATGCCATTCGGGGTTGTAGTAAGTATTTTCTTACAGTTCACGAACTCAAACGCCGTGTACCAAATCGATGCTGTTTTTTGTAGCTAGCTCTTGGACTATTACTTCCGAGCCAAATCTTGAACATTTTACTTTCTTATACGTAGTATAAGGAAGTATTGTGATGACGAAAATTTTCGGCCTCGAGATTTATGCAGATGTCCACGTTTTGAAGTCCCCTGATACCGAAAAAGTGGTTTTTTAAAAATATCTGTGTGTCTGTGACCACGATAGTGGTCAAACCGCTATAGATATCAATTCCAAATTTTGTATTTACGTGTATAATCTCCCTCTTGAGATCTGATTAGTTTTTCAGTAAAATCGGTAAACCGGAAGTAGTAGTTTACTTCAGTGAAAAAATTGAATTTTGCCAGTATTTCGTCAACTACTAAGTTTAAACAAATTTATAAAGAATTCATATATACTCGAAATTAAATTTAAGAAGAATTTTAATAAAAAAGTTTTTCGAAATTCCTACCGGAAGTAGGTCTTTTACTCTTATCGAAAATCAGTTTTTTGCGAATATTTCTCGAGCCATGCATTTTAGGCAGGTACGTTACGAATATAAAAGTATTTAGAACTTATTTTCAATACCTTTTGTATAAAAAATTTTTCAAAATTCCGACAGGAAGTAACACTATTACTCTTACCGCATAGCGATTTTTTGTAAATATGTCGTAAATTATGCATTCTATATATATTTATCAAGAGTAGATATATTTATCAAGAGTAGAAATGTACATACTTACTGCTACATTTGGAATAATTTCTGTATAAAAGAAATTTCAAAATTCGGACAGGAAGCAACACTTTTACTCTTAGCGAGTAGCACTTTTTTCGAATATCTCGCTAAGTATGCAGAGAGAGAGTCGGACAGACTTTTTCAAAAACAACTTTTTCAGTGTGCTAAACATGAACATCTGAAAAAATGTCGTTGTCAGAAATGTCCATCACTTTGTACTACGTATAAGAAAGTATGAGAATTTGGTCTGCAGAAAACCCTCATGAATTTGTGGAAACTACGCTACATCTACAAAAAATAGGCGTCTGACTATCAGTTTTAAGAAGAAGAATTATTGTGCCTACCTATATTTTTTAATGAAACCATAACAGCTGAAAGATACCGAAATGAATTATTCCAACCTAATGAACTTAAGGAAGAGGATATTTCCAGCAAGATAATGCACCAGCGCACAAATCTCGAGAAACAGTAACATTTTTACAACAACTTTTCGATAAAAGAATTTATTAATTTTCCTTCAAGATCTTCGTACCTGACAATTTTGTCTTTCCATATTTAAAAAATACCATTTTCAAGACCATACATTTCACAATCGAAGAGCTTCGTAATGTAATTGTGAATTCTTGTGCCGTCATAACCCAAGACATCCTAATAAAATTGCTTTGAAAGCATGAAGCGTAAAGTTCAACTTTGTCTTCAAAATAATAATCAACATTTCCAACATCCACTTTAGTATTATTTTATTCGAGTTTTGACTATAGTATTAAAAATGTTTTCAAAAACTAAATTACTAATTATACACACATTTTTACATGACATAACCAAACTATGAAAATGATGCCTTTGTGTCTGATTGCATGCACTGTCACCAACCATTAAAAAAAAAAAGCATAGCCGTCTCTAACAAGGAACGTATTAGAATTTGAATATACCACACATTACTACTTGAGATTAAATAAAACAAAACAAAGCGACCGGCTTTTAATATACAAGTGAATTGAAAATATTTCGAGTCTAGTACTAATTTTTTCTCACATCATCAATCATAATTTAAAACATCTCGGTGCAGTATATGTTTAATTACAATTTACTACAAATTCGTATTGAAAAACATTAACATAACACTGGTTATTAATAAATATTTTATCTCGTCATAACAGACATAATTCGTGACTGCTGTGACCTTTACGAGGCGATTACTTTTTCAATGTAGTAATGGCGATTCGGTCTAAATTTATAAAACGATACCATTGTGTATCCTCACCATCATCATTATATATTTATTATACATGAGGTGGACAATTTTAAATATTTATTTGAGTTCGATAATAATTGCAAATGAATATTTTTGTCTGTTGGGCGTGTGTGTTGAGTGTTTGTAGAGTTCAACTACACATAACCTTGAAACCCGAATCGGTTTGCATACCTTAAATATACCTATAATATATACGAGTGAATGCGACTCTTAAAAAAAGCGTTTGAAAATATGGGCAAGATAAAGTGGGTTTTTATTTTATTTCTTTAAAGAAAACTTCATGCACTTCATTCATGGTAATATTGATGTTTTTTGCGGCATTTTCTGTATGAATAATAATCTCTTTGGATGCATAGTCAGTGTAAAACTAATCAAATTATTCTGGCATTGAATTTTAATTCTGATTTAACAAATCCGCCGGTCATTTGTGTATGTTATTTTGCGTCGTACACAAACAAATACGGTTTCCGGTTGAGTACAACATGATAAAGGGTATAAATAAAACAGAAAAGTCTACGGTCTCAAGATGAAACTTTTAAGGTTGTTGGGTTCGTTGTAGGACAGCATAAATCCGCTAGATGTCGGTACAATATTTAACTTGTGATTTGGATTTGATAATGCTAAATAAATTATACGTAATTTATTTTTATGTAAACAAGTTTTTGTATTGGTTATAAGCAATAACACATGATACGATTAATCATTCTAATATAGGCAAGAAAGCATGGATTGATCATTAAGGATCGACCGTCAGAGGTGTACTTACATTGCAGGACTGGACTTAAATGAATAATGTAATTCGAAATTGGGCCCTAGATATTTTATGATCACTATTGAGGAATTTTTTTTGGGTCTAAAGATTTCCACTCCCCTTCAAGTGTTCATGTTGTACTATAATGATATACCAATAATCAGATAAAATCTGCAATCATAGCTTTATACCGGATGATCCAATTTAAGTGTGTTACTATTGCTATCTCCGTTATTCTAGGAACTACGTAGTCGGCTAAATTAGGAAAGTTGTAGTGTTTTAATCCCGCTGATTACGATAGTGAAAAGAGAAAAACAATTGAACGGGTAGGTTCCCAGTTGCATTCAAAAATTTATATTTTTCTAATGAAACTCCCAGTGTATTTTTACACCAATCGATGCATATATGCATTTTTTCACAAAAGTTGAGAATAACTGATGTAAACCGGCATTTCTTGTACAGATATCCAAGAATTTTGAAGAAACATAAATTTTTGTCGTTTTTGCAATTTTCAATCAGTTCAGACGTTAGAAGATGGTGACGCCGGTAGAAGATTAAGAGTTTTGTATGTGATTTATTCGTAAATGTACGGAAGACCTAAACTTTGTCAAACAAGTATTGTGTATTGACTAGGCAAATTTTTCAAACACCGATATAAGAATCATTTTTGGAGCAGAGAAAATCCTCTAATAGTTCAGCAGCGTAATCCACACTGACGTTTTAGTATTAATGTTTGGTGTGGTTTTATTGGATCCACAATTGTAGGTCGATATTTTTATCACGGTATCTTAACAGGACAATGTAGATTTAGCGACTCATGTAAATGTTTATTTTCAACAGGATGGGGCACTTGTCAATAATTATCGTGCCGTTCCAACACTTCTGCGAAGACTCTTTGGATAGCCACACATGGCCCAGATCATTTATCCTTCTCGATCGCCTGACATAACATCTCTAGCTTTTATTTTTAGGAATACGTACAAAGCGAGGCATACGAAGCGAGATGCAATACTGAAAATGAACACTAAGACTATCCGCAGTTGGGAGAGTTGTTTCATTGGAACACGGAGTGTTTTGAAAAAAGCGCAAAAATGTGTCGAAATAAAAGGCGATGCTTTTGAAAATTTAATTTAGAATATTTTTTTATTATATTCCAATTTTACCTTTAAATAAATTATGTTCATCGATGTTCACTACACCTTGTATTTGAATTACATCGGATATTCTCAACTTTTGTGAAAAAAGATATGTGAACACTTTTGTTAAGCAATTGATTTCGCATCGATTGCTATAAAAGTATACTGGGTGTTCCATTAGAAAAATATAATTTTTGTGGTCACTATCGTAATCAGGGGAAGAAACCTACAACTTTTTTTTAATTTAAGCGACTATTAGCTCCTATAATAACGGAGATAGCAATGGTGGTGAACACTTAATTTGGATATCCCGGTGTATTTTTGAATCGTCTGACGCGCTCGCTAGACTATGTAGCTATTTGCATCTAACACAAATATTTATGTATGTGGTGACTGTAACATCAACTTCCGATTTAGATAATGGGAACAAAAGATCTTAATTAATACCATGACAGTTTGTAGGCTAGAATACTGAAACTCTAACTGATATATCTTCGTAAATAATTCAGCTTGTATATATACAACACTGGGTGATACGTATTTGTCGGTTGGATCATAAATATATGAACTTCTTCACTAGTGACATAGACCAAGCATCTCATAGATACTCAGGAAAAAAAAAGAGTATTCGGTGATATTAATAAAAGTGTAATAGCCAATTTTCTATTTCAAGGGAACAACGGCGGGGAATTTATTATCAAGATTCCTTTGATAAGTGTTTTTATTGAATATTTTAAGTTACCATTATAGTAATGCTTTCTCGTACCGAAAATAATAAGAGACAACGGGTTACTTCCGAAATTACACAGTCTAGTGTTTTCTTACAGGACTTACTTGTTTTGCAAAAGTCGTTTTCTCAGCTACAAAATGCATGCATATAATAATGACGCAAAAAAAATCACAAATCGTAGTCACACGTACTAGAAAAAATCTAATGAAAAAATCAATAAAAGAAGTGAAACAGGCTACAAGGAATTACAAAATGACAGGTAATAACGAATTTTTAAGTAGTGAAACACTTGTGCAAGACTGTCATGACGTAGCTAATATATTTAACAAATATTTCCAATTTGCGGCGACGAACTTGATTAGTAATATGCCGGACTTAGAAATGGATACCAAAATAAAATCAGACGATCAGAATATACAGTCGTTTTCTGTTGCTTTTCCGCTTTTGTCAATTGTGTTTCACTATTTGTCAAATGACTTTCCATGTTTTTGAACGTCAGCTGAATTTGTCAAATGGAATTCCTTTTATATCAATTGCTTTACTTGCTTATATATAGGTATTTATACCTCTTACAATTAAAGTGAGAGATTTATTTTATATTTAGATACAAACACAGTGTAACATCTATGTAATATAAACATAACATAATTCAAAA
This sequence comes from Amphimallon solstitiale, assembly GCA_963170755.1. Taxonomy (NCBI): domain Eukaryota; kingdom Metazoa; phylum Arthropoda; class Insecta; order Coleoptera; family Scarabaeidae; genus Amphimallon; species Amphimallon solstitiale. The sequence continues at coordinate 150,158,094 of OY720679.1, forward strand.
TTTCTTTTCGTTTTGCCGGATACTGTTAGAAAAATTTATGCAACATATAGGAAAACTAATAATACTGCAAAATTAATTGCAGGACATCGGCAGCAAAAATTATTAAATGCTCAAAAATAACAGATTTGTGACTGGATTGACCTAGGTTGTTCTTTAACCCTCCGCCAGTTGCAATAAAAGTGCTTAAACCAACGGACACTTCTGCAACAAATAGCACTATCTCTATTACATTATATACATTATGGTTACAACAAATAAATAAGATTATTTTCTACAACTTGTACTTGTCACTATATGTGCTACAAATTTTATGAAAATTTTTTACAATTCTAGTAAAAATTCCTACAGATTTTGTTCAGTATACCTACATATGAACAAGAAAAGCAATTGATATAAAGGGAAAGTAATTTGGCAAAAAGGGAATTCCATTTGACAAATTCAGCTGACGTTTAAAATCATGGAAAGTCATTTGACAAATAGCGGAAAAGCAAAAGAAAATGACTGTAAGAAAAAAAATTCAACTCATTCAATAAAAATTGTACCTTATTTTATATTTTATAAAATATTTCTTATATCTATTAACAAAATTTTTCCACGTGTATAATATTGTGCAGCACTGCATTTTTTTTTCAGCCATGTTTATATGTTACGATTGATATGATAATAGAATTAGCCTAGACTTGCTTTCATTTTTCTTGAAGATATATTCGTCATCACGATATCTTACTCTGACATCAGAGTCCACGGTTAATATATATGAAAAAACAACCATGACATACATTTGCATAGTCTATTATTATAAATGTATGATATACGTGTTGATTTAAATTCACTTTACCTCTCTTTCCTTCTTTATATAAAATTCTCGTGATAATTGGCCTCTACTATCAGAAATATCCACGGCGATTAACTACTACCCTCTCTGTTTAAAATTAAATAAATACAATTAAGTCGTCCGTGTTTTAATAATACGTAATTTTGTCTCTTGTCGTGTATTTTTCGTAATTTCTACGTTTCGTTTAACATGTTTACATCTTTGACTGCTCTTGAAAGTGATTACATCCTGTATAAATTTCAAACGACCTTGCAATGCAAAAGGAATCTCCGTAAGAAAATAGGGATTTTGTCTCTTAGTATCCACTATCAATCATTTATTAAAAAGTATTCGGGAGGGTTCATTTACTCCCATGCAGCGAACAATGACTCTTTTAATTGTGCACAAATAAATTTGCGTCAGGAAAAGGAATCTGTGCAAATAAATGCTAATAAATAAACTAATTAACTCTTAACGTGTGTACTGAAATGATAGGTATATCATTGACGTCAGTTCCTTCGCCTGTAAATTAAAATTACTCCATGTATTCCTCTAATTGTTTCCTCATTCGATTCGGTTTAACTAATTTAAAATTAAAATGGTAAAATTATTTATATATTTATAATGTATTAATAGCAGTTTCGTAGACAATTGTTTTTTTTTTTTGTTATTTGATTCTTACGCAAGTAAAATATAATAATGGATTTTTGGCAGTTAACATTTTTCAGTGAACTTACTTGAAGCTTCATTCATGTAAATATTGATTATAATATACTGGATGAGTGGAAATGATTACACTAATGAAACAGTTAAATACGTACTTAAATACAGTGCCCAACAAAGAATATTTTGTTATGTTTCCTTTACGTGTTAAGTGAAATCTTAGTCATATTGGAATGAAAAAGACGAATATGACAAAGAAATTTTTTTTATTATCTCTTGTTTTTGTGATACACCATAGTTGGATGTATTTTATTTAAACGGATTAAAAAAAATACAATAATTTCTCCAATGGCGTGATTTACTTTTTGCTTTTCTCTTTATTTCTTACCACCAACTTACACAATTACTTATAGTTTTATATATATTTAAGAACTGGTTTTTCCAATAACTCCAAAATATACCCATGTTTAGTTTTTGGCGGAGCACGTAAACTAGCAATTACCGGATCTAAAATAATTAATAGTCTATGCATTAAATTTGTATTAGTGTAAGGTCTTGAGGTTATTCTTGTATAGAGTTCTCTATATTGCATATTATCCTTGTTCCTGGCTTCTTGTGTTTCCTCGGACGACTGAACTCATAGGCACTGAGTACCATGAATATTCTTTGAAATATATGTAGTTCTGGAGTTGTTCGGCGTGCATATCAAATTTTTCTACATTTATTGGAAATCCAGAACTTGTAATTCAAATATAATACAAAAGAGTTTATTAATTCCAAATTAAGACCGATTATTTGGGCCGGTTTTTCTACATTTCTAAAGGATGCACAAGCAGTATTGCCGTCATTGGTGCTGCCCCTTTGTTGCTTAGGCATGTCAACTAAACCATGTTCGACCCTTGAATTTACTTTGTATATGAACTTCTTCCTTTCGTGTACTTTTGTTTTATTCTCTACCTCTTACACTTGACCTCAAGTCTGTAGGAAATGTGGTGTGGACACTCGAAAAAACGTAACTACGAATGCAAAGGTCACAATCAAAATGACAGAAGATATTGATCAACTACTTTATGTAAAATAACATCTGGATTGTTCATTTCACAAGGCGTAGCTACACATAAGTAACATCTTTGCGTTTTGACACACAAGACGATTGGGCAATACAAACTTTGATATCCATATACAGTAAACCATTAAGGTTCGATCACTACATCCATATTACTTATTTATATTTGCGTAGGAAACAGAGTTAATATTTATTTATGTGTTTGCTTGACTTCCGAAGTAATAGTCTCAACGGTCACTTTGGCAAAAATTAACTTTATGGGCAGCTACCTGATAAAAGTGCGATGTTTTGCCAGGTAATATTCTTAGAATGGCCCTCGCTATAAATTTGTAGTGGCAACTTGATTGTTAAATAAAATTTTGCCTCTATGTTTAACTCTAGCAAACTTCTGTCGATACCTAAGTTGTTCTGCGTCGTGCGCCGCTGAATTTTCTGGCAAATACTTCTGTCACAAGACATTATGTTCTAGCTGAGACAGTCCAGTTTCTGTCGAATGTATTCCACAGTTGCTTCGATCCTTTCATCCTCTGACATCGTGCGCTATAATCAAAAATACATTTTCTGATATCTGTCTCTTCTTTTTATTCAAATTTCGTTTGCATTTTTGCTTACGTTTCTTGACTATCTCTACTCACTTCTAGCTACTTTTCGTAATGGCTGTTTTTCTTGCTTTTTGCGTTTGTTTACTCAGTCTTTTCATGTTTAGACTAACTGCAAACTAAAAGAAGCATTTAGTGTGCCCCATTTGCATTCCTAAGAGTACAACGATGACTTTTAGATCGCCTCAGATTTGCCACTTGTATTCAGCATGTTTGCATGTCTGCTTCAAGTGAATTGCATGACCAACAGGAATAGAACAACGACGGTTACCGTAATATAGCTTTCAAACTAAGTTTCGGGGAGTCTATAAATAGCCTCCAATCATTTGGATCACGAGCAGCAAACAACAAGATTGTTTTTCTTTTTTAAAAAAAAAGGATTCAAATTCCTGGCATCACGTTGAAAACGTTTCCATTGCTGTAGTGTTGATACTTGAAGTTCTGCCTTCTCTTTCGACAAGGAAATTAAAGTCTCGATTGAGATCATTCTTTCATCAAAATTAGAGTCGTGGGATGTTGAAGGCTTGTTGGGTTCTTCTTCCGCACTATCTTCACTTTCTACTTCAAGCTCATAATTTTGAGATGGAATAGGTAAACTGTTGAATGTGCAATAGGTTGAATTGGAAGTGGAAAATTAAGGTATTGAACTGTTGCTCTTTTCTTCATTGACAATCCCGCTTTTAAAAATTGAGTCAAGCAGAAATAGCAGTTATCTTTATCACACAGAGAGGGACAAGACATTTTTGCAAAAAACACTTTTTCGGTATCAGAAGATTTCAAAACGTGTACATCTGCAATAATCGAGGTCAAACATTTTTGTCATCATAATAATATAAAAAAAATGATACTCTTTCCAACTTTACTAAAAGCGCCAATTTAAAATATATAGGTATTCTTTGTTTTCAGTCACATTAAAATGTTATAAATTAGTGGGAAACAACTAAATAAACAATGAATTTAGCAAGTTTAAATTTTTACTACAATAGCGCCTACGTCAAAATAACATTGAATAGAGCAAATATATTGCACAACATTTCCTATTACTGAATGTTTGGTTACTTATATGTCTAACTTTGTGTTAAAATACATGCTTCTGTACTTATGTATACATACTCATATTGAAAATCTATTTATATAATAATCCGTTGTTTGACGATAACTTACATAACCTAACTAAAGTAATCGTTGTTCATTGACAAACCGCGATGTAAGTAAAATTTCTAACATTTATTCCTTACATACGCAAGTTGTTAGGCCTTGCATAGCGTTACATTTAAGTCGAAATGAAAGCAAATAAAATTAGAAGACGTCATTTGTGTTATAAAAGGCTTATTATACATATTTAGACACACGGCATTTGCATGTACGAATATAAATTTATATGTGCACAATTGCATTTTATCAGGGTGTTCGTTGTGGGAAATGCAAATAGTCGCCTTGTAAATTAATAAAGCTGTTTTTATTAATATTTGTACACAACTTAAATGTTCATAATGGTTTTAATGTAATTGATTAGGACAAAAGATTTGATAGCATCACAGATAACGTAAACAAGTAAATATCTGTACACATACGAAATCACTTACTGAAATTTATTTTATCGAATGGTAAAGCAATCAAGTGACAAACTACATTCCTATTTGTATATAACCTTAAGGCTGGCGTCTCGGTACGCTGCACCGGACAATATTCACGTTGAAAACATGCCCACATTTTTTTGATAAGAAATGGAAACTATTAATTTAATTGTTATAAAAAGTACACAGTTATGTTAAGGAAACTTGATTCGAGGTCGTAGGGGGTTTTTAAATGTCTAATTGGGCTGTTTTTACACTATATACTGTGAATAAAATACCCCTTTTAGAGGTAAAAATAAATATTTTTTATCTGTAATTTTCAAATAAAGTATAGCATTCTTGCACCCCCCTTGACCTCAAAAAATTAGTTTGCATTGTAACAAAAAATACTGCAACGAAAATAATATCTTCGTTTGTAAATGGTATCCAAAATAAAAATGCGTGGACATTATATGAAATTAGGGTTACAATCAACTATAGTGTGGAGAAAAACCGTTAAGATGCAGAATTATCACGCCAGGAACTTGAATATTAGTGTAGCTTCTGGGCATTAGGGGGCACTGGAAATTGTGCGTATATATGTGCCTATTATTAATTAAAAATGTCAGGATAGGTACTTTTATTTACGCAAAAGTACAATTGCTCACAATACTTCGTCTAATAATAAAAACAGTTATATATTATTATTATTATATATTCAACAGTTTAACACTTTGCGGAATGTAATATAAAATATATACCTATAAAAAACAAAAACGATAATAAATTTGCTATAGGTATAATAATCTTACACATTGTTTACTTTCGAGCGATGTATATTTATAGCAATTTTTGACAGTTTGACATTATTTGAAATATGTGTGTTGTGATAACTGGACGAAAAGGGAAAACCTTTCTTGATTTAATATATGATATAATTAACTTCTTATAATGTTATATATAATAATATATAATCTAATTACGATTACATGTGTATTGTATTGTACTGAAATAAGTAAAATCTGCAGTGGTACAGCTTATATCTTGATAATCTCGAAGAGTTAAACAATGCTTCTGCTCGTACTATTATCAGAATATAATATCCAAACAATCACATAAACATGGATAAACTAGAAGATGGTATACCAACTCTAGGTATATTTTATTTAGTCTACTTCAGAAAATTAAATAATTCTTGATGCACAAATTTATTGAATTCTGCGACGGGACTACAAAGGCATTTTGATACCTATAAATATATATAGGTACATTTTTTACTTATTCAATAAATTTTGAGATTTACCGGTGCTTAACGCAAATTATCATTGTGTACATTACTCTAAATAAATACTAATTCATTTATTCATAGTGTATGATTAAATAATTAAAAAATATGTACCTATGTATTTATTAATAAGAGTATATTTGAAATATGTAAATGTACAATAGCTTAAATTACATCAATAACTTACGAAAGTAATTTTTATATTATACACGTACACACAAACAAAGAAGCTGCAAGATTTACTGTTGCAGAGCATAACAAAATCTATATTATTCCTACTAATAATATTTATACGTCTAATTTGCTATGATTCCGATTGATAATTGGTAGAAAGGATTAAATATAATACCTATACACGATAAATATAACAAGCTTTTTTGAAAACTTTTTGGCTTATGAGTCGCCATCTGAAAAAACCGCTAAATTTTTGCACTATACCAGTTTTTACAAAATATCTTCCAAAGTATTCCAATACTTCCCGAGATAGACCTCTTTGAATTTACAGATTTTTTCTTAAAAATGTAAAAATCAAAGATTTTTAGTTGGTTTTTGCTCGATAGTAAGTATATAGTGAATCCTACGCTAAAGTTTGACACTGCATTTATAGTAGAGGTAAATAGCTAAAGTTCCGAAGCTCCAAATGTGGCTTGTCGTCCAGACACATTTTGTCTTATATAACAAAATATCACCATTTGGTTCTTATAATGTAAAGTTGTGGTATATCTGACACTTTTGTTGATGAAACTTATGTAGTATATAATTTATTTATAATTATTTATCAATTATTTATTTACTTACAAATTTATTGATATATAATTCACAGACCTATTGAATATATGAGATATACAAACTTAGCAATAAATGAACTTTTTTTTGTTTTTAATAAATAGATACATTAATTTTGTCAGTATTAAGTTATTGCGTAACGTGTCTTCCTAAAAGACTACAAAAATATTCAAAAGAGAGTATCATAGTCTAAACGAGCTAGAAGAATCAGTTTGGTCTTAAACTTTAGCTACCTACCTCTACTATAAATGCTATGTCAGACTTTAGCGGAGAATACACCAGTTACTTACTATCGAGCAAAAACCGATTATAAATCTTTATTTTGACATTTTTAAAAAAAAATTCTCTAATTTCAAAGAGGTCTATCTCGGGAAGTAATGAAGCTAAATATTCCGTTTTTGTATTAAATTGTAGAAAATTTTCTCTAGTTTAATAAGAACGTAAACGGCTTTTTTGCTCAAACTAATACTTTAGGAGATATTTTGTAAAAAGAGGCTAAAAAATTTAGCGGTTTCTTCAAGATGGCGGCGTCTGCGGTAGTGGGGAAAATAAGAAAACTTGGGACTTTGAAACAGTGTACCAATCCATACACCATATCAAAATATCAAAGGTACCCTAATTAATTGAACCATGCGAGATTTTTTGGTATAGTTTGACTGGGCTATATGTATATTCTCCAAGGATATTACATCGGTGGTGTTTCTATCACAGAAAGTTAATATTCTATGTTTTAGATATCTCTTGAAGGTACTAGATTTGGTAGACCATATAAAAATATGGCACAATAGGCTTAAATTATGTGTTCTGCATGTTCAACCATTTCGTCAGGTAGATAGCTTCTTTTTCGGTGGTTTATACCAAAAATTCTTTATGTTGTCATTAGGTAATAGTGAAATATTAGGTAAGTCTATTAAAAGAATATAATAGTTGATATGTCATCTTTGGATAATATGGAAAATCAAAACCTTATTTTGGCAAACTTACTTCAGTTCGGTAAAATATATTTAGGTACGTTTAACAACTAAAATAATTACTTTCACTTCTGAATGTTGCGCATCTCCAATATTATTTAAGAAGATAATAAAATATGAATAATGTTAAGTACAGAAGCGCAGTTGATTTTTGCCAAAAACACTAGTGTCACCTATAGACAACCTATAATTAAACAGATTTACTATGAAAATTAATTGTGGACTAAAATATAAACGTAAGTAATTAATACCTATTGATCTTTTCTGGTTACATTCTGAATCATATCTCCTAAACACACAGTTAAAGTTACGAAAATCACAATATAAGCTGTATGTTTTAGTTCATATGTTCAGAGACCGGACACGAGCGGCCGATGACTCATCACCCACGCGCACTATTGAAATTTTGTATTTTTAAAAAGTTTTTAATTTTATTTATATAATTGGATAACAAGTGGGTGGTGATCTATAAAATACAAAATACTTTTTTATTTGTTTATGTTGTAGTTCAAATCGAGTAAATTCTCCGTACTTTATTAATCTTACGAAATATAAGGTAGGTAAATAGAAGAAAGGAATTTAACATTAAAATCGACTTTTTTGCTGTCCGTTTTCTCGACGAAACCAGATGTTGCATCACCATACGAATAGTGCTATTCAATAACTGCGTGATGTTATACATTATTTCTTTTGTCATTCATTACACAATGTTTAGAATAAAACTGCAGTCTATGGTCGACTGTTCTACTTTTTCTACCCTTTGTAACACATCACACAAAATGTCACTCATAAATATTTTATTTTCATTACTTTTTAACAGTTTTTGTGCGGCAATAGAAGCTTGATGGCATTGTCCATCATTCTTTTTACAATGACCCATGTTTTAAATCCAAAATTCATTAAACACATTACAAATTAAGCGAGAAAGAATACTTCAAACTGACTTGTTCTTTACCATGTTTATAGTCACATGAATTACTAAATATTGTTATTATTATTACTTCAAAAAATATTTTTTCCAAACATAAATTGTTTTATTCCTATTTATTTTATAAGGTGTACCTACTTGAAATTTTATAAATTGCTATAAATGAATGCTTGTATTTATTGATGCTTGACTGTTGAGATTATTTCTATATAGTCAGGTTCGTAATAAATACTAGCATAAATTTAAAATACCTATGTAGACAAAAACGTGTTGAAAGCGTTTCTTTAATAATTTTTTGTGCCTATTAGTTTTTTGTCTGTCTATGTTCGAGTTCATTTAAAAGCCCCAGATATAAATTTGTTGCTGTAATAGCAATCTACATTTCTATTGCTTCATCTCTCATCCTCAATTAAGTTCGTCTATTTGCCAACATGAACCGCCACATTACCGACACCTAATCCTACCCCCCCACATTATATTCTTCATCACCACCAAACTGAAAACTAAACGCCAGCCTTAATCGAATTATCGGACAGTGAGAATTATGCGTAGTTCATTAAAGTTATCAGCGCGTTGCACAGTTGAAGTTTACCTACAGATATGATTAAAATAGCGATAAAATATGCAACATCCCAATTATAGATCTGAATTTGCTTACTAAGGTGGTCTCGTCTGTCACTAACATTAGAGTTACGTTAATCTCGACACAGCAGAAATCCTTACTGCGTTAGTCTGTGAAAATTGCTACTGTTACTGTAAATTAAGTGTATTAATAATAAATTATTTAAGGTCATTTATAGTACTGCTGATGAAAATAATATTAAACAATAAAAAAAGAACACTACCTAGCTAGATAATTTATAAGTAGAGACTTATTGAAGCATCAGATAATCTCACTAAATAATTTTAGAAGCGGATTTCATCACAGCTTCCCAAACTTAAAAACAATAATTTTTTTCTTAAAATATCAATGATAAGAAACATAACTGATATAAAATTCGAAAACGTAACATTAGCAAAACTCTTTTTAAGATGAAAAGTACGTAATTCCGTAGTATTATAAAATAGAAAATGAAACAAACTAAAATTCTGAAAGATTGTGAATTTAATTGGAAGTTAAGAATGGAATTATTAAAGAAAAATTAATTTCTACAAATACTTAATTATTTATTAAGTGCTTAAATAATATAGCAATAACTAAGCAGTAACCCAGCGAATTATAAAATTTCGACGTACATTTGTTAACATTCCCGGGGTAACATTATTCGAAAATTCAATAGTTTTGGCGCATAATTGGTTAAAGTAGATGGACGTTGATCACCGTAATCGTATATTGAATTATTTAAAAAGGACCGTAGAAAAAACGTCATTCGAGAGTAGATCAGGAGATTATGGTGGTCATTTAATAGGACCTGAATTGCTTATCCATCTATCTCCAAAGACATTATTTAAAAAGTGGGTAACATTACGAGTACTGTGCACGGAACAACCGTCCAGCTGAAACCACATTTCATATTTATAATAAATCGTTCCCGTACAGCTGGAATAATGTTATTTTGCAGCAACTCTAAGTAAGTACCTATTCACGTTTAAATTACAGTTAATAAAAAAATGTCCGATTATTTCATTCTTAAGGATACTGCCCCATATTTTTACTTTCACGTTCGCGTGGTATATGCCAACGTAGATTTTCACGCGAACAATACCGACAAATTGCGCGATTATAATGGATATGATATAGGTTTTCGTCTGTGAATAGGATAATATTAAAAAATAATCATTGTAAAATTTCTTAATCATTACTTTGCTAAATTCCATACGCCTGTAATAATCGACGGGAAGAACTTGTTGAGACGTTGATATTTTGTTGGACCGGTACCTACTTATTTTTACGTAATAATTTTTGGACCGTTAACCGTTAATGTTAACTTGGTGATCAATTTGTCGGGATGACATACTAGGATTTATTTCAACCAAGGCGCATATTTACACTTCTAAATCGCTGATATTCCTATCGGGAACATTTTTGTGTTACGAATTGTATTTGCGCCCTGGAATGGGTCTTTCCTGATAATTCACTGCAGATAAATCCCTAGTTGCTTCCGCAGACTTACCACCGTAAAATTGCTTTATCATAAATAATTCCTTTTTCTGGTGTATAGTAATCCATCTTTAAATAACAACGGTTACCCACCTACCCGAAACGCGATTAACAAATATGCTAGTCGACTGGAGATCCGAGCAAAATTCAAAAGAAACGCAAATACAACTGCTATCCTTGTTGCACTGATTACTTTGCTTTCATTCCTACACCCATTGACCTGCAGATAGCAGGTTTGTTGTGTTAGAAAAGAACGTCATTTCTTGTTGCATCTAATATATTAAACAAGGATAGTTTTACCTCTAATACACTCGATCAAAAGAAAAGTTAGTATATTACTTTCTCGTACTAACACATAGACACTCTTCGTGTCCTCCTTTTATAACAATAGCGAGTACATAGTCAACTTGCAGCGAAGCAATTGGTATAACGCTGTAAGCATTTTGTAAACATTACTCCGTCATCACCTGATGAAGCTAAAGTTTGTCGAAACAATATTGTAGTGAACAATAAAGTTTGAAACTATTTTTACGTTATGATCTATTGTACAATGACTCAGATATACCAATTAGTTTAGAGAAATAAAGACAATCAAACGCTAGGAATCCGTTGTTTGCGATCATTAAAATTAGATCTGGAAATGAAATATCAAATACATTAAAAGTGTCCAATCAACGAGAAACTTCACTCAAAATATTTACATAGAATACTAACTTAAAGTTACATAATCATTGAACAAACATTTTACTTATTCATAAACTAAGACCGAACATATACCGTATAAATAAACATGTGATTAATTTATGTAATGTGTAAAAAAACAAGGCATTGAAGCTACGTTAATAAATATTTTCCAGGTATTAATGTATTTTTAATTTCTACTAAGAACATCCAAGAGAATGCCTAATATTTATTAAAATAAAAACTGACAAGAAAAAACAAAATTTTTAAAATATCCATACTAAGACAAAAAATACAATAGGTACCTAATCATGGCGGATGTATATTAATGAAGTGAGAAGTAATATCGTCCAATTCTGGTTAATCGTGCCTGTATTGTATAAAATGTATATGCATCTCAAATTGACGTCAGATTAGACAGGCGCGGGCGCTTTTTTTTAAAAATAACCAGCGTTTCGGATACGTAAACAACATTAATCTAAGATGTTTTCAGAGAGTCAATAGCAGAAGTCAATAGCCTAGATATTACTGTGTTTTTGCATGTTTTATATATCGCAAAAGATATTAATTAAGAGAAGGAATTGGTTGCATGTATATAATTCTTTTTATTTAAGTTTTGTTTTTAACTCTTTTTTTTTATTCTCACTCTTCATATAATGTAACATCGCCGTAATTTAAAGTGGTGGCATATTTTATATCTTGTCTTTTGAGATTTTGCCGAGAAACGTTAAAAATAATTTTCTTGCATCATCATTGTAGTTTTATTTATTTTTTTCCTGATAAAACAGTAAAATCATGGATTTATATGACTCAGTTAGTAAGACGTGTTTAATATATATTAAATTACCTAGCAAATTATGTGGAAAAAGTTCGTTAACACAGTTAATATTACTTATTTGGAAGAAAGGTCCAAACAGTGTAGTGATGGGTTTAAGGCTGTTCTTACGCTCGGATTGGCTACCACGTTGCAAGCGTTTGGAAGAAAACTAATTGTGCACTCAATTTTGTGAATTTTTGGTTCTAGTTGGTCTTAATATGTTGTTTAAAGATCAATGGATGATTGTATAACGATAGATTTTAAATATTAATAACTGAATTAATGCGATATTCAACCGGAAATCAACGTTTTTCGTGTAATTAAAAAAGCCAGTTTTAAATATGTTTGAAAAAAAGTAAAATTATACAATCATGCTTTCATATTTGCTGTTCAAGAATCCAAAATAAAAATTGAAAAAATTGCAAAAGTAAGCCAGTAATCAATTTTCCCCGAACCCATTGCAAGGCAGTATTTAGGCACTGGGAAGTGGCGCCCCCTGCATGCAAAGCAGAGTTCGCCAGAAATTACTTTTGCAAGTATTAAAAGAAATTGAAGGGGCCCAAAAGATAAACTTTCGTGTCGTTCATTATTTATGCTGCTATTTTTACATAAGAAACTAGTAAATTCCAGGCAAACCGGAATACAAAATTCTTTTTATTTTACATGAACGGCTGTTGATGTATGCATGTACAGTTCTGTGCAATAAAGTGGTGTACATGTCTTATTGCTAATTTTGTAATTATTTTGTCAATGTGAAAATTGTTTATTTTATCCTGTATTTGAAAGGTTCAATAATGCCTTCATTATTGACATTGGTCATCAAAATGATTGGCTCTAATTATCTTTTATCTTGATTATTATTATATTTGAAATTATTGTTTGTAAAGATATTAACATTAAATAAAACTTATTATATTATATAATTATTTAATAATCAACACGCAAAATAAAATACAAATAAAAATAAATACAAAAACAAAATAAGAAAACATTAATAAATTAATCATACTGCCGTTTTCTTCAACGACTTTATTTAAACGATGGGCATTGAATTAGTTAATTTTCATCTGCCACTAATTCTTCCCACGCCTTTTCTATATTATCCCAAAGAGATTCACATTTACAAAACAAATACATTGAGTGTATACTTTCTTAGTTAATAAATCACATATACCGTGCCTTCAAATACTTTCCTCATTAGAGTAGGCTGTTTTTAAAGTTTGTTAGGTAATCAATTTTGGTGTACATGCTAAGCTTTTGAAAACTTCAAATTATGATAGTTGTCATACTTAAATTCAAATTATAGACGTCTATTATTATTTACGTGCCAACCAAACTATCAAAATTACCTACTACCAATCTATATTTGTAAATGGTCAACATTTACGTTGCCTTTCTCCTCCTTCTTCTTGTCCTCTATCGCCTGTTCTCTGCAATCGGGTTTTCTTATAGGCATATTTCTCGTTTTTCTTGGATTCACAAGTTCAGGTAAAACACAATTTTTATAAAACGAAACTAGGTAAAGTCCCATTTCTGTTTTCAAAAAAAAAATCGTTTCGAGAAATAGTTTCTGTTTTTAAGGCCTGAGGCGTCCATACTGCGAAGATGCAATATGACCACTTAGTAACGTGTAACTGTCCCTGGATCTGATAGTACCATTTGTGACTGGTGTTCAGCTAGTTGTTTGTCAAAAAAAATATTTTCTTTTTCGTAATTCCTTCTTCAGGAGTAACCTCTCTCGCACACCAGGGACACTTAATTTCCACAATCCTCCTCTCTTCTATGAGGCCTTCTGCGGATGTTCCCAAGAAAGGAAACTTTGAGTGTATGAAAAAACCGCACGGCTGTATTTGCTTTCCAATAATTTCTTGTAGTTTTTTCTTGGCAACCTCCTTACTTTGTTTACCGTGTTCGCAAACACGGTAAACAAACTCGTAAGCTGTTTCTCGCCAAATCTCGATGCTGTCAGTCTTTTTGTCTTTCGAGGTACCACACTTCACACTGCTGCTGACCTCGACTAGTAAATTGAATTTCTATGATTTCACCTTCAGATTAGTGTAGCCTTTTTAGAAATGCCGTCTTTTCTAAATTAAACTGTCCTGGAAGCATATCAGGTTTTTCACAGTTTTCACCATAATACTTACCACAACTTTTTAGTTTTTCCCCACTTGTGTTATTTTTGAAGTACTTTCGAACGGCCGTGGATTTCCATTTGGCTTTTTTTCTTTATTTCGAATTTCTATTTCTGTTGCAAATTTTCCCGGACTGATTCCATATCCAAGATGCTTTTTCATTTTATATGTTGGTCTCTTTGTGCTGTGGCTTACCACGGCGGCGGCGGCGCACCTACTTTTCTTGCAAAAATTAATTCTTTTACCACTACCAAACTTAGCAATGACTGAGTTGAATTGTTCAACGATGTTGTTGTTAACGTCATAAATTAGACTTGATGCATGTCTTATAAGATGATTTTTATAAGTCAGTAGTTTGGTATATAAATCTAAAAAAAGCATATTAAACATAAACAAGCCTAAGCCTACAAATCATGTGAATTTCATACTTGTTCCTTTAATGGATGACATTACGCAGCTCGTAGGAACATAGAACTCTTCGCAGAAGTAACCAATCTGTCAACCAATGTCAATTGTCAATATCACCTTCAAGCAATTTATTTTTTCGCTAAGTGGAACTTCTTCGTTTTTCCTGAATGCTATTGCTTTGCTTATTGCTAGGGAGCGGAATCGAGCGAGCTAAACTACCACGGAGCCACAGCCGTGAAAAGAAATAATGTAAACAACTGCGTGTTGTTTACATTATATCTGAATAGCACTAATTCATAGGGCGAACTGTAACATCTGTTTACTCCAGAGAATCAGAGAAAAAACTGCCTGCTGAAAGGAATTTTATGAATAAAATCCTTTCTTCATCGGCGTAGGTACAAGGGTGACGAGTTTTTAAAATTCATTATATTTACCTTATATTTCGCAATATAATATGTATGTTTCAATAACATACGCATACATTTTTAGTTATAATTTATTTAGATCTAGAACGTTGTTCATGTTACTTTTTCTGAGATAAAAATTAATTGTCAGTGATTCCGAAATTTATTGCAAAGTCTGTAAAATATCGTCACCTAGCTTTGCTAAAACATACACAGAAATAGTTTTCATGCAGAGAATTTCGATAGTTTACAAAATTTCGTTACATGTTTAAATGACGATGCTCGAAGTATTTCTGAGTGCAAGGAACTAACACAAATCCCAAATTTAAAAAATCAGTTGTTATTCATTCAGGAACACTTTGGAAATTTGCCTAAACTAATGACATATTTTGAAAATCGAATCTCAATTTAAAAAATGAGGTGTGGCCACCACACGACTTTCTTATACGTATGAGCGTTTCAAACTATACTATATATTTTTTACACAAAAATTATTCAAAATCCTATTCTAAGTACTTCTGTTCTCTTAATAAATCGCTATAGAATGCATACTTAGCAAGATATTCGAAAAAAGGACTACTCCCTAAGAGTAAAAGTGTTACTTCCGGTCCGAATTTTGAAATTTCATATATTCAAAAAATATTGCAAATCTAGCACTAAATACTTTTGTATTCTTGATAAATACATATAGAATGCATAATTTACGACATATTCGCAAAAAATCGCTATTCGATAAGAGTAAAAGTGGTAATTCCGGTCTGAATTTTGAAATTGTTTTTATGCAAAAGATATTGAAAATTACGTTTTAAATACTTTTATACCCGTAACGTACCTGTCTAAAAAGCATGACATGCGAAATATTCGCAAAAAACTGATTTTCGATAGGAGTAAAAGACCTACTTCCGGTAGCAGCTTCGAAAAACTTTTTAAATAAAATTGTTCTCAATTTTAATTTCAAGTACATATGAATTCTTTATAAATTTGTTTAAATTTAGTAGTGGACGAAATATTGGCAAAATTTAATTTTTTCACTGAAGTAAACTGCTACTTCCGGTCTACCGATTTTACTGAAAAACTAATCAGATCTCAAGAGGGAGATTAGACACGTAAATACAAAATTTGGAATTGATATCTACAGCGGTTATCGAGGTCACATAGAGACACACATACATTTTTTAAAAACATCTTTTTCGGTATCAGGGGACTTCAAAACGTGGACATATGCAAAAATCGCGTAGTCGACAATTTCACATTACTTCCTTATACTACGTATAAGAAAGTAAAAATGGATTAACCACATTAGATGTGGCTATTAATAACTAAAAGTGACTTAGACGCAGTTTTTAATAGAAATCCAGGTTTAATAACATTGCGGCAATTGTGTATGCTAATGTAGAAGGGACGTTTTCTATCTACAAGGATGTACTTAATTCAAAGAGAACAAGTCTTACAGAAGAGAAAATGAACAAATAGTAGGGTATTTTGTATTTTATAATCACCAGCCACTTGTTATTCAATTATATAAATAAAATTAAAACCTCTTTAAAAATACAACATTTCAATAGCGCGCCCATGGGCGATGAGTCATGACTCGCTCGATTCCGCTCCCTACTTATTGCCCAACCTAATCTTAAGTGATTTTTCTAAAATGAAAAATATCTCTACTGTGCTTCTGTTGACGATTCTGTTTTGAACATTGCTAACATTTTTAATTTTTTTTTTTGCTGTGGCCTCAATATCCAATGACCGTAACGCAATTTTATATCATTCGCGTTTTGATTTACCCCTTCACAAGGAAGGCTCATAGCAATGTACAAGACAGACACGCAGAGAATTCACGTATGTACGTCTTGATAAAACAGCAATGAAACATTTTTTCCTGAATTTCTTGGCGAAGGTTTAATGGTCCTGCAGTAGTGTCTTTATATAATTCTCTGAGTTTCTTGTAGTAGTTGCGCATCAAATGATTTTTACACTCAATTTTCTTGACGACAACAGTATCGTATGGATTTGACTCCAATATTTTCTTACAGCAGTTGTTATCTCCGTCAGCAATTACTTGATGGTAGATCAGTTTATACATTTCCTTACTCTTAACGAAACCTTCTGCTAAAATATCGGCCTCCATACTTAAAGAAGATCCAATCCATTTTTTATAGCATTTGTGAGCTTTTGCAGAATTGTGAATCCGCCGTTTCTGCCAACTTACAAATAGTGCAAAATTTATTTTGAACACCAAGAAAGAGAACTTTTTTCCTCGATATTCCATAATTGCAGCAGCTCCCGACAAAGAATCATATTTACTACGATGTGATCTTTTGGGCCAACAGCCGTCTGCCACGACAGTAATCATCGGAGTGCCATATTGACCCACATCTCCAACGGCAATGGCTAACTCCCTCTTTTCCTCAGCTGCTGGTCTCATACTTTCCAAATATTCTGCTCCTACGCATCAGAAATCTTATCATGAACAGTGTTTTACATACGGGCTGACATGCGAGGCAAGTCTAAGGAAGATGCAATTTGTTCCAAATGTGAAAAATCAGACTCTATTGTCATAATCTCAAGCACAGCGTCTTTGTTTACTTCGTCATTATTGTCGTCAGAGCTATGTATTTTTAATGTTCTATTGCACATATTGCAATATAAACCGGTGATTTCATCTTTTATCAATCGCAAATTAATTATTTAATGAGCAGTTAAACTTGGGACAAGTGGTTGTGCAACTCAAAAAGAGACTTCATGATGTTTATTTTCAACTAAACAAACAAGTCATACATATATGTATAATGATAAGCTATATACCGGGTGTCAACGAGATCATGTATCAGCCCGGCATTTATTTAATACCTAAAATAAATTTTGAAACTTTGACCATTTATATGATTCATTCATTCTTTTTCAGTTCATATTCGGTCTCTACTGAAAATTTTGACATTTCTGTCAAAGGTGGCGGTATCTATCAAATTTATCCATTAAAGTGAAACCGCTTCCTAACAATTGCCGAACCAGAAAAACCACCAAATAACCTATTTCTCACATTTACACGCATTGGCGAAGGAAACATTTATTTCAGAATAGAATTACTATACAACAAAAAAATTTATTGTTAAGTTGGTTTGAATTTAGACTACTTTTAGAAAATTTTAGATTTTCTACTATACCTATCTACCACTAAACCACAGCATATTTTATATCACTTGGAAGCTAAAAATTATTCCAATTATGGCAGTGCAATAAAAAATAGATGTTACAATTAAAATAAAACAAGTAAATTTAAAAAAATAAAAAAAAAATTATAGTTTAGATTGTACTGGGGATGCATGAATTCGTCATTCGTTGCTAGGAAAGAACGCAAAACAGGTAGAGTAGAGGTACAGTCTAGTTATTTTAATTCTCCTATCCTCCCTTATAACAAAACGGAGTCCACATTTGTATAATATGTCTATATAAATTTTACATTTTTAAATAAACTTTTATAGTCACAAATATTTTACCCATTTTAAAAGTATGGTTTATATAACACTACAGTGGTCAAGATGTTTCGAAAAGTTTCACAGCACTACAACCTCAATCTCTTGTATGGTAATTTGATAAGCTTAATGTAAATATATTAAATACTTTATTTTTTAAAAATATTTGTTGAAAGGTCATCGTTGGCAAAGAGCGGTACAGTTCAGGGAGACTAAGTAGACAAATAAACTGCCTTTAAAAAAAGTAAGTAACTTCATTCTGCATTAGGCCGCAAATTTTTCTAATTGCTCTCGTACCTTAGCTAATACATATAGATCCATACCCAGGATAATTTCTACCATTAATCAAAAAACCACAAATGCTTACCGTATGAGATTTTGATTCGAAAGTGCGTGATTTTCCACATCCATCCAACGACAACACCTGTTGTTCGATTTCGCCAATATCTTTTTCAACGTCCTAACCCAAAATTAGTTTAAAAATAGGAAAAGGTAATTCAGAACGAAAGCTTATAACAAACCTTTCTTTTTAATGGAAATGTTTTACGTTTTATTCTTGACGCATTTAGTCGCAGACGAGGTTTGCTACCCCTACGGTAGTTAGAATCGGTTTGGGAACGAATTAAAACGCTCTCTCTGCTAAGAATAAGAAATAGCCCTCAGTCGGTCGGTCCGGATCTGTCAAGCACTCTCATAAACTACAGTGCGCAGGTATTGAGCGCATATTCACCCCACTCTCCTCCACATCGAACTATCTCTGTCTCAAGTTAAAAGGGGTTCAAACGTTAACGTAACGACACTTCGCATGAGACAACGATTGCTGTTCCCCGCACACTTGCCCCGCCAACCAATGCAAGTGATTGTGAGAGAACAGCCTTAATATTATAGCGCTTCTGTGTCAGTGTTCGTAGTAATGATGATGTGTTAGTGCCTAAAATTGCTACCTGAATAGATGCACATCTATTGTATTCAACACTATAATAATAATAAAACGTTAGTGTTGCTATGCATAAGAAAGAGTGCTTAAAATGTAGTAATTTGTCAACAATTTTAATTTTTATTCTTTTTATGTTAATAAAGTTAATGTACAAGATTGACTTTTTGGATTAGCATGTAAAATGTGCTCAAAATCCAGGATTTAACGCAATGTTTGACAAAACTTATTTTGGCAATACTAAATGAGAACATATAAATATTTCAAGTTATAGTTGCAAATGCCCGCCCACTCTTTCTTTAGATCTTCTTTGACCTATTCTTATTCTTAAATAATTGGATATACAGTTGATTTTGCCACTTCTGTAATAGATAGATATTTGTAATGTATACATATCTTACTTAGTGTTTTGGAGATGTTCATAACAATACTGTTGTTCCCATTTTTTGAGTGTGTAGCGTTAACATTATGTACATATTTTAAACTATTTTTCGTATTGAAATGGTATGAAAATAGCAATTTTACTGACATTTGCAAAACATATTATTTCCTAATGTTAACAACCCTCCACTAAAGAATCTAAAAAAATAATAGCACTTAGTTTTTGCTGCTCCACCTCATTACGCAATAATGAATTAATAATAACGTCCTACGCTGTTAGAAATCCATCTGTGGGAGTACTTGAAACTCAAAGTACCCAATAATTCAGAAGATATACCCAAGAATAGGTTAATTTCACTAGAAACCATTCACAACGTGAGGATCTTCGGGTATTGTCAGACGCTACATAATCGTCATTTTGAACATTTACTTATAATTTACTGTATATTAGGGAATTTTCTCTTTATAGAAAACAAGTGAATAATGAATTTAATTTTTGCATTTTAATGAATTTTTAATATCTGTGAAATTAAGCATGTTTACAATTTTATACCGGTAAAAGTCCAGAGTTGAGATGATTTAAATCATTTGAATAAAATCAGAATTTAAATGAAGGTGATTTTTATTTTAAAAAATCCTGATTTTTCTTCTTGTAATAGTCTATTATAGTTTTTATTATATTTATATACAGTGTGCTTACCGACGACCTGCGTATAGGGCTTACTGTGAGATAAAACGACGACACCGAGAGTTTGTATGAGTTAGTATGAAAAAGCAATATGCAAACTGCTCCTTGGTCGAGTGTAGTGTTGGAAAAGAGGGGATTCGAGTAGATTTACGCTGAGGCTAGAACGGGCTAGGCTGACTGTCCGTTTAAGCAGGGCAACGAGGATAGAAAGCGCAGCTGTACTGCAGTTTGTATACTGCTTTCTCGTACTAACTTATACAAACTCTCGGTGTCGTCGTTTTATCTTACAGTAAGCCCTATACGCAGGTCGCCTGCAAGCACATGGTATGTGTTTGCAGAAAAATAAAAAATAAATCATTTTACATTTATCAAATACAAAGAAAAAATAAATAAACATAAGAAAACTATGTTTTTAATATTAATTCAAAAATACATTTTGTTTTTTGCAGAACTATATTCTTCAGAAGATTAACTAAAACGTTCGTGATAGGATTGCTAACATGCAAAAACAAAACCATAGAATGTGTCAGCGGTTTACCAATTTCAGATTTTTGGCAATATTGAATCAGTACTTTTTTATGAAAATAGAATAAGATGCTTTTATAAAGAATCAGTATTTAAAATTTAAAATAATCTGAATAATCATGATTTTTTATAAAAAAAAATCTAGGGTTTTTGATTTTTTTTAAAAAGTCGTGATTTTAATCAACCCTGGTGGAAACAGGCATAAAAAATATATAATAAAAAAAAAAATAGAACAATTTTATGATGTTAAAATTGTGTTCATATTTCTGTAAGCTACAATGTCACATATGGAATAGTAAAAACTAGAATAAATAACACTATTCTTGAATTATTAACATGAAATGTGCCTGTTCACAATAAAAACAACCAAATTCGTTATAAACTTGTATATTGTGAACTTAAAAAATTCAAACTCGCTTTTAGTCGGCCGGCAAGAAAGAACTGCTTTAATTTAAATTCCTTCTTTTGTGGAAGTGGTTTCGAGTTTTTTCTTCTTCGCTCTGCACCGGATAGACCAAATAGAATAGAACAATGGACTTGTCTGCATTCCTCGTTGGTGTTCTTTATTCATCGTCAGTGACTACTACACTCTAATCGCAGTAGTAATCCAATATAAAAAGAATCATATTTCCTCTGCAACTGTTCGAAAAACACTCCTGCTTAATTAACACTCCTATAGAAAGCGGTAATATCTTAACAATTCTAACAGTAATTTACATAAAGAAATGTATTTTGGAATAACTTTAATTTCGCTCAGTTATTAAGTTATTAAAATGAGGTTTCCTTCCTTTCCCCTTGAATGTTTATTAAATACATTTCTTCATAAGGAAATATTTGATTTAAAGATACAATAAAACAACAAGCTCAGCTGGTATTCAAGATTTTATTAATAAAAAAAAGGCGAAATTAAAGCAAGTGTTGAAATTGTATACGTCTTCTTATGCTGTTAAAGACCTGTGACAGCATTGCGGGAGTTATTAATGCAGATTCATCAATAATTCGTTGCTGCATATCTTGCAAATTAGCAACAGTAGTTTTAAATATTCTATTCTTTAGATGAGGAAACACGAAAAAGTCCATAATTGTCAAACGAGGCGATTGTGGTGGAAATTCAACTTCCGTATGTAAACTTATAATCCGATCGTCAAAAAACTCACGAAAAAAGCTATATTTTCTTGTGTTGTGTTTGCCGTTGCATCATCTTACCCATATTGTAATTCATATTTGTGCAGCTGTTCAATAAATTCATTCAAAATGTTTCTATACTATACAGCATTAATTGTAAAATTAAAAAAATATATGAGTTCAACATTCTACGACGAGAAACTGCTAGCCAGGCACCAAATTTTGCAGAATGCAGAAATGATTCAACAAAAATATGAGAATTTCGGGCATTGACTTATCCCGAAAGAATGAAACCACGCTTCGTCAGAGAAATGTCAAATTTAACAGCTCATTATCTTGCATTAAATTATTTGCAAACCATTGGCGGTTAGCAAGACGTTTAGGGTAGTCTACCAGCAAAATAGCCTGATGTACTTGCATCTTACGAATGCATGTGTAAGCTTTTCTTTAAAATTTTCTGGCGTGGCCCATAAGAACGTACAATCTCTTGAGAAAGACGTTTCACAGGTTTTGTGGTTTCATTTTCCATACGTTGACTAAGTACGTGATTTATGGCTCACAGAGACGGTTTCGCGAAAAACACCAACAAAATTGGAAAGGCAATTATAAAATTTTACCTAA
The DNA here is from genome assembly GCA_963170755.1 of Amphimallon solstitiale. Lineage (NCBI taxonomy): Eukaryota > Metazoa > Arthropoda > Insecta > Coleoptera > Scarabaeidae > Amphimallon > Amphimallon solstitiale. The sequence goes on from OY720679.1 coordinate 150,181,052, forward strand.
AAAATACTGAAAAAAACCCCATTTTCGGCAGATGTCGGATGACATTCTGATATTCCATATTCCTTGATATTGCTATTGCTTTTCTATTTCATGTGTGCTTTAATTGAAATCTTTCACATTGTTCCTCGCTGATGAACCCAAATTTTCAGAAAAATAGATCCGGTGTGAACTGAGAATATGTAATTTTAAACTATCATTGAACCTTCTAAACATCTCTTCTTAGTTTGAGTCTTATAAGTTTCAAACAAATCTGGTTATCACTAGTTTCAACAGTTTGTTGATACCAGATCCTACGAGTACAGCTTTCTTCAGCTTTGCTTCGACTAAACCCGAAAATGTTTAAATACAAATGTATTTAAATCAATGCGTCAGGAAGTTGTTTTGTAAATAAAGCCCAATGTAATATGATGCGGTGGAAGCAAAAGTAATTTCGACTTAAATAAATTTTCTTTTTAAATGTTTTTCATTCAGGGTTCAACACCCTTCCTTTTTGGTCCATTCCTTCTCTTTTTGTCCCAAGGTGAATTCCGTCCACTACTCTCTGTTAACCTAGCAACATATATTTCAACTCGAAATCACTAGAAACTGTCTATTTGCGCTCAGAGTCAAATCTGTATTAAATAAGTAATAGTAGTTAAAGAATTCTTAACATATTTTTAAATAATTAATAATAAAATATAAATAACTATATTAAAAAAATAACACTAGCCGACACGATTATTATAACTCACTTAACAGTCTAAAATTTTAGTATTTTGCTTTGTTTTAAACATAAAAACTGTATTCTAACATAGGGTATGACGTCACATGTTCAAAATAAAATTTATATCTGTTTTCACTATGATAAACGTAAAATTTGATATTAAAAAATTATTCTAACAATTATCCATTATCGAGGCTATACCGTGAAAGCCAGCGGACCAGCCACGAACCAACATTGTTCCTGGAGAATTTAATATAAAATTTGAGCTGTTACTAGATTCTAATATGATGATTCTACCCACTCTACACATTAAATTAGGATTGAGTAAACAGTTTATCAAAGCACTAAAAGAAGAAGGCAACTCTTTTAAATACTTAATAATAATAATAATAATAATAATAATATCGTTTATTGTCCAACAGTTTCCCATTTACAGGACAAATAGAAGGAAATACATACAAACAGTGCATTAGAAACAAAAATAATACAGTTAACAGTTAACACAGAAAAATATACAGAAGTAACATATAATGAAACATAATTACCTATTCAAAAAAATATATCCTCGTAGTGCAGATCAGCGGCACGACACATCGTAGAGAGGGGGGAGCTCAAGAGAATATTGGTTCTGGGAAAGGGCAAGGAAAAAGTGTTAGTTGAACGGGAGGATGACCTAGGAACGAGGAAACTAATCATGGAAAGTAAGAAGGGACAATCAATCATGCCATGCACCAACTTCCAAATGAAACGGGCTCCATGTATTTCGCGTCGATAATCCAGAGGTTGTAGAACATGTCTTTCCAACAACGACGCGTAGTCTATGTTCCTCTGCGGATATATTCCATCCAGTTTAAATGACAGGAACTTAAGGAAGCGTCGCTGTACTTTCTCCACCGCGAGTTTGAGGTATACATAGTGCGGTGACCATACCGAAGATGCGTATTCCAGCTTACTAATAACAAAGCTGAAAAATAATACCCTCAAGAGGTTAATGTTCTTAAAATATTTGGACGTTCGCAAGATGAATCCTAATGTTTTCGAAGCTGAAACACAAAGGTCAGCAATATGTGGAGCAAAGCTTAGTTGGCAATCGAAGATAACCCCAAGGTCTTTTACACTATCACACCTCTTCAGTCGCTCGTTGTGAATTACATAAGTGGATAATATAGGAGACTTTCTTTTAGTATATGATACACTGCAGCATTTGGGAATGTTCAGGTGAAGATTAAATTTGGCACACCAATCGATTATAATGTTCAGGTTGTTTTGTAAATTAACAACCTCATCACTGGTAGCAATGGACATATAAATCTTGAGATCATCTGCGTAGGCGAGCGCAGGGCAAGTTAGTGATGTTAAAAGATCATTAATAAAGAGGACGAACAACAATGGACCTAAATTGGACCCTTGAGGGACTCCAGATGTAGGGAAGAAATCATAGGATCTATAGCCATTGTAAAAAACATAAGTACATCTGTTATGTAAGTATGAATGCAATAATTGTAAAAACGATGGGCTAGAGGATAAGGGATAAGGGATAAGTTTCCTAAGCTGTCTGATGTGAAAGTTCGCGAAGGAATATTTGTTGGTGCACATGTTAGGAAGCTGTTCAAAGATGAAAGTCTTGAACGTAGCATGAATGATTTAGTGCTGGAGGAGTTCTTTCGTGCTAACTTAGGAAAGACGAGTGATGAAGAGGGGGAAAGGTTCCATCAAGAGATTGCAGAAATGGAGAAACGATATCAAGACAGGTGGGATCCCGTCATGATGGGAGATTTTTTGCTGGTTTCTTATTAGAGAAGGCAACAGGCAACATAAACGGAAGAAATAACTATTGATGCAAAACTTTAATACATCGGCAATTAAGTGTTTTTGTATTTTTGATATTAATTAAGCGTTCAAGTAATTGTTATGTCAGGATTTTTGTATTTTTCTATTTCTTTTTATAACTTCTGTACATACAATATTATTGTTTATCTACTATCGGAATATGATTACAACTCTAAAACTAGACGTGGTGGAAAGATTTGATTTTTGGGTATGCCTTCAGTTAAATCTGTAAGAACTGCGCATCCATTTTTACAACAGTTACTAAAAAAAAAAAAAAATTTGAGCTAGTTAGTTATTTTTAAAGCAATTTTTCATCATATCACCCTTTATTAGACTCAATACAAATTTAATTCACTTTAAAACTCCATGGATTAAAAGTAAAAAGTATTTTATTGTCCAAGTTCAAATATTATCTACCTGGCGGTTGCAGCTAACCACACAATTCCCTGTTCGTGTTATTAGTGATGCATTGACCAAACAACAGTACCGTGTCCTAGAAACTGCGTTTCGCCATTGGCCGTATAAAATCACTGCCTTCGCATTGGCGCACATGTCGAGTCTACACTGTGTATGAAACTTACCACATTCGATGTCCAAATAGGATAAAATTTTATTTCTCTTCGCTTTCCTATCGTATAATTTTACTGCGTTACTTTTTTATATACAACAAACTATTCAAATTGCATTCTGCTAGTAACTATGTTGTCAGCAAAACATATTAATCATCATTTAATATAATTTGTTGTCAGTTATACAGGTTGTTTTATTTCGTTTATGCCATCCTCTACTTATTGTTTTTTTATTTATGATTTCTGAATTCTATATGCAAATTAACAAATAGATAATTAAAAAAAAAGTGTATTTTATTATGTTTTTAATGTACATTTTCTTTGTTTCAGGTGAGTAGTTACTACCCCGACGAAAGCCAGACCGCAGTTTATGGCTACGAATTTGCCGAAAATAAGGTTTGAAAAAATGATATGATAGAAGATATTTTTTGTCTCTTCTTTCTCTAATATATGTTAAGTTGCCCATAAATTTCGCCTATAAATTCTGATCTTCCGCCTTCTTAAAATGCGGATATAGATTAAAGAGTATCAAGGTTATCCACCTGTCACTGTCAAAATTTATCATAGAGCGATACGGTGATGAAATTGAATAACAAGTATAATTAAAAATTAAAAATAATTATGATTTATAGAAAATGTTCAAAATGGGTCCACCATTCTGTTGAATGCATAATGCAATACGACGTTTCATGTTGTTAAAAATATTCTGCACTATATTTGGTGTTATTTCATTGCATTTAATTGATGGTTAAAAAAAGTACGAGGGAGGAGTGGATAAGGGAGCTAAACAGTTGATCAACATACAAAAAAACAATAATAATTGAAGTTGACGTTGTAAGTAAACAAAAATTCAGATTGGTTACGTAGAAACAAAAAACTCAGCTTTATTGTTTTACTTGATCGTACTAAAAAAACAAGGTCCAGCTAAATACTGACAATAATCGGGACGCTTTACCCTCGGGTGTTCATGTTGTATTTGTATGTAATTATTCAATAATAGTCTAATAACACTTATAGTCCGTGTAAGCTTGCATAAACCTTACAGTAAATATAAACTAAAAGAGTCGCTTTTCATAATTTAAAAAAAATTCATATACATACAATTAAAATGGAAAATATGTACACTTCAGATATGATTAATTTTTATGTATCATGTTTACAATCTCTGTTTTAGTAACCAGAAAAACTAACTATTGCAAATTACATGAAAGAAAATTTATGGCAATACGGAATCGTATAATTGAAGGGGCCCCTTTATCCATGAAAGATTATAAAAATGTATTACTAAAAGTGATATAAAAGAAAGAGCCAACTAATTTACTTATAACATATTTATTGTTATAAATACGAAATCAAATAAATTTCTTCCTTAGAAATTAACATTAAAATTCCGCGAAGTCATTTTACCGAGCATACGTCTATGTATAAGTCGATCGAAGCCGCCAGAAATGTGTATAAAATTTCGCATTTCTGTAGAATAATTAATTGTTCATATTAAAACTGCCGTATTGTCTTTTTTACTCTGTAATATGATAAATGAAAATTCTAACTATATATCTTAATTGTCTATTTATGTATTTCTGCAGGTCGTTTATTTTCAATTTATAATTTATTTTAAACGTATGTATATAAATCAAATGGAATTTAACCATGCTGACTTTTCTTTTATGTACATATATAAAATTTTGTAGATATTCATTAATAAGGAAACTATTGGATCTACCGTTTCTTTCTCCGACAGAAGCACCCGTAGAACACGACGTGCGTTGTTCTTTCTCCCACAGTGTGTCGGTATTAATTAAGCACAATCGTAATAAGTCAGTACCGTATTAATTTACTTTGACAGGTGAGATCGAAAACATACGCATTTCATACATGAGCGACCTCTACAACGTTTAGGTAGACTCTGCAAATAAGAGCGAACAAGGCTGCCTATCTGCACGGGCGTAAATGTCCCCATAACAATCACCTAATATTTATTAAGTTAATTAATATATCAAAAAATGGAAATAACGCGGATACATGAAATAACAAGAAAGAGAATAATAACTGGTAAATTACAGCGGAATTTACCCGTTATTATTCTCTTTCTTGTTAATTAATATATACATAGAAGACTCATTACAAGATAATGGTATGCAACTGCTATATGATGCCTCAAAAGCTACATCTGCCGATTCGATTTTGTTTGTTTAGGTTAGCATCGTCCTTTTTAATGTCATTGCCTTCGCCTGCAGCAGTTTCTCCATTTTTTCAGTGAATACTACATTTACGGCTTTTTAAGTTTGAAATCCAATAATTCCAGTGACCTATTTTCACAAAATCCTCTGGCATATGCATATTCAGCGAAAAATTAACAATATAATAATTAATACCTTTTTCGCATGCAGACCAGACCGAATCCTTATCGCGAACTGCTCGCTCGGAAACTCTCATTCAACAGAAAACGTATTGCCCTAGTCGGTGAAAACTGCTCCGAACATTTTCACTTCTATCGCGATAACAATGGTAAATATTAACCAGGAATTGGGCCGAAAACGTGTCCACAATCTGATTCGTAAAGTTGAAAGGAAATATTCTTCCGCATTAGATGGACCAGTTACGATAAGAAGGTGGATTCGAAGCGTATAAATTTTACTTCTAAATAAAAATAGGTCATACATACAAATGTCATTACCGACCGGTATAAATTATAATTGTTAACACGACAGGAGTAAATATTTGATTCACTGAGAAATAAACAGTAGAGAAAGAGAAGAAATCGTTTTTGACTTTTCTATCTGTGTGATGGATATATTAGAATATAAAATGAGGGCGCATTTTTAAATGGAGCAAGGTTAGTTTTTGATCATGTGGCTGATAATTAACTGTTAAGGACGTTTTTAATTACCTATACCTAACTTTGAAATTATCAAAGAAAATATTTTGTGCACATCTTGGCACTGGAAAATTAAAAACTTCTTTATTCTACACGATCTAAAACAATGAACTCGTGATAACATAGAGATAATATAATTCACATAACAAGTAATGAAAATATAATCGTTGTTTACCACGATGATAATTCAAAAAAGAAATCTGAAATTCTATATGAAATGTAAAACTGCTTATATCAACATATATACAGTGTGTAAATAAAGTAAGGAATAATATTCATATTTTGTTTATTATCGCTGTTTGAGAGAAAAGCTCGGACAGGTCAATTTTATTTTGTTCCTCCGGATTTTATGGATGTCAATTTTTTTTCTTTGATTTACTACTATGGGACCTAGGACGTCATCGACTTTTTCAAATGGAACCTCCTTATTTTTTTGCCAGAAATAAAAAGTATATTTTTTTCTAAATTCAGCAATACCCCCCCCCCCCCATATGTGGTATTTAAGATTAATAGTTTTAGAGTATTAAGCGTGCTATAATGACAATTGACATGTCAGAGTGCAGAAATATCGACAAGAAATGAGAGATAATGTTTTGGAAGAATTTCAACTCCGACTTTATCATTGCCAAGAAACAAATGGGTGGCAGTTTGAACATTTATTAAGTAAAATTTTTTAATCTTCCCAAGAATAAATTATTACTATTTGCTCTTTTGATTTTCAAGTTTAATTATTGTTGTCATTTTAATACCTATGATCCTCCGTATCTCTAAAACACTAATTTTAAATACCACATATGCGGTATTGCTGAATTCAGAAAAAATGTACTTTTTATTTCTAGCAAAAAAAATAAGGAGGTTCCATTTGAACCTCATAGGTCCCAGAGTAGTAAACCAAAGAAAAAAAAATTACATCCATTAAATCCGGAGGAACAAAATAAAATTGACCTGTCCGAGCTTTTCTCTCAAACAGCGATAATAAACAAAATATGAATATTATTCCTTACTTTATTTACACACTGTATATATTATTAATTTTAAAATAAATAAGAATCGTAAAAATAGTTTCAAATAATTTTTATTGTTCACTACAATATTGTTTCGCCAAACATTGGCTTCATCAGGTGATGACGGAGTAATGTTTACAAAATTATAATAGCGTTATATATTTAACATAAGTATGGGGGTTCAAAGAGTTTTTACAAATTTAGAGTGGAGTGATTTAAATCTGTTTGTTCGTTTAGTATCAAACCTATTTTTCTATGTCTATTAATTTCTAAAGCTTCAAATATATTGGTATTTATTATTGTTGGAAACTTTAGGATAAATTAGAGATAGAGTTTGCAATCTTTGTTTTTGTGTTAGAATTTTGTTTATTAAATTTATTGTATATCCATTATTGGCTGCTGTATTGTATATTCAATTTAGTTCTATGTTAAAGTTATGATTGTGTGTTGGTTTATGGTATATAGCAAATTCATGTGTATTTGTTTTGTAGGATATTGTTAAATGTAAAAAATTGATTGACTTATCTTGTTCTTTTTCTGTAGTGAATTTAATTTTTGGATGAATGTTGTTAATATGTTTCGAAATGTTTTTAATTGTATATGTACCTTTAAAACAAACTAAAAAAATATCGTCTACGTATCACTAATAAATGCATTTATTAAATAAGGGGTGTTTACTTATCTCCTTTTCTATATGGTTCATAAAAATATCTGCCATTCGAGGATATTTTAATTTGTTTCAAAGGTACGGATAGACAATTAAAAAGATTTGAAAATCATATTAACATTTATCTAAAAATAAAATTGACTACAGAAAAAGAACAAGATAAGTCAATCAACTTTTTAGATTTAACAATATCCCACAAAACAGATACACATGAATTTGCTATATACCATCAACCAACACACATCGACACAACTATACACATAAGTTCTTTTCATCGGATTTCTCATAAACTAGCAGCATACCAAAATCTATGATGATACATAGACTAATAAATGTATAGAATATACAATATAGCAATCGATAATGGATATATAATAAATTCAATAATCAAAATTCTAACACAAAAAAAAGATCGCAAACTCTATCTCTAATTTATCCTAAAGTTACCAACAATAATAAATACAATATAATTCAATCACATATTTAGGACCAATATCAGTCAAGATCGGAAATCTAATAAAAACAAAGAACTCGCTACAAAAATACATTAGGAGTGACCAAGACAAAATAGAAAGAAAGTCTGAGTCAGGTGTCTATATGTTAACATGTGAATGCAACAAAGTCTATATTGCTCAAACAGGACGTACCTTTGAACAGAGAATTAAGAAGGAACACGAAAAAAGCTACAATGATAAAGAGACGGATTCAACATTTGCCAACCATTGCATAGAACTAAACCATATATTAATAATTAAATAAGAATTTAAAATTTTACATTTACAAGATAAGGCAAAAAAAATTAATTTATTTGAAGTTTTAGAAATTAATAGATATAGAAAAATAGGTTTGACATTAAACGAATAAACAGATTTAAATCACTCCTCTCTACTATCTTTCTAAATTTGTAAAAACACCTCGTCTTTGAACCCCGACACTTTGTAATATATATATATATATATATATATATATAACACTGTAATCATTTTGTAAGCATTCATTTGTACTCTGTCATCACTGATGAAGCCAAAGTTTAGCGAAACAATATTGTAGTGAACAATAAAAATTATTTGAATCTATTTTTCCGATTATCATTTATTCTAATGAGTAGTTTCAATTAGTAATTGTTAATTTTCTTTATTTTGTGGATTGTTGGGCGATGTAAATAATATATTTTTCTTTATTAGCGGAACGTGGATGTTCAGGAACGAAATGGTCGATTGTTTTTTTAATTATTTCCAAAGAATTATCCGGGTACGTATCCCCCCGGGTCATGCAACAAACGCAGTGAACTTGTCCAACAAGTTTTGCTAGGCTGTGACCAAGCGACTTATATTCAGAAACACAAACATCAACGGAGAATTGGTATGCATGTTGTAGATATCGTTTTAGTTTTGATACAGACGTGTCTCAGATCAAACATGCATTCTCTTTTAACCGACGAAATGTTCGTAATTCACTTGATTTCACCTTGTAGAATTACAGAAAAACACAAGTATGTTATGTAAAGATGTGAAATTGTAACATGTATTTAGAATTTTAAAAAGTAATTGAGAGTTTTCTTCTGAACCATACGTTAATTTATTAGTTTATTACAAATCTTGAATATACTTATACAGGGTGGTTCACCCGGGAACTGAATCGATCGATTGCGGAAAAACTGTACCTAGGAATGATCTGAAATTTTGACACTATACTAAAGTCGATGGGGGCCATTCGCCTAAAATATTTTCAAGATGGCGGCACTCCGGGCTATGCCGGAAGTAGGCACCAATCTCCTAATTTTAAATAGAATATACTGTATATTGTCTTGTTAAAAATAATATTTGTTCAAAGTGGTAACTCAATATGGCCGCCGCAATGCATAGGCGTGCACAAATATTTTGTATAGAGTATAATATGTACACTTCGTATGTTCTCGATAATCATTCAAAATAGGTTCTTAGTCCAATAATAATTAAAGAAATATCATGAGTGCATTATTTTTTCAATTGTTCTATTCTTTTTAATATAGTAACATTTATTCTAACTGTATTAAAGAAAACATTACAAAAAAAAAACCAGCCTAGGAAAGGTATGTTACGCCACTGAACACATAATCAGACATGTCAGATATATGACAAGTTATTCAAAATATATACTTTTTAAATTATTATTGCCTATGTTGAATGCCAATTTGGAATTAACTTTACCGATGAAGAGAAAAGGTGAGATTCTTCTATTTTGTCGTTTTAGAACGCCCACAAGCCACACAATTCACCATTATAAAAACACTATATTGACATAACTGACCTGCCTTAAAGTGGTAACTTCCGTCTAAATAATACCTATTCCCCCACCACTTTAATATCTCTCCTATTCTATTCTTTCCTCGTAGGTCGAGACGTTGGTTCCTAGCTATGCTACGATCCGATAGGTGGCGCTGTAGCCAAGTTATTAATAAATTGGGTATTTATGGATAAAAATGACTCATATTCACAATATACGTTGGTTTAGTTCCAAAAAAAGAGAATCACAAACCCTGGATACGATAGGTGGCGCCACCTACCGGAAAGGGCAGAGCAACGTCTTTAGGGGCCAGCTAGTATGATTATAATTTGTAAATTAAATATTTACGCACGCCATTAGTGACGTTTGGCAGACGTTTCCAAGTTGTAATAATAATAATATTATTATTAACTGAGTCTAGCCAATTGAATCTGTTTACTCTTTCGATATCCTGATCATTTAGTGTTAGCTCTTTATTCAGGTTTGATGATAATATGTACTTTGGTTTATCAACACTCCAAATCTCTTTACTCATTTTTCTAGAGTATTAAACGTTTCTCCCGTTGTTTTTTTCTCATTCCTACCTGTAATAAAGAATGTCATCCGAATAAGCAACAATCTGTCTCTTAAATTAAATAGCAAAAGATGGCAGCATCTGCTACCAGTTTCCTCTAACTTAACAAAAAGTTTCGAATTTTAGTTTTGTGAGTATGTATATTATGTTCATTTTAAGAATAACCCCATTATGAAACACGCTGTAGTTTTTATAATTTATTCTGAATATATTTTAATCTCAATTCATTTATCTTTATTTATTTTAACTCTTCATGTTTTAGTTATAGGTGCGGTATGCAATTCTTGCGGTACTGCACTTTCCCTTATTTTATCAATGCAATTAGTATAATATTTACTTGGGTTGGGTTGCACAGCACAAACATTAAAGAAAACCGAAATTCGCATCACACAAGTATTTGTTTAACAACCATCGATAACTTGCGAGCGCATCGTTTTAGAGTAGTGGTTTATTTTGTTTTATAATAACAACTTCCTTTGAAGTACGTGACTAAAATGTAAACTATGAACTCCTTCAAATATTCATAATTGCATTTTGATTTGAATATTATGTGCATTTTGTTAGTCATGCTCATGAGTCATGAGTGTTTTTCGTATCTTTTTCAGATACTTAAGTAGTGGCGAAAATAAAAATCGCGTATTAAAGTTTATAATAAACACGATGAAATGCTGAATATTTTTCTTAATAAGACTCACTAATTCAGTAAAAGTCATGATATAAAGGGAAATCAATATTACACACTATTGTGCTATATGCGTCACTAGTGTTCCGCAATGATCAATATTGGGGCCTTTGATGCACATTTTTAATATAGTGATTTACATTATCACATTAATACCGAGGCTTTGTTGTTTGTTGGTGATACTTTACAGGTAAAAAAGTACTGAGAAAAACTATATTAGTTGCAAAATTATTAATATATTTTAGCACCTTTTCACGGTGGCAAATTATGGTGTTGAGTTCCCGTAAACAGCGTCTAACCAGTTTAATTTGTGTAGGCGTATTGCCTCTTCCAAACGCAGACTTTAATCACGACAGGATATTCGATTATTTCCACTTTTACAAAAACACTGACATCGACTCTCAAACAAAAACTGAGCGTTCAAAATTAGAAATTTTCACAGGCATCATTCAGCGCATGCGCAATTACATTACCAGAAAGGTTTTGACTTAGTTATTTTTTAAATTAAAGACTATATTTTTAGATGTATTATTATGTGACATATAAATCAGTGTTATGTATGATATTCTCTATTACGTTTTGTAGCTTTGAGTCAATTATATCTGTCTGCTTTCACAATTTATAAGGAGTCAAAATTGTCGCACATGGTGGGCGCCAAAATTGCCGCATTTACTGGGCACCAAAATGGTCAAAAATAGGTCAGCTGTTGAAGTAATGTTTAGAACACTTACTGAATAATGTAATCTGATGGTTATGTATTAATAAATTCGGGATATAGTGTGTTGTGCGAGAAAATATTACTAAAAGAAAGTGTTTATTTAGCGAAATAAATGGCTATTTATCTATAAGAGTAAGGGACCTACTTCCGGGAAGAATGTCTCTAAACTTAGTAACTGACCAGATATTGGTAAATTTTAATTTTTTCGCTGAATTAAAGTGCGACTTCCGGTTTATCGGTTTCACTGAAACTCAAACGGGCTCTCAAGAGGAAGATTATACCCGTAAATATAGTTTTCCATTGATAACTTTAGGCGTTTAGCCGCTATCGTGGTCAGAGAGAGAGAGAAACCTTTTTTAAAAACCTCTTTTTTGGTGTCAGGGAACGTACAATACAATGAGAGCTTATGCGAAATCACGTAAGAAGAAAAATAATATTTAACAGTCGGCAAATCATACCCAGCCATATAAAGAATTAACATAATGTTAATCATTTTTATATTTCAAATATAAAAATAATGAAAAGAGTGTAATACTGGAAGCCGTTACTTTGTGATACGACTGTGATAAGTGATAACGACGAGTCGACATTTGCAGCTCACATATAACAATCACACAAACAACCACAAACGATTTTGTAAATATGTTACATTTTACCGGCAAAAGTAAGCAATTAGACATCCTAGAAGCACTCAAAATATTGAACGGCTCTCGTCATCCAGAATGATCGGGACTGATTTGGTTTTATTTAGTTCAAAAAAATAATAAATCTAAAAACTAGATGTTTTCATAAAATATTACAAGAACTGGTACACAGAATAGACGGCAAAGAAGCGGTGTTCCTTTTTCTTGCATTGCGGATATCATTGAACCAAAAATCTCTGCGCAAACTTAATGTTTGTTAAAATTTAAATATTTTTAAAAATCGATTTAAAAGAAAACAATTTTACTTTAAAACGTTATAATGCAAGTTGCAATAACTATTTATCATAGCAAAAATAATATCAGAAAAGAAACTTGGCAGTATAAATTATTAATGTTCCAGTAAACTTTATAAACATAAAGGCATTGACTGAGTGACTGACTGAAGAACTGACTTCCAACTGTAAACGCTCTTTTCATATATTAATGGTAATGACATACGTATGTTGTGTGTATGTATATATAGTTATTTAGGCCTGCTCTAGTAAAAGGCAAAATACATAATTAATTGTAATAAACAGATGGACGTGAATTTATTCCTAGCGTTGACGGACACGATTCTCTCTAGTTGTTCCATCCTCTACAATAAATGCGTATGTTTTAATTTGTAAATTGTTTTCGACACATTCTAAATTTGTAAAATAAATTGTTTCGCACAAATGAAAACGGTGCATATTGTTCACAGATGCAGATATGTGTAGGTTTGCGCTGCGCTGGCAGAATAGCTTTTATGTAATTTAAATCGGAATATCTGTAAACATTTATCTAGCTATGCGAAACATTCGATGTATTTATGGTTAACTTGAGATGCTGCATGCGCTCCGTACAATTATGGGCAATTAAACGGTTGTTGGAAAGAAGCGGTAGTACAAAGAGTACAAGTTGTTCGCTTGGCAATGTTATTCTATTTCACGATTATCAGAATGTTCTAACTTAATAGAAATGAAATAAATTTAGAGTTGGTTAAAGGAAAAACAAATAAGTTGCCATCCTGCAAAGTATGTTATATCTTACTTAGTGATGGCTAAACATTTTAAAATAGTTTTTGAAGTGAAAACTTCTATGGGCGGCGTTGATTGTGGGCACTGAACGAGACTGAGCCGTCACGCTCGGCTATGTAACGCTCGTTCGGGTAAAGTCGGCTCGAGTCGACTAAGGGAGCGAGAGAAATATAGTCACTGCTATACTCATTCGTTTTTAGAGTTTAATACAAATCATGATCAGACCGAGCAAAATGTACTAGAATAATGTATACACAATAATAATAAATTATATTACTTTCATATACGTAGTATAAGGAAGTATTGTGTTGATGAAAATTTTCGACCTCGAGATTTTTGCAGATGTTCACGTTTTGAGGTCCCCTGATACGGAAAAAGCAGTTTTTAAAAAATGTCTGTGTCTGTGACCACGATAGCGGTCAAACCGCTGGAAATATCAATTCCAAATTTTGTATTTACGTGTACAATCTCCCTCTTGAGATCTGATTAGTTTTTCAGTAAAATCGGTAAACCGGAAGTAACAGTTTACTTCAGTGAAAAAATCGAATTTTGCCAATATTTCGTCAACTACCAAGTTTAAACAAATTTATAAGGAATTCATATGTACTTAAAATTAAAATTGAGAATAATTTTATTTATAAAGTTTTTCGAAATTCCTACCGGAAGTAAGTCTTACTCTTATCGAAAATCAGTTCAAGTCATGCTTTTTAGACAAGTCCGTTACGAGTATAAAAGTATTTCAAACATAATTTTCAATATCTTTTGTATAAAAAAAATTTCAAAATTCAGACCGGAAGTAGTTTTACTCTTATCGAATAGCGATTTTTTGCAAATATATCGTAAGTTATGCATTCTATACATATTTATCAAGAGTACAAAAGTATTTAGAACTGGATTTGCAATATTTTTTGTATATATGAAATTTCAAAATTCGGACCGGAAGTAGCACTTTTACTCTTAGCGAGTAGCACTTTTTTGATAATATCTTGCAAAGTATGCATTCTATAGGGATTTATTAAGAGAATAGAAGTACTTAGAATAAGATTTTGAATAATTTTTGTATAAAAAAATTCTTAAAATTCTATAATTAGAAACGCTCATAAGTAAAAAAAAAGTCGTGTGGTGGCCACACCTCATTTTTTTTAAATGTAATATAGAACGAAAATGGAAAATATAAATGTAAATGAATATAGAACGAAAAAAAAGTTGTATTTCGTATTATTAACCTCGCCTTGATGAAGTTTTCATTTCTGCCGTGTGGTCTTAAGCACACCCATTTTTATGCATCAAATTGAAGTAGAACTTTTTTCGGAAATTGTAAAGAATTCCTCAGAAAATCCGATAACAATGGTGGTTTGAGATTTCATTATTCAAATATTTAATTCATAAATATTTAAATATGTATTCGAATTATTTGTTTTTTGGTATACAACATTGGGGGACAAAATATCCAAAGTGGTTTTTTTTGGCTTGATTCATGTTACTTTCATCAAATTCAACTGATGACTCTCCTTCGTTTTCCAAGATATCTTTTAGGTGCCTTTTTGTTTCAAACAGAGATCCAGAAAATCGTTCATTCTTTTTAAACTTTGGATCTACAAATGTGCTAATGTCAAATATTTCAAGTAATTTAATGGTCGGGAATAATACACTTGGCTATATTTCACACCGTTTTATTAGAATTATCTAACATATATTTCGGCTGTTATGTCATTATCAAAGACTTCTCTTTGATAATTTTATTTTATATAAATTATTTCATAACAGATGATTTCATTATGCAAAATACAGCCAGAAAAGTTTTACCGGCCACATTAAATTTAGTTCATGTCAGTGCATGTAACTAACAATGAAGATTTTATACAGGAAGTTCCGAGGTATGTATTCAGTAATAAAAATCAAGCACATAAAAATAGCGCCATAAAGAGCAATGACTTGCTAATTGCATATCTAAATAAAGAAATTTAAATTTTTAAGATCTAATCCAAATGACTTTTTCAATTGAAAAAATCTTTATAAGTAAAAATTATACGATATGAAAATATTAATTATTAGATTCCAATTCTTTGATGTTTTATTGTATGATATGATTTGCTTTCGCTCTTGTGACATCCACCTATTCATTTTGGCATGATTTCAACTGTGCTAATTGCTCGTATAATGGCTTTTATTTCCTCATGATTTTGCCAGACTTGTTAGTTGTCATTAACCCATGTTTCGTAACACACCTTTTCATTGACGACATCGCAAGTGTTCTTTAAGATGGACATCTTTTAAAAAAAAAACTTTTATAGGATTCAATAGGTTGAAGGAATAACTGTAGACGAAGACAGTAATAAATTGACGTAGTCACCATACGGCTTTATTGTTGGACGTATGTAATTGAATAGGGTTTGAATATTGTCACAGAGGAATTTTGAAATATTATCTGGATGAAAATTATTCCAAAGCGGCTTCACAACATTTTTCTAACTTTAAAATTTTACGTACGACACTAATTTTTGCCGATAGTAGCCAGTGATTGATCGATGAGAAAAGATTTACTTCCGGGAGAAATTTTGGAAAATCTTTATTCAGTAAAGACATGTCACATTCAGCTTTGAGTATGTTTATATTCCTTAAAAACATTGGTAAAATTTGACTGAAAATATAATCAGATCAAAAGTTTTGTATTGATAGCTTTAAACGTTTGGCCGCTGTCGTGGTCACACATAGTCGTGTTCGCATCACCTTTTCATCGTTATCATGGGATTGCAAAAAATTTGTAGTCGAACATTTTGAATTATCATAATACTGCCGTGGTTTGCAAACACGCAGTACCTAAGGAAAAGGAAGAACGATGTGTGGAGACTTGCTTATTCATACGTGCGCATGGAATTTTCTATATACAACTTGTTATTTCCTGTCCAAATTTTGAAAATCTTCATATATAAAATTGGATGTAGATTAAGGACTAAATACTTTTAGACTCTTAATAAATCTGTAGAAAATGCAAAATTTGCGACGTTGTTCCAAAGATTTGCTTTTCGATAAAAACAAGAGTTTTACTTCAATCTACGAGAGTTATTCCAAATCGAGTTCTAGCTGTTTTCATACTTTTTAATAAATCTGTGTTTAAATGTTTAATTTGTTCGCCAAAAAATTGTTTTTTGATAAGTGTAAAAAATCTGATTGCGCTTGGAATTTCGAAAAACTTTTTTAATAATGTTTATTATAATATCATGCTGTTCAAAACCCGCATCTCTTGAGACAGACATAAAAAATGAGGTGTGGCTACCACACGGTTTTCTTATAGTATGACCGTTTCAAATTATACAATTTGAAGAATTTTTTTTATTCAAAAATTATACAACGTGCTTTTACTCTCTTAATAAATCTCTACAGACTTTGCAAAATATTCGAAGAAAAGTGCTAGTCGCTAAGAGTAAAAGTGTTACTTCCTGTCGGAATTTTGAAATTTCATTTACACAAAAGACATTGCAAATCCAGCTCTACATACTTTTGTACTCTTGATAAATATATATAGCATGCATAATTTACGACATATTTGCAAAAAATCGCTATTCAATAAGAGTAAAAGTGTTACTTCCGGTCCGAATTTTGAAATTGTTTTTATACAAAAGGAATTGAAAATTAAGTTCTAAATACCTTTATACTCGTAACGTGCCTGTCTAACAAGCATGACTTGCAAAATATTGCCAAAAAACTGACTTTCGATAAGAGTAAAAGACCTACTTCCGGTAGGAATTTCGAAAAACTTTTTTAATAAAGTTCTTCTCAAATTATATTTTGAGTTCATTTGGATTCTTCTGGGAGTAGTTGACGAAATATTGGCAAAAATCGATTTTTCACTGAAGTAAACTACTACTTCTGGTCTACCGATTTTACTGAAAATACAATATTTGCAATTGATAGATAGAGCCGTTTGAACGCTATTGTGGTTAGAGAGAGAGAGTGTGTGAGAGAGAGAGTGCTTTCTTAAAAACCACTTGTTCGGTATCAGGGGACTTCAAAATGTCTGCAAAAATCTCGAGGTCGAAATTTTCATCATCACAATACTTCGTTAAGAAAATAAAAAGCGAATTTCAAATTAGTAAAGCTGTTAAAAATAACTATTACATGCTATTTTTTTTATGGTTAGATATTATTTGTCATTACAGCCAACAGATACCCATAAATGTAATCTCTTTATATTTTTCATCAAATTTGTCTAAGGAAAATATGCCATCCAAATATTGGCAGAAACATGTATCTACCAAATTTCGTAACGAAATATTTGTACAGAAAACGATCTCCCTTATTTTTAACAAAATATATACTTATTTGTAAATGCAAAAACGCAAAAGTTCAAAAACATATTATATAAAAATCAATATTACATCACAAAGTTGTTTATTGCATTTAACAAGTCCCTCATACTTCCTCGACTTGTGTTAAATCTTATTATATATGTATATACTTACGTAACTTTATTTAATACAGATATACATACAGATACATATTTCCTTTTCACATTTGTGATGTGTTGGTATACTTCAAGTATATATGATCAGCTATTTCTAAATTGAACGAAACGTCTCCATTTTAGCACATAAAAAATGTGTTTACTCATTCAAAATAATTGTCAATTTTAGGAAATCATTAAAGCCACAGCAAAATGTGTATAATTATACATAGACCATAGATTGGTTATTGGTCAATAAAAGAAGAAAGGAAGAATATGATGTAATACACTAATAAAGTAGGCAAAGAATTACCCAATATTTTTTTATATAGAAGAGTAGTTTTTGCTGATAGTACAGTCAATATGTAAATTTTTTTGGAAAAAAATACGACACGAGTCTAAAACAAAACTGTAAAAAGGTTTTTGAATCAATTTTCTGCGTAAATGGTTAGAATATAAAATTATTTTCTTTTAATAAAATTACACCATAATAATTTTAATTTTCCAGATTTATTATATTTGTTGATGTATGTACGCAAGAGAAATCATACAGTCCGTATTGGAATATAGTAAGCTAAGCAATGACGGTGTTCCGACATTTTACCAGGTGTTCCGCAGGGATAAATTTTAGGCCCTCTTTCATTATTCTTACAACTGAACGATATTATAACTTTCATAAATGATTATTTTCTTCTAAGCTAGGCTGATGACATGTCAGCTGAATCTGTTGCTTATCCTGAAAATGGTGTAATTAGAAAATGACACATATTTAAAAAAAAGAAAGCTTTTTACGTGTTATTAATTGACCTAATAAAACGTATTAATAAATGCTTTTTAGTCCGAAATATTTTCTTTATTTTGATTCTTGTATCAAAACGTGTCCGTGCTTCCGCGAGCGATAATATACACATAACGAAATTGTGTACAAAGCAGGAACTGCTAATTATAGATTATGCAATTACAACTCAAGGCATTTGACTCGTGTTACTTGTCCGTCTAAATCACTAATCCAATATAAACACATGCAACGCTACTCATAGAAGAGATTATTCGTCTCCCACAAGCAAATAAACAATTATTATGTCGTTAGAACAAAGAGAGAAAGATATTTCATCCTAATGTTGCGTAAATTCTCTATTTGAATGGCGTAATAATACAAGGTGCAATTCCGAAGGCACAAGATACAGTCTGTTTGTTAACATGCGTCTTTCGAAGTGCGAATATTTTTAAAATTATTAATTCCGAATTGCGTCATTTTTCATTCAAAGTAAATGTCAGAGTGTACAACTATTCACAATGAACTTCTCAAATGATAGTGTTTATAAGAAATATTATCGACAACCAAAAATTTCCTGGATTTAGCCTTGCTGAATAAGGTAATTGGAACTAGTTTGGAGATTATCTGGGTCTTGTATATAGTAGACAAAGATTTGATTATTCAGAAGTTTCTGGGGCCTGTGCAACAACTTCTGTCGGTTAGTGCCTATTCCGTCAGCGAATACTTGAATCACATATACTGTGCGCGGGTACTTAATTAAATTAGATATAGGATGGTTGTTGCTTTGTTTGTGACCATTTCTTTAGTATTTTGCTGACGGCTTTAGGGGTCTATACAATGAACGTAACAATTGGAATTTTAACTAAATATATATTTTGGTTTCCATCTAAGAGTCCAAGAAGATATGAGACATTCAGTTTAATTTAAATAACCCATGGCTTAAAAGTCAATCCTTTTTCTACAGGTGGGAGATATTTTATAGATATGAAGTTTGTTTCAACTCAAACTGAAGATACCACTAACTACATAAAAATTTCTCAAAATTTGAGCAATTAATAGACAGTAAGATATGCAACTATAAGTTAATTAATTATAATTACTATTCCATTTTGAATGAAAATCTGATTATTCCAGCTTGACACAATCTCCACAATATCATTCACATTCCAATCATCTAACTTGTAATTACATTCCATATTTCTCAATAAAACTCTATATCGCTTAACGAACTCATCAACGGACGGATTGAACACAAATAAAATGTATAAAGGAGTACAACTTTCGCTCTGGGAGAACGACTAGAGAGTTTTCAAGTTTCGATCGGTCGACACTGAATCTTCATAATGCACACGACGACAGCAAAACAAACGCGCTTTTAATTTACCTTCATTTGGAGAACAGAGAACTTTCGACGACGAGATGTATTCCGTATTGATTCTGATGGTATTTCACAAGGTTTTAAATACAGACAGAATGTACTTGCGAGTAATTTTGCATTTCGTTCTGTATATTAACATAGCAATGAAAATGAGATATATTTGCATAAAGTTTGTTATTTTTTCGCCATTCATTCCTATCTCTTTATATTTAGATTTGAATAGAATTTACAAATATTAATGTCGCAAAACTACTACGTAAAACTACAGTCGTTAGCAAATTTGATTTTTCAACTTCAAGCAACTATTCAACACTAACTTGACAAATATTTTCAATGAGTTAAGAATGCAATCCCCAATAACTAGAAGAGATTACCAGTATGCAAAAAAAAAAACCCTGACAGATTGGTGAGTAATGATATCGATTGTTGGCCGCATTTGCTGTCAAACGCCAGTGTTGATCCTCGCTTCGTCACTCGATGTGCAACGCCGTTCTACTTGCCAGTCTTTCGGACTGATGTGTTAATGCGTTCCGCTGTGGTATATTGTCTATGGAAGTGGTAATAAATATTTGGTGAATACGTACTGTACGATGTGATATTGTCCAGTAACTTTTTCTATTTGACTTTTCTTGCTAAAAAATGCATTATTATACATTATTATTATTTCTATACAATCTACTTTATTCCTTCCCAGTTTTCTATTCTTCTTACTATTACCTCTTCCTGATCTCGCAATCTATTGTTCGGTCCACCACTACCTCTTGACTTAGATATAGATAATATCCACTGTCATAAATATAGAATATAATGTCACAACAAAATGCAAAAACTGATAAAGAGAACTCTTAACAGCAAAGAAGAAAAAATAATAATATGTCTAGATATTAGTAAAAATAATAGTTTGCAGGTTGTTTGACAGAAGTATCCTAGCGATGATAATATAAAAAAATCCACTTTTGGTTTGACATAAATGAAATTTTTTTTTTTACTCGGCCAAGCCTGCGCGAACACTCGGTGTAATATATAGAACAAGTTTTCGTATAAGTATCACTTAGCATTTCTTTTGTGTAAGTTATATCAATTTTTTGTGTTCTGTCATGGAAGACAATTAAAAAGACATTCGTAATTGTCACTTTGCGACTTTAATCGTAAATATCTCGAAAATTATTGATTTTAGCCATTAATTATATCTAATAAATCATTGAATATCTTCTAAAATATCTATGATTCGGCATACATATGACATACTTAATATGATTCTCTAAAAAAAATCTATTTGATAATAAAAAAAAATTACTTGGCTAAACATACTTGAACACTCGGTATATATTAGAACAAGTTCCGCATATAATTATAACTTTACATTACTTTTTTTAAGGCATATTAAATTATTTCGTATCCTGTCATTGTAAACAATTAAAAAGACATGTGTAACTGTCACCATCTCACTTTTTAATGGTAAATATCTCGAAAATTATCAATGTCAGCCATTAATTATCCCCAATAATACATAACCTCAAATCCAAATTTGAAGTAATATGTGGGAGGGGGGAGGGGGGTTTGATTTCAAAAAACATATCTTTTGTTCCAGTAATTTATGAATCAGAGTGTATAAGTGTTTTGTTTTTAAATTGTGAAACAGTAGCCACCCTATCACGTACAATGCGCGATTTTTTATTTTCCATTAAACGGTAAAGTGTAACTTTACTTTGTCCGATCGTTGAATCACCCTGTGTAAAAAAAAATCAAGAGGAAGTTGACTTACAAACAACCGTAATTCAACGTGTTTAGGGGAACATATCAGAACAGTTTTGCAAAGGTATTGAATTATATTATATATCATTTGTGTGTTATAAATATTGTTGGTCAAGAATTGAGGATTTCAATTTTTTTTATTATTTCCTTAACCACTTTTAGTTGAGCAACTCAATTACACCAAATAAATCTAACAAATATTTATTAAAAACGGGAATGCTTATCATTATTTTGATGCAAATTTATCGTACACACAAAAACTTGGGGATAATGAATAGTGTATTTTATACCGCCCCATCGGGTCACCTGCCGTCGCCGAGCACACTCACTCCATGATTTTAAATGACACCCTGTATTTGTTTTTGCTGATTTTAAAGAGAACAATTTTATTTCTTGATCATCATTTGTTTTAAATGACAACCTTCACTATCTTTTTCAGTTTTTAATAGATCTTCTTACTCCTTAAACGGTGATGTAGAAAAATTGGTACCTTACTTAACAAATTTTTTGAATAAATGACTCATTTACAAAGCAACAATTATGGGAAACGTTTGACAGTATCTAAATTGTAAAAAGCTATTCTAAATTTTGAAGTAATTTATTCAACTGAACTAGGAAAAGTTTGACAGTTATCTAAATTGTAAAAAGTTAATCTGAATTATGAAGTTAAGAACAAAAAATTGCACGGGAAAGAATAGAAATTTTAATAATGGTTGAATACGACGATAGACTAAGAACTGATGCGGAAACATGTGAGTTATTCAATCAAGCACATGCTGATAGGCCCCCAATTGCAAGATCTACACTAAGTAAATAGGGCGCTAAGTTTACAGAAACTGGAAGGGTAAAAGATTTGTCTCGAAGAGGTCGACCACGAATAAGTGATGAAACAAAATTAAAAGTATTACATGAAGCAGAGGAAGACTGTCATATTTCTACAATGTAACTTGCTCTAGATAACAACAATTGAGTGGCGAGCGCTTTACTCCAACCTAACGCCCTTAGATTTTTATCTATGGGGTTACTTAAAATCAAACGTTTATTTCAATGGACCCAACAACTTGGAAGATGTACAACATGGATTTGTGATGCAATGCAACAAATTAGGCCAGATATTATTGAGGGCAGTATAGAAAGTGTTTACTGCCATGCTGGTTAATTCCAAATGGTTTGAGGGGGGCATTTTGAACATTTGCGTTAAGTTCTGTTGATTAATTTGTTAAATATGTTTTGTATGTTTTTTTTTTACTATGTTAACCAAATTGTAACTATTAAGTTGTGAAGTTAATGTCATTTATTTTTTAAAAAAAATTATGTAAGGTACCAATTTTTATACATCACCGCTTTAGCAGTAAAAAGATCTATTAAAAACTGAAGAAAATAGTGGGGGTTGACATTAAAAAAAAATATGATGGCGTCATTATGTAAAAACCATTGACGTCATTAAAAACAATTTTCTTCAAAAGAAGGCATTTCAAAAACGAAAATTAACCTGTCCGACCGATTTTCTTAAAAACATTATAGAATTATAGAATATGAATTTTGTACGAAACTTTATCACCACACTGTATATGTATTTTTATGACGCTCATTTACACTGTAATGTAAAAAGAGCCTCACGACCTGATAGCACTGCTTTTTCTATCTTTGGCAAACACATCCAAGACAACAACCACGCTTTCGATGTGAATACGGGGTTCAAAGTATTACATTTTGCAAA
Organism: Amphimallon solstitiale; assembly: GCA_963170755.1. Lineage (NCBI taxonomy): Eukaryota > Metazoa > Arthropoda > Insecta > Coleoptera > Scarabaeidae > Amphimallon > Amphimallon solstitiale. The sequence continues at coordinate 150,204,719 of OY720679.1, forward strand.
TAAGGGATATAACGTTAATAACTTGGAGAATCTAGAAATTCTGAAATTAAAAACAAATAGAGATCAGAATTATATTTTGAATACCCTATTGGTACCTGATGTCAGACCTGTTTTCTCTGTGTTCTTTCACTAAATTGACTTCATCATCTCTACTATTTTGTATATATCATTTTGTGAATTTTTCCTGCTTGTGTGTTTCTATATTGGTACTTCACTTCAATTTTATTAGTTACCTACAACATACTCTTTGGTCACTTCTACTCTTCACATGAAGATGTCTCTGTTATATTGAATTACTTCAAACAACATTAATTTTATTTTATTTTCAAAAAGAAAAATTCAAATTTCCTTTCATGTAATAACACATTATATTTTCGTTTGCATTTGTAATTGTTCGGCTCACTCATATTCAGGAAAATATATATAAATATACCCAATATTTTTACAAACTTAACTATATTCACTATAAATATATTTTTTACAAATCTGACCTTTTTTGAATTAATAAGGTCACTTTGTGTTTGACCGTCTGTTGGTTTTGTCCTATTTACAAGATTTTAATGTGTTGTCCGTTCTTCTTTTTCAAAAAAAATTGTTAAGTATAACAAGTTATTACACTAACTTTAATTCAGTAATTAACTCAATTCTGACACACATAAAGGAGTTCGAAGTTTTGCTTTAATGTTTTTGAAACGCTCGGTTTCTCTATACAGTTCTCGGCTGTTGTTGCTGGTGCAGGAGGAACGATTTGTTATATAGGATTGTGAGTATAGGTTTAGTTTTCCTCTATGGTTCACTTGTGTAATTTTATTGTTAACTTCACCATTGACATATTTGAAAGTTATTACACTGTTTTTTTAAGAAAGTAATTTATTGTTTGACCAATACAGTTTTTTTTTTGTATATAAAACTTTTAAACATATTTTCATATCACTTGTGCATTATTTTGTCACAGGCTCACCTTTTTGTTTTTTAAAGCTTGGCCTAAAGATGTGAGTTCTTTCTTACACTCACGCAACCGGTAGCCGAACACCATTTAAACTAAAGAATCTGTGGGAATTTTGGACCTTTTAATACCTTCTTTCTTATACTGTAATGTGTCCGATATCAATAAAACTTATTATTATTATTTAAGAACAATTTTACAAGTTTTTATATTAATGAAACACAAAAGTCACAATTTTAACAATTCTAATTTAAAATAAACTATTTCCATTAATAACCTATGATTTTTAGTTAGGTAATAATTCCTGATAACTGAAACCTCTAACTTTAAATATCTCATTAATTTAATGATGTAAGTAATTATTATTTTTCACATAGGAATATCAAGAAAATGGTGTTCTTTCAAAATCATCAACAAAAAATACAGGGTATCATTTAAAATCTTGGAGTGACGGTTGCCGGTGGCAGCGGCTGTACACCGATGACTTTCCTTCTATATCCTAAAGAACCATCCGAAATTACAAATTTTAGTCTTCAAAAACACCAGAAATAATTCAATATTAAGTTTTCGTGTGTTCACACGGTATATACATAACTCCTTTTCTTGCTTTTCTGGTCGACTGGAATACAGTCGATAAGAAATCTTGAAATGCAAATGCTTTATTGAAGCACTCCAAAACACAATCTTCTTTTTAAATTTAATAATCATGTCGGCACAAGCCAACAACGCATAACAGCACGCAACCATTGCTTGTGACATTCTGTTGACAATTTCTCGATAACATTCGAAAAACATGATAACAATTTAATATTTACATTTCACATCCTAATCTATCTTCCCATACATGGCACTGCGTCCGTCGCTGGATGTGTATGTATATTTTACATTTAAACGAGAAATTTCAACGATAACCACAGCTAGGACAGAAACGATGATAATATGTGTGTTGTTAACACCGCTGCAACAATATAAATACGCAACTGTCTAGATTTCGATGTCGGAGGAAACCAGAATGAGTATACCTATAACACATACGGCGCGAGTACACTCACCACTAAACTTAACACACGGCACTGTTGGCAACTATTTCATAATATTTGTATTTGTTTATGACATTTGTTACTCGAATCTGTATGTACATACGTAACGTATATACATATTAAAGATTTACAATTACAAAATTGCAAAACATTCACGTTTTCGTAACGTGATAATGAGAACAGGGTAGGCTTCCAAGAGCAAATGCTTTTAGCCGCATGTTATTGAAGTATTGATTTTATCTGATAAGCGTAACATAACGTTAGAAGTTAGTAGTCCGCAGTACAGCGACTTTTTTTTTGATTACTAACGGGCTGAATTTTCGTGAGTAGCTTTTTTTTGACGAGACGCCCAACTTTTCCCTCTGTGAAAATTCTCGGTAGTGGTAGTTAAGAAACTGCGAGTGGGTGCATATATGTCCATTGTGTGATTGTTCAAATTTTATTAGTAACCAGCTAATTTTTTACTATTGCTTAGTAAATGTTTTTAAAATTAAATGGCCACATTGTGCTACAAATTAAATGGTATGTTTTTCGAATCCTACGCTTCGAAATTGTGAGTCGGTAACACTTTTCTCATTATTAACAGTAGGACAAAGATAACACATGATAGGTTGTTGTATTCTCTGACAAAAAAAAAATAGTGTCCTACAAAAAAAATGGTATGTAACGCTAGTCCGACAAAAATTATTTTAAATTACGAATTATTTTGTAATTGTGGTTTTGGTAAATTAATATACTTTTATAACTCAAGCGGAATTCTGATATCTACCAAATTTTGCACATAGATTCAGATTATCAAAAAGCTTTCTCCGTGATTTTACACACTAAAATGCAAATTTATAATCGTTACAAATTTTTGAATTTATTAAATTTTGGACTACAAGACCGAAAAATGTTCTTTATACTTCTATTGTAATATTAATTTTAATTTAATTGAAGAGTCTGAATATCCCAATCCTGAAACAATAATCTAAATATTATTTTTAGCAGCTGAGATACAATAGCACACAAAAATTTAAGCAATAATGTTTCATGTTTTTGTTTAATCATGTTATCTTGTTATCTTCCATGACAACCTAAGATGTAAGTCAAATTACTTGGCATCTGTCATTTTCATTACGTATTTGTGAATCTTTAATGAGATTTACTTAATAGTAATGCTAACTTTAGAACAAAGAGTTTAGCTAGTTCAATGTTATGGAACATTTATTAATGTTAATGTGTGCGCCAATGCTTTACGAAATTTGGTAGAAAATTTTTAAAGAACAGGTAGTGTACATGACATCAAGAACAGAAAAAGATACACGATGAAGAAGATGCTGCTGCTACAATACTGGCTCTAGATTCTGTAGAAACATATTCGAAATTATCCATGCGAAAAAGGTCTGCACAGTTAAGTCATTTAATTGGCAAATCACATTTACAAAGAAAGCAAAATTAAACCTTATAAATCGATTTTTGTAGATGAATTTTATTGAGAAATGGTGATGATGTATTGCGTTTAGACTTTTGCTTATGGGCTAAGAGAAAACCATTTTCTAAATCGTAATTTCTGCAAAAACAATATTTTTTCGGACGGGTCGACATTTACAACCAATGGGATAGTTGGAAAGCAAAATTGTAGATTTTCGTCGAGAGAAAATCGTAATTTCAAAATTACAATTAGAAGTCAGTATTACAAAAAGGTTAATATGTGATGTAGTGTTATGTATGGAAAAATGATCGGTCCGTATTTTTTTAATGAACATACGTATTTGGAGTTGCTTCAAAATTTTTTAATGCCTGCAATAAGAGATGAACCTAACTTGGAAAGTGTATTTTTTCAATAAGATCGGTGCCCTGCTCACTCAACACTGCTGGTTAGAAATTATCTGCAAGAACATTTTTTGAAACAGATGGATAGGTCGTTACGGACCTGTTATTTGGCCGGCTCTTTCCCCTGATTTAAGCCCATTGGATTTCCTTTTATGGGGATATGTTAAACAGCGTGTTTATAATACTAATTTAGATAACAATATCGAAATTTTAAAAGGAAAAAATACGGAAGCGGTCAATTTTGTCACTGAAGATATGATCCACAATGTTTATAAAGAATTTGTACATAGAACTGTAAAGTGTATAGAGGTTGGAGGAGACCACGTTGAATAAAAAAAAATCCTTTAATTCAAGTGTGCTTTTGTAATTTTCTCAGCTGCTAAAAATAATATTTAGATTATTGTTTCCGAATTGGTGGTTTTGAGACAGGTAAAATTTTTATAAAGAATGACATTTTTGCGTAAAGGCCCAAATAAAAAAAAATGTCCCTATTGTTCAATCCAGCCGGGGGATAGACTGTATATGCACCCATGCGCAGTTTATTAACTACAACTACCGAGAATTTTCGCAGAGGGAAAAAAATTGGGCGTCTCGTCAAAACAAAGCTACTCACAGTAATCAAAAAAAAAAGAAAGGTCGCTGTACTGCGGAGTATAGATATCATACTGTACATAACCGAATGCAACTGCCATATTCACTTGAAAATCATAAATCGGTCTTTACTATAAGATACAAAAATATTTTTTTTTACATTAATATTAATCCGAACGTAGGAATAAAACAAATATTCTTAATATATTCCAGCATAACGTGTACCGGTTTTAAAACACTCTCAGCTACACATGGCTCATCTTAAGACACACTTAATAATCCGCTTGAATGAACCGACATTAAACGTCAAGGCGATAATTTGCTCTTTCTCACTGCGAAGACCTGCTACTGTTAATTACTTTTTCAGTTTCAGAATTATTAAGTGTTAGGTTGCGGTCTTTCCTCAGCCACGATTCTAGGACGAAAATCTCACTTTCGGATGCCGTTGGTCGTATCTGTTCAAGAGCGAAAATACGTCCACCGACGCACATGCCACATCTCTTAAGCCCAAGCGCGTAAACAAAAAGCAATAATATCTTTTGCCAAATTACGTTCGATGATTGCTTCGTTTCTGCGAGCACACGCTCCACTCGTTCCCGGTCGTCGAAACTTCCGGTCTAATGTAATAAATAGAAGATACGCTTCTTGTTCGTTTCCCGTGCGCAAGTTATTAGCGAACGCCTTTCAAAGGCGGAAAACGTCGTATCGAACATTTACAGCATTTAGTTCGGTTAATGAGTGATTCCTGTTCAGTAAATGAGGTATATTCTCAATTAAAGAGGAAATTACGATGAAATATATAGTTTATAAATTTTAATAATCTCAACTTGTTGGTTTAAGACTCTCATATTATACCGTGCCTTCAAAATCTTACTTCATTAAAGTAGGCTGTTTATAAGTAATTAAGGTGTACTGCTAAGCTTTTGAAACCTTCAAATTCTGACAGTTGTCATACTTATATTCAAATTATGAATTTAAGTATTAGAATTGATATAATTTTATATTTTATAATGCGACTGAGTGTGTAAACAAACTGAATTTTATCTTATCAATGTTACATATTATTTATAAAAGGCAAATAAATGAATTAAACGTTGCAGTAAATAACTGATGAGAGTATTATTTTAACAAACTACTGTAAAAGGCAAACTAATTATTAAAACAATCAAAACGTATATTCTTTCAAATGTAGTGTTATACAATAAATGTGCTGTACGTTGTTTATCCTGACTTAAATGCATAATTGATTTTAGTTTTGAAACAGTGCATTGTGTTATTGAATAATCGTTTTATTCTACCTACGTCATATTTACTTCAAGTAATATTATTATAAAACATGAAAGTATATAATTATATAACCCGAATTAAATTTTACCTTTAGAAGAAGTACATGTGTATAATTAACCTTTTAAGAAATTTAACTTTGTAAAATTTGTTGTATTTTTTACATTCAATAATGATTGTTACTCTTAGGAGTTTGAATTTTGTACCTGCCAATGATATAGATACTTAAGAGTTGCAAACTAATAATTTATCCTAGACTGCATGACGTGTTAAAATCAAGTAATTATTCAGTCCTCGCAGTATATCTTGGCCAACGGTAGAAGTGAGTTCGCGCAGATAGAGAAAGGGTAGATTGCGTTTCATTCGTTCTTAAATATAACATTTTCGATACAGTGGCGTACCTGAAAGTTCTTATTTAAATTTATATTTAGAAACCTACGGAACTAGTACACTGATTCGACACTTGAAAACTGCTATGCAGTAACTAAATCAGGCAGGTGGATGGTATGTTTCCTAAATACGTTTCTGGCACATCCCCACTGCTCACCAACTTATACTGTGGTGGTGGGGGGGGGGGGGGGGGGCTGTACATAACATCGCATAGTGATTATCGGGAAAAAACAGAAAATGTCACTTCGGATCAAAATTGAATGCTTAAATAGTATAAGCAATAAGTAAAGTGAACTGATATCTACTGACATTGCCGGATTTTCAAAGATTTTAAAGTTAAAGAAAGTTTAATTAAATAAGAGGAACGTCATTTTTGATATCTTGATTATTGTATTATTTCCGCAGTATGTCAGTTCATAGTTAAATAAAATAGCAACGCGTGCTTACCTGCTTTCAATTATTATTATACAGCGCTATAATTGCATTTCAGTCAGTGGCGGCTCGGGGCGTGAGCAGCCACACAGACAAGACCGACTCGCCCATTATCGGCGATGTACTCCCAGATGTCGAGCATATCACCGACAACAAACGAACCAGTCCCGTCCACGCAACTGCACCTCCAAATCTGGGGCACCAGCCGCGCCTGCATTTCAGTGCTTAATTTTTACGTTTAATAAACAAATATTTTTTATCTCTTAATGCTCTAATTATTTTCATTGAATTGACTTTATATGAGAGGATTTTAAAGCGGTTTTCAAATGAACGAAAAAGGGAAATTAAATTTTATAATACGGTAGATATCGTAAAATGATATGTAATAATAACAAGCCATGACGTGATAACAACGATTCATTACACTCGACAAATAGATAAAACATTTCGAATAGGAAAAATTGAATGGCATTAATAGCTTCTTAATCGTTTGATTATGTTGGTAATACAGTGACCTATATCATCGAACGCCTAGTGTAATTAGTGTACTACCTCATTCGAAGATGGCGCTACTAATTGTTAACAGTTTAATAATGATTGTATATAAAATGAAGCATTTGTAATATATTAAAGTCTATTCGTAATTACACTTTAAACAGCAAGTTAAAATCGAATCTCTGTTGATGACGTCTTGTTCAAATATAAATAACATTTCATCAAACAAACCAGCGCCATCTCATATCTAATGTAAACTATAAACATTTTCATTTGTTTACGTTATGAAAACTGACAGCCAATAATGTTCGTTGCTTGTAACAAAATAAGATCATTATTAATGTTTGTTTATTGATAAACCATAAATTCATATTAGTTGATAGGCTTATTATATATCTAAGTTACCAACAGTTTTATATTGTAAGTATGAAATGTAAAATATATGAAACTCAAATTTAAAATTTTGTATTTTACACAATACTATAAATCTAAAATAAAAAAGTTATATGTTTCATTGAATAGAATCATAAACCTCCAAACCAGCAATATTCCTAACATCAACTTTTAGCGTATGATTTATTTAAAATTATAAAAACAGTGTTTTATTTGTTTTATAGAAATATTGCAACAATCTTATCGTCCAATCCTGGACAGAAGACATTTCGTCTTGTATTTTCAGTCCTTTCTTTCAATTCATTAGGCGTTTTATTTATTTTTTTTTTTTAATGGACATTTATGTGAAATTTTCTATTCAAAATTAATCATGCTATATATACATACTGAAATATATACCATTCCAACTGACACATCCTGTATATATATCACATTGAGTATATAAAGTCAACGTTGGCATAAACTAGATAAAATAAGTATACATGTATGTCATGTTATTCCTTTGGACTGTACTGAAAATATTTATGCTTTTGCTAAAGAAAGGGAATGAATAGATTATAAAAAGTAAACAGGACCATTATGGAATTTATGCCTTCTCGTAAAGCGTCTGCAACTTCGTAGATGCAATAAAATAATTTTTATCCGGAATGGAGAACACAAAACGAAACTGACAAGACGAGATTTTACGACTTTCTATTTCAATGTTGTACGCGCGGCTCTTAGCTCTTACAAATATCTCACGTACACATATATAGAGTTATCTGAAATTTTTGCGGTATATTACTAGTTTAGAGTGCGAATAAGTTTATTTTAATGTTACTTTCACTCATGAAAGCATTCATTGTAAAATATATAAATTAGACAGTTACTTGGAAAATATAGTCATTGTTACTAAATGGAAATAGATGGCAGTGAACATTCTTCTATTGTACTATTTAAAGTAACTATTTTATTTTGCCGACATTATTTATTTTTTTCTGAATATGAAAGAGATATCCAAAATTAAATTATTTTTATATGTACTCTGTCTGGAATTTTGCTGTTTTTCTTCATCTTCTTTGTCGTCCTTTTGTAACTGTTTTCTTGAAGAAATGTTTTTTAATTTTTTTCTTAAAACATCTACATTTCAATTCTTTGATTCGCTGTAGTTTATATTACAGTAGACATTCGATACTGTAAACCGTGTAAAACAATGATTGTTCATATTACCGATTTATTCACAAATATCTAATACTCAATAAACATTGATATTTAACAAAATAAACATATGAAATATAGTTACACTTATTATAATCCCACTACATGATGTTCTTGTAGTGCAAAGATTAAAAGAAATGGCTTTTTGTAATGTACAGTAAAAATTACAAATTACTTTACAAAATACAGTCAAACCGCCGTAACTCGAAATTCCAAGGGACCTGATACTTATATTTAATAGCATTTTCAAAAGGATATACAAAAAAGTGTTGTTTATTCGACAGGATATAATAAAAGTAAAGATAGAAACACGTCCTTGGAATGTTTTAATAAAGTATGTGCTTTCAAAAATAACAGGATAAATCGGGTTTAATCTGAATAAATCTACAAAGAAAAAATAATGTTAACGTTGTTAACAGTTACGTGCAGATCAACCTACATGAAGATGAGAGAAGGTGGCTGGAAGATAGGGGTAATAAAAAGAAGAATCCCTTCTGTGTTCAATGTATTTCCGATTATTTCTAACAAAGATACCTACAAAAAGAAAATACGGATAGTTTTAAACAATGGAAAAAAAAGTACATAAACAATGATGAAAGAGGCAATAAATTCATTCACAAACATAATGAGGGATGGCGTTAATAGAAGAAGGATATACCTACTCAAGACAAAGGATCGCGAATGTGCATGGACTTTAATAATAAACAATTTGTGTGTAAACATTCGGTGCATTTTTCAACTGTCAAAAACTGTATAGGTATATTTCGACCTGGGGAAAACTTGAAGAAAACAAACATGAACAGGGCAACACCAACATAAACATTAGTGTGTGAGTTGTGACGCTGCAGACGGATAATCGTGTCTTGTTTTGAGGGCGGAGGTTATAAAAAGGCGCGAACGACGATAGAAGTGAAGAAGCTGCCGATCTTTTGAATTTGCCGGACGTAAAAATTTTGTTAGCGTATGATTGCAGGTGTTCCAATACACTGCGCTAAATCATTCTAGTTAAATGTATTAAGTTTATTTTTGATTTCAGTAAAGGTTTAGTTTTCATATTATTATTAATTCATTGTTACTTTGATTAAATTCATATAAAAAAATATCATAATGGTAGACATGAACCAACAAGAATTTGATGATTTATATCAGTATGATAAGTAAGTTTTATTCGAAATAAATTTATGATTCAGATAATTGGTGGTGTACGACGTGCGCTAGAGATCCTATGTGTGAATATTCATTTCTAGTAAAGCATTAGACATCATTTATACTTAAATAAAATATTATTTTTCCTAAATTAAATTAACTTTTGCAAATCATGGGAGAATTGTTAATGGTATAGAAGGGCATTGGGAATACTATGTGAAAATATTTACTTGCGGTGTTTGCTGTGCACTATTAACAATTTATGTTGAAAAATTTAATAACATTTCAAGTATTTTGAATACGTAGGGATACAAGTATTCTTGATGGACAAAAGCCAATCTGTAGTATGTACAACGTGTGAATGTTTGCATATGGGGATTGGTAAAGGTTAGGTATATTCAAGGTATTTTGTTCTTTGCGAAATTTTAGATCTTCGGAAGCATTACGTGCGAATGGATGTCTCTGTGGAAATAAAATTTAGCGTCGTAAGAAAAAAAAATTATTTCTTTAAATCTACGAATACAATATTAAAAGATTAAGAATAGCATAAATAATATTTTTATTGAATCCACATAAAGGATAAAAGCAATGTGTATTTCTTATGTATATATTTTTTTGTGGTTGGAATAATAAAAACACATTCCTAATAGCCACATGTTATGAATAGAATTTTTTTTATTGTGTTGATTGTTTAATGTATAATTATATGAATATAATGTTTATGAAATTTGAATACTTATTTATTATTAACCTTATCCTAATTGAATTTAAATAAGAAATGTTGCTGACGAATAAAGAAAGGATCACTGCCAGAACCTACGAAAATAGTGTGAATGTTAACAGGGATTGAGATTAAAGAAATTTATTAGAGTAGTTTTAATTATGTAATTACAATCTCTGCATTCATGAAAAATTATGCAGTTTTGTATCATTAACGCAGGGTCATAGCATAATTATTGTCATTATTTAATTAAATACTGCTGATACAGACTATAGCATAGATTATATGGCCATGCCCAACGTGTAATTATAATACATTTATACATTTTATTTTATAAACCATATGACTATGCAAACCACTGAAATATGTATAGGTATGTATGTATTTTTTCATTCATAAAATATATATATATATATATATATATATACGTATTTCGGCAACTAAGTTGTCATCTTCAGGTTTCTACTGAAGATGGAAACTTAGTTGTCGAAATATGTATATAGATTTTATCTTTTTAATGTATGTGGTAAGGGTTTTTTCTTCCATTTACATTCTGTTTCAAATTTAAAGCCACAGTCTCCATCCATTATTGGATTTGTTTTATTTTACCCAGTAAAAGAAATACATCATCCGTTGTCCTCTCAGTCATATTATAAAAAAATCATTGTTTCGAATGATTTCGCCATTTCGTGGTTTGCATTGCACAATTCAGCACACTCATTAAACGACTGGTGAACATTGGAGAATGTGTTTTGCACGGTTATTATTTCTTATGCTTTCCACAACCTGCTTGTCTAAAACAATTTTGGATTGTTTTAGGAGTAATATCAATATTCCATACTTTGGTTACAATATTAATGCAATCAAGAAGATCAGTTTTAGGCATAGAAAGATGGTTTTCAAAACTGTCCAAAATTTTCTCTCAAGGGTCTGCGTCTGAAATGGAACATTTTATAATGCGTGGCCCCTCGAAAACATCGTGGTTTTCACGTTGTCCAATTAGGAATAACGGTTGCTATACGGACAATGTACAAGACACTCCTGACAATGTTAAATTCAAAGGCTAAGTCGTTTGTAGATAAAATGTTAGTGTGGTGTGCCATATCAGAGGCAGGTGTTTCACGGTCGCGTATTGGACATGTTTGAGGTGAAAACATTTACATACGAAAATGCCTCACAAAAATTCGAAATGTTATAAATACACATACACAAATAAAATGTTCTTGCCTGATTTAGCCTCGTGCCATTACGCCAGAAGAACAACAGACAGGTTAGCCACAAACGGCATCAGTTTTGATCCGAAGACAGATAACCCTCCAAATGGGCAAGGTCCATTGAGGAATTTTGATCTCATTTGAGCAGAAAGGTATATGATGGGGGTTGGGGAACCCAAAATGAGAAACAGTTAAGACGCAGAATCTTCTTGAAAATTCGGGATGTCGATGTTGCTACTGTCTAAAGATTGATGGGCCATGTAAGAAGTAAATTACGTTATATAGAAGAGCATGGGTCTTTATCCGTCATATAAATATTATGTTTAGTTGAATTAAAACTATATAAGAATAATATTGTTGTTAAAATGTAAAATAATATTAAAAAAAATGAAAAAGAAATTAATTTTACTTTTTTTCCGAAAACTTTTGAGACAACGTTATCCACTTACTTTTTTTTGGTCGCCTGTAATGTTTTTAGTATGAAATAAACTTTTATTATTATTATTATTATTATTCCCATCACCGCGGTTTTAATTATCCTGATCATCGGGCTTGCAGCGTATATTCGAAGCTTAGAGACGATCTGGAAATTAAAATTATTCAAACTTTAATACTAAGTCATTTTATCTGCCAAATTACATTGTCTATATTCCTATTATGTTTTGTTTCACATTGATGATGATGGATAAAAGAATTATTTTAAATTTAAAAATAAAAACGAGCATTATTAATCAAGAAAACGTGTTTTTCTGGTTTTTTGCTAACCCGCTTTTTTGTCCATTAAAACATCTCTCTACATAAACCATGGAAGTACTAAAAAATGATTTTCACCTATCCTACATAATATATGAGCGTCAGTCTGTCCTATCGATGGAGCGAGAAAGAGAGAGAGAGAGAGAAAGATAGAGTGACGGAATGAAAAGGGAGAGTATGTCCTTTGTGTGTATTAGTGAGACGCACTATCCGCGACCTGCCTCAAAACATTCGAAGGCTGCTGCGGATCCGTTGCTCGACACGGGAGAGGAGGCGCATCTCCGAGGCCGAGGCCGGCGCACAGCTCTCTCGCACTACACGAAGTTTCATTGTTGTTCGCAGATGGCGCTGTTGCGCACGCGTTTTAGACAGAGAAATAGAGTAGGGGAGAACGCGCTTAAAGATGCGCCAACTAAGTTAAATTGAATTCCGCCATTTTGAAGGTTGCTCACATATACCTAGCTCAACAATTCCCATGTAAAGTTCATTGACTTAGAAAAATGTAAACAAACTTACGTGTGAAAAGAAATGCCTTCCTGCAAAATGGCGACCACAATAGCGTTTGCTTAAAACTGGATGCGCACTCGTCGAAGCGCGTTCTCCCCTACTCTATTTCTCTGGTTTTAGATGCCTGTTGCGTGCCGACGTCGAGACGCCTGTACCCCCGTATTGATTCCCATTTTTCACTGACGACCGAGCCCCACCACAAACCGTCTATGTTGTTATACACTGACTGCTGTTTATAATTTATACCACGGCACTGATATACAGGGTTGTCGTGGCCGAGTAACTGAAGTTGCCCACCTTTTTTTTATTCAAATATTCAGAAATTAGGCAACATTTGAATGAAGAAGTTGTCTAAAATAGCAACTTTCGAAAAGTATTATTACAGCCGACTCTTTCTAAATTAAATTTCCTCTAATTTGAATATTTCTCTAAATCGAATTTTATTTCTTTAGGTACGTACCACAGAATAGGGTTTTGTTTGTAAACATTATTCTATAAATCGAATTTTCAAATTCGAACTCTCGTAATCCAAATAAATAATGGGTACTGTGTTGTTAATTTAAATGCAATTTGTGATAAAGGAACAGGGAGAATATATTTAAAAAAATTCCTCATTGTTAATTCTAGAAGACATTGGCCTTTTTGTAATGGTTGTTTTACATCTATCAATTTATTGAACTTAAAATTGAAGGTCATCAAAATGACGTAAGTATAGCGTTTTACACTTTTAATTGAACTAGAAATTTACAGATGTAATACCAACTTGCCGTCAATTTTGACCAAGTTCTAGAAATTCAACTTAAAATTGATAGGTGTAAAACGAAGGTAATTAGGAGTTGCCCGCATCCATGGGAATAAGAGAATGAATTAAAAATTTTAATGTCAATGACAAATACGATAAATGTCAAAAAGAGTCAACGAGATGAAATTATAATTATAAATTTATAATAAATGTTCAAAATTACGTCCGTGCTAATCTCTGCAAATTTCCGCTCTTCTAATTATATTCCCCTGTACTCTTTCTGGCATTTCTCCATCTACTGAACCAGCTGCTTCACATATCCAGTTAATTAAATCTGCATCCTTTAAAACTGGTGTTCTGTACACCAATTGTTTAATGTGATCTCAAAAGAAAAAGTCCAAAGGGGTGAAATCCGGAGATCTAGCTGGCCAACATGGTCCACATCTTCCTATTCAGTTTTCGGCAAATTGCTCATTTAACCGGTTTCTCATCGGTGCCGCATGATGAAGAGGAGCCACATTATGATGGATTACCGCTAATGGAACCAAATTTTGAAAATCATTTACCAGAAATTCTAAAAAGTTGTCCCCGGCCAACCTGTTAAGAATAATGACTGGCCCGATTAACCGATTCCCGATAATACCTGCCCAGACATTTACTCTAAATCTATGCTGGGGATTAGCTGGTCTAAATACCTGAGGATTTTCCAAAACATAAAAATGTGAATTTCACTGACTGTAAATTCTATCTCGTGCAAGATATTTCTGTAAAATTGAAGATTTCTTTGTATTTGTTCTAAAAACCAGTTACAAAAATTCTCACGACGTGGAAAATTTTCAGGTAATAAAACTTGAACTTTTCTTTAATGATGAGGTTGAAATCGCTCATCCTTAATAATTCGGCCAAATGAACTCTGTGATAAGTGTGATATGTCTGATATATTACCGACTTCATGTGTTGATATTGTTGGATTGTCTGCTAATATATTTAAAACGGCATCCTCTACTTCAGGCGTCCTTGTAGTTTTTGGACGACCTTTGTTCGGATAAAAGGCACCTGCTGGTGATACGCTTCCTGTTTCTCATATTGTTCGGTCTAAACATCTAAAGACATGACTACTAAGATGTCTTCTCAGAGGATACCTTTGGCGATAGACTCTAGCAGCCGCAGCAGCATTGTTTCGGCATTCCCCACCAAATGCGTGTCTGCATATTCATCCTTTGAAAATATTTTAACATAAATCAAAAAAAAACACCAATACAAAATAGCAAAACTGGAAAATTAGCATAGACGCTAAACAACTAATCAACGGAAAGTATAGCTAAGAACTTGGACATCCAAAATCCAACGAAAATTAATAAGGTAGTAATAGGGTTGATTGAAATTTTAATTTTCATTTCGATGTTTTTTTACGTTAAAGTGGTTAAGTGTTAATTCAGAACAACGTTGCCATATGTTTTTTCAGGTAAAATTAGCGTAAAATGATTTTATGGAAATGGTATAATTAAAAGAGTGATTAATTACAAACCTGGTTATAGTTGTTCAAAATTGTTATCCCATTGACCATATCGTAACCAATCTTTAAAATGTTTTACAGTAATTTAGACAAACGACATTAAAGTGTTAACTTTGGATATTATAGTCTTAGAAATTAACAGCGATGGATTTTTACCATATTTTTCTGATGGTCTTTGGTCCTCACATAGTAACTTACCATCCAGGTGTTCCGCGAATTTTGGGACGCGTCGTATATAATTTTGGTGCCTCTTAGTGGTCGTGTAACTTCTAAAAACTTCATAAAACGAAATAAAACAACTAATTTTTTTTTTATTTCACAAAACCAGCATATATTTATTTTTCATATTGTTCATAGCTATGCTAGGATCCGACAGGTGGTGCTGTATTCAGATTCTATATTTATGGACTGAAGTGACTCATATTCACAATATATGTTGATTTAGTGCTAAAAAATAAAATCACAAAATCTGGACCCGGATAGGTGGCGCTGTGGTCGACCCATGGCGCCACCTACCGAAAAGAGCAAAACAACGTCTGCCGGGCCAGCTAGTAACTAATAGAATTAAATAGTAATATCATAATCACAAAAAATATTTTTTCTTCTGTATGATATGCCACTGAAGAAAAATTATAGCTTCACACGAAGTATCGCCAACCCATGAAAAATTGTCTGTGACATTGAAAATCAGACTGTATATTTCTACCATGATGTTCATCTTTTTTCTTCGCGAAAATACCTGAATAAGACAAACTGTAATTATTCTACTATCTTTGTTTGACTGTATAGCTGAAGATGACGACCAACCACAGAAACATAATAATACCCATAAGAATATTTGTTTCTGAGATAGTATCGGATACCAGTTTTAAATAATGCAGAATTTCTTGTGAATTTATTGGTATTGCTATTATTTTAACCGCAATTGTGTGCACCTATGGTTGATCTAAACACTTTTCGTGCGTTGTTTACATGCATCACTATAAATAAATATTTTAGTCGGTCAGGATAATTCTACTTGAATGTTCTTTTCGTCAATTTCGCATCAGAAAACAGCCGTTATTTTGCTCATACAACAGTATTTTACACGATATATGTACGTACTATCGATGTACACCAATGTATGGTATCTGTCAATAAATACTACGATACGGAAGTTTGTGTTTGTCTGGATGTTTGTACCTACGTGTGTATATACTAGACCGAAACGATAAAATTTATAGAAACGTTGATAAACGTCCCGCAAATAACTCCCTTCTCTTGCTTCATTATACTCAAAACATACAAACGTTAATATATCTACGGATACGCATAAAATCCATTTTTACTTGCGGAACACTGTAACTGGCTAGAATGTTAGGGTCACTTTACAAATAAGTATATGGCTTTGATTAAAGCATTTGACAGAGCATCTAGAGAAAGTATATTAGGTATAGTTATTCTCGTTAACAGACGAGGTCATTTTCAATTTCACTTATTTTTGTATTTGTCAAGCGGCTTTATTTTTATGTTAGGTGTCAAATGTCCATCTTACTGATGAGAAGGTTAATTTACCTTTTCTAATATTACATACATTAAAAACTTCTGCAATTACTTAGCACAGTGCTCCCCCCCCCATCATTTAATGGAGTCTTCCTCTGATTTACCATGATTAGCATAATAATGTTTTTGTAGTACCCCCATACCATTTCAATCGGGTTGAATATACAATGATATACGGGAAGTCGAGGAACCACATGACCATATTTTTCCGCTAATTCGTCAGTTTGATACGTAGGTAATGTTATGTTCCTTTAGATAAGATCATACTTTATTAAGTAAGATAATTATAAAATATACTATCCGTTCAACCAGAGCCAGTAATTGTATTTTTAATGCAGTGCTGTCATAACAGATGTTGTTATTGTTAAGTCACCGCTTAATTTCAAGTTTGGTGGATGATGCAATTGACTTCTATTTTTGATAATACTATGGTAACTAGCATTGTCCAAAACAATAACGGAATATTTTTTTAAAATGTATTAGAAGCCGATATTCGAACCAATGTAAGAAATTTCCAGCATGTAAAACTATATATTTAAAAGAGGATATAATACACTTTTTATATTCGTTACTTTTAAAAACAAACTTTACCTTTTCCCACTTACTTTAGTTAGTGTTTTCATAGATTTTCCACATTCATTTTAGCAAGATTTTCAATAGTTCCATCTTGAGAAATCCACGTTTCATCAAGAAAACCAAATTGCCGTATGTTTTGATGCTTCATAGACATATATTTTTGCAAGAAGGTAATCCCTTTCAATGTAATATGTGGCAATTCTACTTAATACTTTCCATAAAGATGTTACACCACCATAAAATATTTCTGCAAGAACAGTATTCAAATAATTGATATGTTGCTCTGAAACTAATTTCAAGTAGCAATTGATTTTATAACAATATGTATAGCAGATACAAACGCAAAGACACCGAAAGCACAAAATAACCTAACGACAGCTGACAATAAAAAACAGACTAAAGACACCAAAACACATTAGGCAACCCGACGCATGTTCCATACAGTGTATCCAACATAATATTTACACCAAGTCATCAGAAACGATAATAATGCTTAGGTATCTTTGTAATTCGATATTCCTATGTCCGAAATTACTAGAACATCCCGACCTCGTCTGTTAACGCGAATGAACTATATTATGGAAGAGCCTGGAGGAAAGAAACGTCAACAATAAGTAAATTAAAGCAGTCAATAAATTCGTTAACAGAAGCCGTTTTTCTATGTGTGTTGTGTTGCCGAAATAATATTCGTCATTTGTTTTATAAAATCTAAGCTGGTTATTTTTTAATAATTTGTGGTCTTGACAGATTATAGGTAAGGCAAAAGTCAAAAACACTAAAACACCTTTACCGCACTAAAGCTAAATACGTATTTCGACAACTATGTTGTCATCTTCAGTAGCACTGATCAAAAACCACGTTTGATATACACCGTAGCGTATACAGAACAACACGGTGTATAGACAACGCGGTTTTTAATCAGTGCTACTGAAGATGCCAACATCGTGGTCGAAATACGAATTTAGTTTTTTTGTACTTTAGTGCGGTAAAGGTGTTTTATAGTTTTTGTTTAGTATCAAGCCACAGACTCCAAGTTTAGCTTCCAAAGCAAAAGACAATAACAAAGTCAAAGCTATCTTAAAAACAAAACAGAGTGGAATCATCAAGTAATAGCTAAATAATTTGCATACTTCTATTTTATATTATTTTCTAATAAATCCTTGCATATAAACTCTTCGTTTATTTAAAATGTTGTAATATTTTGATGTGGTCATAATATTTTTGCTCGTGATGAAAATCAAAAGTCATTTGAAATGGTTTTGATGAAAATCGGCGATGGGAAGAGAAAAATCAATTAAGAACGTTAGCCTATATAAACACTGGAGGAAAATGTTCCACTTTACGATTTTCCTCTGCTTCTACATAAAATATTTACTCAAGAGAGCGAAGTGAACAAATGAAAATAAACTTTAATTAATCAAGTTGTTTGACGTTTCAATCGACATGGTAATGTTTTGCATGCCGGATGGAGGTGAAATTTATGATTTTAACGGAGCGAAACTTGAGAGTTTTACACTCAATATCGAGGGCGCGGAGTTTGAATTAAATTCACATATACAGGTGTAAGAATGACGATCCTCTTTAAATATCAATTGATATTGTCTGAATTGGATTAACGATCTTCCATTGAGATGGAAACGAACATTTGACATGGTATAATTGAACAAAAAATCAAGTATTTCTTTCACTGATTAAATAAGGTTAATAAAAACATAAAATATTTGAGAACAAAGGAATAATAATGATACAGGTGATAAGTTTTGTAGAAACACATGACATAATAGACTTTGCAAATACCAAACTCATATATGATCTACCAAAAGAACAATATATAAAATATTAAGCACTATATTATGCAGCTTAACAAAAAAAAAGTGACAAACCTATTTCTTAATTTTCATTAGCTTTTGACAGTGTTGATCATGAAATATTGCTAGACAAACTAGAAATTATGGGTTGGGTTTGGTTAGGATGTGCATCTGTTTAGCAAATTTTTTTTAGAAATTGTACATTGTCACATTTTCAGATGGTCAGTTTCCTCAAATAGTTGCTTAGTTCTTATTACATAAACTTTTCCAAGAGCCATTGAAAGATGCACTTGGGTTTATAAAAGATTTTAAAAAATTGATCCAGTTGTACATCATAGCCTAGTTAACTTCAACAACAGTAAACGGCATAGGTTTTGTTCTAGCTATTGGAAACATGTCTATCCAGTGTTGTGCTAATTCACACGTCGTTTTTTGATTTATTAGGACCATGATCCTTTACACTCGAGATAACTATGTTCACAAATTGGAAATGTCATTTTTACAGAGTCAAATCTTTTCTTGACTGTTGTAATATAGTGAGGGTTGTTAAAAACATTATAGTTCTTATTTTTCCCACCACAAGAATCACAAAATATTTCCAATACTTTTACATCGCCCTACAAAATGTTGAAAATAAAATAGTGAGGAAAAGAAATCACATCGTCTGACTCCTTTGTCGACAGAATAGGTATATTAAACGAATAAAAAGAGAGCTATTCTATTGGTGATACAAAATGTAAGAAATACCTTATGGCAAACGGGCACCTCGCACAATTTATTGTCTTTGGAAATCCTTAATTTATATTGATAGATGTAATCTCTTAAATTGAGTTATTCAGCCTTTCACTGCCGCCTTCTTTTAACTGCAGGAGTCATAGTTATTCAACCAGATAAAAACTCATTTGGACACTCACTTCTGTTCTCAAGCAAATTAAATTTATTTATTATATCTTTTCGTTGTATTGGAAGTAATTTTCAAAGCATCTTAAGTGCTTACAATTGCAATTTTTTTCCGAAAAACATGACGAATTGCACGAATACGTTTAGATATGCATCTGATGATCTTCCGTGAATCTTTCTTTTCTTTGAGGTTTGTACTTTGTACTCTTTTTACTTCCTACCAGGGTTTAATGCCTATTATAAATTATTATTATATTAATTATAACTGTTCACAAACTAACCGTGTTAATGTGCTTAGACAGATTTGACAGTAGTGCAACCTAAAAATGCAGCTGAGAAGGTTTACAAGTGGACTTTGATCACTCTTCCAAAGAGTACCCTTATTTTATCGGATTATTTTTCGAACTGTGAACACTTTTTCGAAGTTTAAACATTCAGTTATATAGCGTCGAAGGTGGACTACAAGATGGCATTAAATTCTCTATTTGTCGAAAAATGTGACTATGATTGTTATTCCCGCGTACTCCCTTCATCTGATATTGAGATTGGAAATGATTTGGTATCTGACTGGACTCCTAGCAAGAATGGAGTACCACAAAGATCAACTTTAAGGACGATTTGTTTATTTCTTATATTTTTGATCTGTCCTATGATCTTTCAAATATTACGCGACATCAGCTGAGGAAACATGGGAATTATTTGTCTAAAAAATTGACATCATTCGCGTTTGCTAAAAAAAATCGAGTCAAGTATACAGAGTGTTTAAAATTAACAGCATTAGATTGAACTAAACTGAGCGGCAAAAAAAAGGGCCCATTCATCTGATATATGTACGTTTTCTGTTTGCACATGTAGTTTATCCGATTGTCTTTCATTAATAAATGCTTTATATTGTTTAATTCATTTAAAAATTTTACGAATTTTTGATGGTGAAATTCCTAACTAAAGAATATTAATTAATTTCGATATACTCTATGGCATTTTATGGATATATCTTTATAATTAATTTTTGCAATAAACTGCAAGTAGGCTTATTTGATTGATATCTGAAATAAATTATAAATAAATTTGACAGTTAATACTTAAGTTTTGTTGCAATAACAATGCAGAGAATGGCGCTTTGTGATGCTCTTAGATACGTGGAGGAAGTTCTTGAAGCAGCCGTGCTTCCATTTTCTCATTTTATTAGAAAAGGCTTCGTTTTAATAATGCACGAACACAAGACCTCACATTGCACGAATCGTAAGTGAGTACTTAAACAAGGTCGGAATTTGCAAATTCGACTGGCCTGCATGCAGTCCAAATCTCAAACCTCTTGTAACGTTTTCGGGTTCCAATAAACAACTCGTGCAATTTATTTATTTAAAACAGTCTGTATATTTATGTAACTTAAAATTATATAACAATATAAAAATATAAAACTAACGTATCACACTTAAACTACTATTAATAAATTAATATTAATACTTGTATTTATTTCTATTACTAATATGTCCGTATTTATTTAACACTTCTATTTATATAAGACGGCACTACTATATTTATTTCTTTGGCTACCACTATCGCACTCGAGACTGAACCCCGCAATGAATCCCGTAATGAAGCATGCCGCCTTATATACGTATGTGAAAACATCTCGAAGCATTCTCGTAAACTCCATCTCCCTCTCGAATGTCTGTAGAATATTCCTAGACATTCTGTCTCAGCTGGACTATGCCGTACAGCGTGGAGATTGATTTATGGTGGTGTGTAAATAAGAGCGTTTTTATACGTCGGGCCGAGATGATTTATGGTCTCTTTTTGTGCGTGTGACAATTTCGTTTTTATCGCGCCGAGAGGTCTGCTTCTTACATATTTCGTTACACTATTGAACGGAGTCGTACCAGAAACTCTTCAAGAGCTAAGTTTTGCGGTTCAAGAAGAATTTGAAGCAATTCCGCGAGACAGCATAAGAAATTTAATGAATTCAATGCCGCAGCGATTGCGTGATTTAATTGAAGCTCGTGGAGGACATTCACGCTATTGATATTAGATTAGAATTAAAAGTTACCAATTTTAATTTTAGAAGTTGAGAGAGGTACCTTGTTCAAACTACTTTCTAAAATAGAATTTTCTTGTGTCAAAAATTGCCTTAATACTTAATTGAAATTTGCATGTTGCACATACAATGTTCTTGGATTCAATCTCAGTAGAAACTTAAAATGATTGTAGAGCTGATTGTTCTAACAATTTCAGATGGGCGTTTTTTTTTGCCGGTCAGCTGTACAGGGTGTGACACGTGCGGGGTTTGTTTAAGGTGGTAGTACTCATTAGTACTCTAATATTAGTGTCGCTTGGGACGAAATTTATATGACATATGATACTAACACAATTACTTCCTTTATGTTTATTTTGCTGCATTGTTAGATTTAGTCTTCATTTCTTTATGTTATAAATATCATTTTTATTGTATGTTATCCTTCCTATCTTAATGCATATCTTCTTTTTTAATTGCGCATTCTGCGTCTACATTTCGTTAGTTTTTCTGGCCAAACTTGAGCGGCAATGTGTGTAACACGTTGCGATATCAAGCCCATGTTCTTCGAGAAGATTATTTCAACTAAGGAAAGAATTTTATCTGTTTTTATCAAATTCATTTCAGCTCCATCTGCAGTAACGTTAGTCATCCGTTCTCCCACATTGTATTGAACAAATATTTATGTATGTACATGTATGATGCCCTCCATCATAAACTTTCCTATTGATAAGATTTTTATCAGCACTAATTTATCATCGAACTCTAGGTTCGCTACTAAAACGATATGATGCTCTTTTCTTTATTAAAAGCGTGAATTTTATTATCGAGTGCGTACAACCATATGACCGTCGTGACTACGTGCGTTTCGAAGCAGGTGCATATAACAAAACATTTTAAAAAAATATTCAAGGGATGGGGGAATTATTATAGTTGCAATGTGGTAATTTTCTCTTAATAATAAAGTGGTCTTTTTTTTTGTTTCAGCCTCGGCCCGTGTGAATTGCAGGACCCGGTGTGGGCCAAGATGAGCGCATTGGCCGCCGGTGTCAAAAAGAGGAAAAAATCGGAGACTAAACCTCAGGCGCAAATGTAAGTTTGTCCAATTTTTTTAGTACGTAATTTATTGCTTATATTATTTTTTGTACCAGTAGTAAAAAATCATAGCATTTTTACACGTAACAAAGCGCCACGAAATGACATTTCACGACCTGGAACTAATAAGAGGTAAATAATGAGGCCATTATTGACCTAGGGAAATAATGAAAACAAATAAAACGAATGCCGCAACCATGCACTCATGCTTGTAGTAGTAGTAGTATGTCAAGTTGTGAACCGTCAAAATAAATAACTCTATTTTAGGCACAATTTTAGGTTAACAATACCAGAATTATAATATACGTTTATTTAGCAATTGCTATTAATTTTATATTTTCTAACAATACTTTGTTGTTTACATGAAAAAAAAAAGCATTTGTCTATTAATACATAAAATATGTATGATAGTATAATATGGAATCAATATATCACCTAACTATTACAGATGCAAATAATTATTTAATTCATATTGAAAATTCCTGTATATATTGCAGGTGTGGTTGCGTAAGTAGATGTAGGTAGATCTTGTAACATACATTCTATATTTTTTTTATTTACTAGGGAATCTTCGATATAACCTTTAGCTACAAAGTGGTTCCATTATTACAAACTTTTGAGACGTACCATTTTTGCTATTGTGGATGTGAATAACAATTAAATTATCTCTCATGATGACATCAGAAATTAATAAATTACACAAATCATCCTTCGGCATGCACCAGCAACACCAATTACAAGACCAGTCTACAGAGATATAAATTATCAATAATTTCAAAGTATTAATATATAAACATACTATCTTAGTTGCAATGTAACATATGTCGGGTACCTCAGTAAAGAATTTTATAATTTCCTCGAGTAAATACTAATGATTTTTTGGGCTTATAATTTTAAGTTTTTCTTTTTAAAAAGGCAACTAATTTAAAATATTTTGATATGTTAATATTCTCTTTTAGGCCAAGTGTAGCTTTCAACATTGAATATTGCGCCCATAAAGTCGAGGCTTTTTTATTTTTTGAATATTCATGAAAATAAGCCAGAAGTACGTTTTCAGAAGTTACTACTGTATATTTGGAATTATACCATTTTTTAAATTCTGTAAATGTTTTCATGTATAAGTGATTGTGATTAGATTTATGCGGAAGCAAGTTCTCAGCTGCCTGTTCTGCAATCTCGCGCATTTCAGGTGGTGTACATCTAAACTCTTTAGACATTATAAATGGAATGAAAAATAATCTAAAAAATACTTGACTTTTAGTTTCAGCATTTACGTCAAAACTTATTTGTAAACATCAAAATATAGCCTACTTATTTGTTTACATGAAGTTTTATTACAAGGGCATTCTTACATATATGAGTAAATTTATTCATAATTATTAAGGTTTTAAGGTCCAATTAGACTACTGGTACAAAAAATAGTATACATACTACGGTTGAGAAGACTATTATTGCCCTTGTGGCTTAAATTCAAAGCGCCTCGGAATTTAATCTCGCCACTCGGGCAATAATAGTCATCTTCTCAACCTTGGTATGTAATATACTATTTCAAAATGCCATTAAGTGTTATTTAATTTTTCGTGGTAGTTATTAAGAGGTCATAAATATAATGAATGCTTTTTCATCTTTAAATGGGGCTTATAAAATATGCCAATTTAATTTGAAAATGTTATAATTCTATATTTGTTTTTAGACCAGTAATATATTTTTGAATACAGAAGTGGCAAATAAATAAATAAATACATACATACATAAAATCCATAATTAATAATAATAATAAATAATTTCATTGCAAAATTACAGTAATATATGTATTAATTCTTGATTAACAAGATAATTAGTATCCTGAATGACAGATATGATACACCAAGACTATGTTATTAATCACGATTTGATTTTAAACTAGCTTGTGTGTTATTAGGCGCTTTAGTAGGTAAAAATATGTCATATGACATACACACGATACATACCATACAAAATTAAAGTAAAAATACTTGAGATTTCAAAAAAATTGTATCCATTACTATATTTATATAATTGATATAGCGTTTTTTGTATTTTTTTAAACGATACACATCTGTTTTATATTATGTTTTGCTGCTGCATTTCGGCGAACAATTTTAAGAATTTTTTCTACACACACTTACCAGCACAAGCATTTTTAAGCTGAGAAATATATGTACTTAACATATACCAAATGTAAGTATTTATATAATTCTTAATTAAAGAAAACAAAATGTTTTCTTCGTTTTTAACATGTATGACACCTTGTTTCACCGTTTAGTCTTTATATTTTCCACCAAATTTTAACACCTTTGTAACACACGTTTTCTTTCAATACACATGTCTGAAGAAGGTAGGTTTAAATGCAATAAACCGAAACGTCACAAAGCTATATAACAGTGTTTCATTTGAATATCCGATAACCCTAATTCTGTCATTCAGGACAGTAATTATTTTGTTAATCAAGAATTACTAAATAGTGCAATACATCAGTTACAACACTGAAATTCATTCAATTATATATACATATATATCACATTTAACATTAAAATTAAAAATTAAATTGCAAAATGAAGACGAATATTACTGAAAGTTGCTTAAATTAACCTTCCTAATGAACAAAATAACTAAGTAAAAGTAGCTATACTAGGGCATTCGATGTACAAGTATACATCGCAAAATCACAAAAAAAAAACTATTTACTTATTGCACAAGAAAAGGCTAATAAACGTATCATGAATAATGTCAACTGGTGCAACATGCTTTTTTGTACGTTTTCTTCTATGTGCTTGATAGAACTTGCTCAGAGTTTCACTGTATTGATTCGCAGTGATTTCACTCTAGCTTTTTTAAACTCATCAGCATCGTAGTCAACAAAAAAAAACTGGGTGTGGGTACCAAGCGACTTTCTTATACGTATGCGCGTTTCAAATTGTACAAAAGTTGTTTCAAATAAAGTTTTAAAGACTTTTATCTTCTAAAAAAAACTTAGTAAATGTGTTACTCCAGGTCCGAATTTTGAATTTTTTTTATACCAAAAGTATTCAAAATCAAGGTTTATATACTTTTATACTCATGATGTGCCTGCCTAGAAGCATGACTTCTCTGCTTCCGGTTTACCGATTTTGCTGAAAATCGGTAGACTGGATTTTTTTTTCAAAAAACCACTTTTTTCCGTACAGGGGAATTCAGAACGTAGACATTTGCAAAAATCTCGAAGTCGAAAATGTTTGTCATCACAGTATTTCCGTATAATACCAGGGATGTTTGAAATGTTTCCGGCCTTTTTAATAAAAACACATATTTCGAAGAAAACAACATTTATTTTTCTACGTAATATCGACTAAACCTTATTAATAACACGACTATAGCGCCACCTGTCGACTTCAAAGTTAGTGATTTTCGTATATTGTAAATATGAATTATTTTGGTCCATAAATATAGAATTCGTTAATAACTTGACTACAGTGCCACTTATTCGTTCCTAGCATAGCTACGAACCATCGTCTCGACAAAACAAATATATTGTATGAATATGATCTCAATCGGTCAAGTCGTTCAGAAGGTAATCGCTAACAGACGTACCAACGACTTTACATTTTATATAGATCTTTTTTCAGATGAAAAAAAATTGAGTTACTTCCATCCCGGGAGCATAACGAACAAAAAAATGAGGTGTGCCCACCACACGACTTTCTTATACGTGTGAGCGTTTCAAACTAAATTTTTAAAAAAAAAATTATACAAGAGTTATTCAAAATTCTCCTATTCTAAGTACTTCCATTGTCTTAATAAATCTCTATAGAATGCATATTTTGCAAGATATTCGAAAAAAAGTGCTACTCGCTAAGAGTAAATGTGTTACTTCCGGTCCGAATTTTAAAATTATTTTTATACAAAAAATATTGCAAATCCAGTTCTAAATACTTTTGTACTCTTGATAAATATATATAGAATGCAAAAAATCGCTATTCGATAAGAGTAAAAGTGGTACTTCCGGTCTGAATTTTGAAATTTTTTTTATACAAAAGATATTGAAAATTATGGTTTAAATACTTTTATATTCGTAATGTACTTGTCTAAGAAGCATGACTTGCGAGATATTCGCAAAAAACTAATTTTCGATAAGAGTGAAAGACCTACTTCCGGTTGGAATTTCGAAAAAAAAGACAATTTGTCTCAAACTTAATTTTAAAAACATATGAATTCTCTATAAATTTGTTTAAACTTAGTAGTTGACGAAATATTGGTAAAATTCGATTTTTTCACAGAAGTAAACTGCTACTTCCGGTCTACCGATTTTACTGAAAAACTAATCAGATCTCAAGAGGGAGATTATACACGTAAATACAACATTTGGAATTGATAGCAATAGCGATTTGACCGTTATCGTGGTCACAGACAGACACACAGACAGACAGACATTTTTAAAAACCCCTTTTTCGGGAACTTCAAAACGTGGACATCTGCAAAAATTTCAAGGTCGAAAATTTTCATCACAATACTTCCTTATAATACGTATAAGAAAGTAAAAAAGCACATTCAGTTTTTCCCGAATTATCCAATTTTTCGGGCAACTTTTCTAATTTTTCTTTACCTAAAAACCTCATTTAGACTATTACCAACATTTTTTTGTAAATAGACATCTGTCCAGCCGTTCTCAAGTAATGTATATATATGTGTATAAGTATATTTAAAGAAAGATATTAAATATGTTTAATAAGATGCTGTCTTCCGAAACTCTATATACCTCAGAAGATCAAAAAGCTGTCCATATTTTCTTTCTTAAAAACATTCGACAATCGACACCCTACCCTACACTTACACGAAAGAATGGGAGAGATCTGTCAGCCTAGGACGCGCACGAAATAGACGCAAGAATTCTCATTAACTAGATGAAGATGATTATCTTTTACGTTACATTCCTTTTACAATTTCTTTAAACGTCAATTACACACAATAAATTTTATATCAGAATGACTAACTATTATTTATCTATGACTGAATCATTTGTAATTATTCCTAGATCTTCTTGGATATAAACCTATGAGATATCCATTGTTTTCGTTTTATCAGTATCTTTTTCATTTTTATATCATCGTCTTGTTTCGTTTTATTTCTTCATAATTGGACTTGAATTTTTATTTTTGACATATTATTATTTCATTGGAATCTACTTCTTTTAATATTCTTGGAATCTTTTGGGAAAAAAAAACGTCAAATATTTTTTTTCTTTTAACTATAAATATTGTAAAGATGTTTTTCACCGCAAATTTTGTTATTTTCTTGAACTCACCATTCTACTATCCTGTTCAAAAATTTTAAATACAAATATATTAGATTTTTGAATATCAGGACCAATGGTTTGTTGGATTCAGCGATTATCCGGATCAAATATGTTTTGCATTATGCATGTTGTTATCCGAAATGTTTGTGCTTTTATTATCCAGATCATTGTTCACCATTTTAAATTTAGTTCGCCTACTTTTACATAAGTGTTTGAGGGATTCCCCTGACACTGTGTAGCATTTTCGTGCGTATTATTTACATCTTGCATACGTTCTTAGTGTTCAGTTCATTTTTGGAGTTGCCTAAGAAACGTTATTGTAGAAGGACTGGAAAGTTATCGTGCAATCTATTATGCAAATATTAACTATAATGGCACCGCATTGTAAAAGGACGGTATAAACGTTACAGCAAAAAAGTGAGATATTTTCAAAAAACTTACAAAAGGCGTAAGTGGAAAAATGTTGGCCAAATTGTATGGGCGTAGGAACGTCAACAATCTCCGACTTAAGGAAAGAACGAAAAGAAAATTATAAAGTAAATTTGATTTATATTTTGCTTATTGTACAATTCTAAGCAATTCGTACGATTTTTGTAGTTCTGTTCAGAACACTTTTTCAGAACCTGGCAACAGGACAACGTTTCGAAAGGCAGAATTCTCAGATATGGAAGCAGAACTGTATTCATGATTTGTAAAACAAAGTGGCATACACGTTGTAATCTCTCCCGAGTTCTAGTTAAAAAAGCTAAGCAGTTATACATGAAGCATTACGGCAATAACAAATTCATAGCATACAGAGGATGGGATTCAAATTTTCAGAAAAGACATGGCATTAGGTTTTTTAAGGTTAGGGGACAAGCTTTCTAGTAACGAACAAGCTGTGGAACTTTTTGGTAATAAACTTGCAAGTCAAATAAAGAAACCTTGGGCTTCTGCCATCTTCCATTAAGCGTATTAAGAGAAAAGTTGATCGCGGCATCATTAGAATCAGGACAGAAAGAAACTGAAGACATCGCTACCATGTTAAACAATCTCTCGTACAAAGTGATGATCATGTTACATAACTAGAAGTAAATGAGTGGATAGATGGAGATAAATTATCATCTGCATGTAGACGACGACCTACCTTCAGAAGAGGTGCAAGAAATTTTGTCCAGGAAAACACCAAAAGAGCGCGCAAATGTATCGGTCCACTTCATTAAAATTGCGAGGAAGGTATGTGATTTAAATAATTTACATTCATGATTTGCAATAATTTCAGCCTTACAAAGTGTCTCAATCTACAGGTTTCAGACTTTCGTAGACATGGAGTTGTCTCTCCAAAGAATATCGTCAATTTTCGATAAATTGGCAGAAATTTTTTCTGATTCTGAAAATTGGCTAAGCCTACGTAGCCATATTGAATGTCTGAAATTGCCATGTATACCTTAATCGGGTTTATACTATCTAGTATATGTGGGCATGGCGCACCCTTATTCTGGTGGTTTGGAATCTCAGCAGCGGAATCTAAAAATGAACAATATTTTAACAATAATATCAAGTTATCACACACACGTTCCTCATATATAGAACTATTTGCATTCAGTACGATATATTGAGGAATTACAGACGTTTGTTGATGAAGACCAGTACAAATTATCATTATAACTTGAACCACCATCTCCAATACCAAATTCCTCAAGTTGTAGTTCTAAGGAGGCAGTAGTTACTGAGAGCGTCGCTATTGCTTGGCTTAATCTGTCTCCAGCCAAAGCTTCCAGTGGTTCTCTAAGGCTGCATAGTGTTGCTCCAGGGGCCAAATTTATTCCAAGACATCGAAGGTGCCGCAGTTTAGGAACAAATATCTTATTCAAAATTGGAGTTGACTCAAATACAAGATGAAGGGCATTCATCCACATCGGAACTATCTCTTGAACCTTCAAAAAGTACGTTTGAAGATTCATCACTATTAACTGGGTTAGCAGATGACGCAATCAATACAAATGATCCATTTTGCCCAATGGAAGGTTGTATACGTATAAAAACTGTGTTGAAACATAGTAGAAAGCCAACAGTAGCTTCCTGGCAAAGATATTGGATCCAAATATGATCATCCTCTTTGGCATATTTTTCTCCAAAGTCTTTCAAAGGAAATCAAAGATGTGACTTCAAGAGCCAACCTTGCAAAATGGTATCACTAGTAAGTAGGCTATGAAGTACTATTAGAAGACTCAACTGTACACCCTGATATGTTTCAAATTAGCGATAATACGAAAAATAATGTGTATAAATTTTTAGTTCACTTTTGCGGAAAAATGGTGTCAATATTTACAAAAGACAATGGACTCTAATAAAGCACCTTTACCTGCAAATCTAATGTCATTCGAGTAATATTGTTTGCTTTTTTTTTTTGCTCTGCGAAATTGTATTTATTGAGCTAACGTCAGTTATTAAACGGATTTTTGGTTATCCGGATTAAAGCCTGCATTCATTAATACGGATAAACAAAAATATACTGTATCTAAAGATATTATTTTATACCCTTTCCTATATTATAATATTCCAAACAAATAGCCAATTTTCTGCCATTTCTTGCAATATTTATGCTTGCGTCACTAAATCGACATCCTCATAGCGGACTGACTTATCGATTGCGCTGTCCTACGACTTCATTTCCGTTTCCCCTAATCAAAATTTCATGCGGAAATGAATCCTGTGTGGTGGACGGCCTATATCGTGCTCGCGCGCGGGGTCAGTAAATAAGCGGCCGAAACGGATAAAATTTAGTATTTATTGGTCGAGATACCGTAATAGGACCGGTTGTTTTTAGATTGACGCTTTTATTTTTGGAAGTGGCCGTCCGAGGGACACGCGAGATGTTAAATAAAGTGTCAAGTAAGTGATACGGTTGTCTTTTTTTTGCTATTTTCGTATTTATGCACATATTTGAGTCACTGCGGGGATTGTGCGTAAGTTTATTTATTCACTTGTCATATTGCATATTTTAACGATCTGTGTGATTGAATAGTTAGTTAGTAGGAGTGTGCGCGATATTGAAATTTGAAAATCGATTTATGATTAGGCAGCTCAAAATTTCAAAATTCGGACCAAAAGTAAGATACAGAATTTAAAACTTAATGTGGAACAACTTTTATATACACATAGAAGTTTTTTTTTTTTAAAGAAACTGATGAAATTGATTACCACCAGCTAAAAACTAAATTTGTATAAAGAATTGCTAAAATGCAAACTATATTTACCCATATATGTGCGAATACAGTGGTTGCTTTGTTCAACAAATTTCATGGTATCTTTCTAGCGGCCTTTGAAAATAGCTTTTCCTATAAAAACAAGGAAAAGTAGAGACAATAACAGCAGTAAAGTTATGCCTACCGATCAGCAAAAACTGGGCCATTTAAAAAACAGGTTAGGTGCTTTGGCTACAATATTTAAAGTTACTAAGGATGAAAGATACTGTGAAATGCGTAAAGTAGAAAAAAGGAGTACTTGAAATTAACAACAGACATTGCGAAAGAACGAAACTTGAACTATATTAAAAGCAGCGACAATAGCAGCAAGCTGTGTGGAAAGTTATAAATAATAATATAAAGTCAAAGGAAACAGCAAAGAAGTCCGAACTAACGGCAGAGGAACTAAATAAATATTTTTATAGTGTTGGAGTTCATATTGCAAAAAAATTAAAGTGATGTATCACCAATTTCACTAATGAAAAGAAAATACCAAATCACCTCATGCTATTTCCATCCAGCAACAGAAGTTTGAACGTAATCAAAGGCCTAAAAAACAAGAAGACAGAAGATATCTATAATATTTCAACACACATTTTAAAAGAAGCTGCCACTGAAATGAGTATTTGCTGAACCTCTGAAAGTGGCTAAGGTATTACCAATATATAAAAATGGTGACACAAATATATGCAACAATTATAGACCGTCTACACTGTCCCACTTTTTTTGAGACGCGTGGTCTACTATCTCCGAAACAACATGGTTTCCGTAAAGGTACATCAGTGGCGAGTGATATGATGGATGTTATCAATTGTATACACGCCTCATTTGACCAGAGAAAGTGTGTACAAATGAATATGCTGGATTTAAGTAAGGCGTTTGATTCGGTGGATCATGCAATCTTGCTGCAGAAACTAGAACGTTATGAGGTTAGGGGAAAGCCATTGGCACTTATCAAATCCTACTTAACAAATAGAGTTCAATTAGTGGAATGGAGGGGTGAGAAGTCGAAAATGCATTCAGTAAACTGTTGACTTCCCCAAGGCTCAAGTCTGGGACCATATTGTTTATCATATTTATAAATGATAATGATAATGTCATAGTGCTGAAATTTACCACTACGCAGATGACACTTCCATTTTAACAAATGGAAAGACACGAATTGATGCTCAACAAAGATCAATATCACCAATAAGAAGATCAATGGAATGGTTCACTGCGAACAAACTTAAATTAAACACAGAAACAGCTCAGGAACTTGTCTTTAGAACTAAACCAAGCAGTGAAAGCCATACAGCAAAATTCCTTGGACTTACATTGGATGACTGACTGAAATGTACACAGTACATCGACCAGTTATCAAAGAGACTAACATCGGGCATTTTTGCTATCAAACGAATAAAATCTATTGCAACTCACTACGCGGCAAAATTAACTTACCATGCAACCTTTCATTCCCATTTGGCTTATGGCATCGTTTTCTGGGGTGGATCAACAGATGTAACTAGGGTCTTCCTGCTTTATAATCGAGCTATAATCTCTATGTAATTTGAGACCAGGAAAATCTTGCAGGGGGATATTTTAGGAGAGAGGTGTTGATGAATATCCTGCAAGTGTTGAAATATTTTCACACACATCGACACCAGTTTCCCGTTAATGGCGACCATCACTCATATAACACTCGGCACAGGGACGAATTTGATGTTTCACATCACCGTTTGGTGTCGACGCAGCAAGGTGTGAGTCACTGGGGGCCGAAGTTATACAATAGTCTTCCCTCCGAATGGAAAGCGATGAACGTGGATCCCTTCAGTAGACTTACTGGAGAAGGAGTGCTACTCCATGGATGAGTATCTTCTTCAACCATGTGTGTTCCGTATATACATGTGTATGTGATGGCTCTTTATTCATGTTTGAGTTTTTTATATTGTACTTGACTCAGCTATTTTGTATATAACAAAAGATTCTAAAAGTGTTTACATCAATAAATGTTATTATTATTATTATTATTATTATTATTATTATCTTCTCCGCATCAAGTGATGAACTCTTTCAAAAACACCAACGTTATTACACCCATCAATTATCCAATTTCCCAAATCTTCTTTGTTATCCACTGTAGTAGTAATGACACCTTAGGTAAAAATCCAAAAGGAATTTAATTCTGAGGATAGAACAGACTATACGTCAGGTCTACCTCAACCATTGCAGCGGTCTTTTTAAGGAGCAATCACACTAATATCTTCTAACACGTCATCGTGCATAAACCACATTACAATTCTCGTTGCAAGATGCGAATCCTCTAGTCACCCAAATCGCCCTTCAATTACAACCCACTCGTAGTTATTACGAAAAGTCCTATATATATCATTTTGACATTGCATTAATAATTTACAAAATATCCAAAGCTTGCCTATCTTCTAAACAAAGAGTCCTTTCGAAAATCATCCAAGGACAAAAAACTCTTCAAACAGCATTCATTTTTGTCGCATGTTCAGTAAACATAATGAATAGGTACTAATATTAAAAATGATAGAATTTTCTTATACGGCTAATGTTAGTACCTCGCTTCACAATCTCTGTGGCATTAACTGGTTCAAATAGTCTATGCCAATAAATAATAGTAAAAAATCGTCGTTTACATGTGGGATAAAATGCATAACTGTTAAATTAAAACAGATAGACATATAAACTGCTGCGTGACGCTTTAAAAAAATAATGTCCTCTGCCCTTTGCTAATAGTAACAGTAACTCACTGAAGGGTTGCGTGACATTATGCTGTTTTGTATTCCGCAAGCCGCACGTGCCTTAGTTTCATCGATTGCCAGCCTCGGTATAGTTATTTCGTTAGTCCATCGAAATTCACCCTCTTCATATCAGATTTGGGTATAATATAATGCATTTAAAACCGTAGTCATTTGAATTTGATTTGCATGAAATTGAAATTAGTTACGCAGGTTAACGTAGTTAAATTGATTGCTTATTGCTTCGAACGATCATTTTCTATTTATAGAAGGTATATAAACTTAATCAATAATAGCATAAAATCGTATGCAGAAACAAGGATAGCAGACTACCAGCAGAACTTCATGGTAAAGCAGATACTGAAAAATGCCGAAGACATAAAAATACCAATTACAAACAGATAATCAATTCTGTTACAAGAACAGGCAAAGTGAATGAATAGTTTTTTATCATGCACGATGGTAGACCTATCTGCTTATTGTGCAATGAAACAATTTCTGGTTTAAAAGAATGTAATATCATGCGGCATTAATCCAGTAAGCATTTCACTCAACATAACTCACTCACGGGTCGTTTGAGAAAAGATAAAATTCAAAAGCTTG
This sequence comes from Amphimallon solstitiale, assembly GCA_963170755.1. NCBI lineage: Eukaryota > Metazoa > Arthropoda > Insecta > Coleoptera > Scarabaeidae > Amphimallon > Amphimallon solstitiale. Next base: position 150,239,700 of record OY720679.1, read on the forward strand.
TAACCGATTTGGGAAAACGGCAACAAACGTTCCATAAATAAAGATTACATCTGGATAGTGTTGTAAAGCTAGCTTTATAATTAGTTCCAAAATAACGAAGGCATCGAAGCCATTGGCTGAAGGAGAGTTTGTTAAAGAATGCATAGTAGATGTTGCAGAACTCTTATGTCCACTAAGGAAAAAAGAATTTGAGAAAGTAAGCTTATCGCGACGTACTGTTGTTCGACGTAGAGATATGTTGGCTGGTGAAATCAAAAAAACGTTAGTCGATCGTGCGACTGCTTTCTAAGCGTTTTCGATTGCTTTGGACGAGAGTACCGACTTATCCGATACAGCCTAACTAGCTATTTTTATACGAGGTGTTGATGAAGAATTTACTGTGACAGAGCAATTACTAACATTACGGCCGCTTCAAGGGGGCAGTACTGGAAAAGATATTTTTGCCGAGATGCAAAGTACTTTTGAACAATATGGTTTGCAGTGGTGTAAATTAGTTGGGGTTTGTACAGATGGTGCACCTTCTATGGTGGGTTCATGACAAGGTTGTACCGGAATTCCGAAAGAAAGAGCTACCGCTGTGAATGTGCAAAATGATGATTTGATAATTCTACATTGTATTATTCACCAACAAAACTGGTGTTGTATGTCCATTCGACTGAAGAACGTTATAGATGTGGTAGGAAACGCTACCAATTTCATTCGATCCCGCGGACTTAACCGTCGCCAGTTTAAAGCATTTTTGGATAAACTCTCTTCAGAACATGGTAATGTGACATACTATTGCGAAGTAAGGTGGCTAAGCAAAGGTAAAACGCTAAAAAGGTTTTATGACTTTAGAAAAGAAATTGCCGATTTTATGGAAATTAAGGAAAAGCCATTGCTGGAAACACGTGATCCGACATGGCTGTATGACTTAGTATTCCTGGTAGACATCACAGGACACTTAAACGACTTCAACTTGAGGCTTCAAAAACAAGGTCAATTGGTGACCGAGTTGTACAACCATCTAAATGCGTTTTAGAACAAAATTCGCTTGTGGGAGAGACAAAGAAGTCACGAAAATATTGTTTAAGGTCGCTATGCTGAAGAACTGAAACTACTGTCACAGCAATTAACAGATCGGTTGTCCGACTTCAGGAACATGGATAGCTCCTTTAGCCTTTTTGCGAATCCGAGTAAAAGTAATGTGGGGGAGGCTCCGCCACACCTGTAAATGGAGTTGATCGAACTTCAGGAAGACGCATATTTGAAGTCTAAATTTGATGACATGAAGATTTTGTGCCTGTGTACCAGTGGAATTGACCCCAATATTGATCATCTTGTTTCTGAACTTTAATCTCAAGCCTCTCATTAATTTTTTCTGATTGTTTATCTCTTTTTTTTCATTAAGTAGCTCTGGTATATCTATGTATTATAAATAGATGTGTAAACTTTTATCGCTTTTCATTTATTACTACTTATTATCTACCTACGGCCCGCGACTTGATTAATGTCCTGAAGTTAGGCCCACAATCAAGCAAAGGTTGTCTATACCTAATGTAGATAGATATATGGCTTTATATTATAAGGAAGTATTATATAATTGAACAGGACTATCTGTGTATATGGATTATTCAATTCAGGGAAAGTCAAAATTAAAGTCACTATCGTGGACCCCCCCCCCCATTCACACATCTCATGGACCCCCAATTTTTTTCCCGCTGACATGGAACCCTTGCAGTCGTTATCGACCCCTGGGGGTCGATATAGACCACTTTGGGAGTCACGGCTGTAAATGCAAGACAATCAGAAACCAACCGGACTGTATACATATACCTACTGCCCAACTTCTGAACGTTGTTATATAAACATCACAAAGTATTTACGTATGATATATACATCAGTCCTATTATTTTTTAATTACACTTTTGCCTCTGTCATTAGAGAGGCCTCTCTTCCATCAACTCAAAACTTAGATACCCGGTAACTCATCGTGCTTTCTGCGAACTGGAACAATGTATTTTTTTTGTTACCAGCACGAACACGAGAGTTTCTGAAGCCCACTCGACTAGAGTCCTCATCTTCTCGTTGCCTTTGACTTAACAAAAGGCACGGAGTGGTGTGCTGCACTGTGGAAAGTGAAGCACGCAGAATTCGCTGACTGGTGGATTCCATGCTGTGTAATGTGTGCTCTCTGCTGTTCTTCTTCTTCTTCGTTGTCTTCTTCTTGTACATACAGGACATGCACACGGCAACATATGTAGGCCGATCCGACGTGACTTTATAGATAGAAACATCGTCATGAACAACGATATTATGTATCAGATGCATACGTTCTTAGAATTTAAACCGTGTGCTTTTGAAAGAAACGCTTACACAAACCTGACGAACGTCGTCCGTGTTGTGTGTGTATAGTACTATATAGGCTTGCAAATATATTACACATAACTGTATCTACTTGTTTATTGTGAACGTCGAATGTAGATTTGTAGTCGTTGATATACGAGGCCGAAGCAAAATAAAATTCCGGAATGTTGTGGACGAGCGCCATCCCATTGGCGAAACTGGAACTTCTAATGCATATTTCGACGCACGCATGCCTAATATTAATATGTTCGGCGCATTCAGTAGGTTGTGATTCTCTGTTATACCGTAAGTTCGTCCTAGATCGTGAAAATAAATAGTAATGTACTGTATTTATTGTAAATTCACAAGGAACATTGACAATAATTGTAAGTAATCTATCTATGTAAATAAAAATTATATGCTGTTCGTTGGTAAGCCCGTCACTTGAGAACGGCTGGTCAGATTTTGCTAATTTCTTTTAAAAAATGTTCGTAATACTCCGAATAAGGTGACATTTAATACTTGGCCCGGAACTATCACGTTTACTTATATATTGGGGCAGTTTCTTTGCAAATTACCTCGCGAATTATGAATTCTATATAGATATATTATAGGTTGAAAAGCATTTAGAATTGAATTTGAAACAAGTTTTTTATTAAAAAATTCAGAATTTGGACCGAAAGTACCAAACACTTTTACTCTTATCGTATCAAATAGCAGCTTTTTGTAAATATCTCGCAAATTATGCATTCTATACAGATTTATTAAGAGGATAAAAGTATTTAAAATTGAATTTGGAACAACTTTGGTATAAGTACCATATGATCAAATAAATTTATTCTCTAGCAAGCCATGAAATTATTTCTAATTTAAATTTTATCAGTTGGCAGTATACATTTAGGTGGTGCAGTTATTGAATGCATTCCTTAAATTATGTGGTGTAATTTCCTCACTGACATTTCGGATAGCTTCAGTAAGTTCTTCAATTGTATGAGGCCGATTTATATATGTTTTATTTTTTACTATCCTGTTATCACAGAATCATGCAATAACACCATCGTTTCCTTCCAGATGCATATCTTGCTGGAAATATCCCTGACGATGTTCATCGTCATGTAATTGATTTAAAAATGGCTGTAATAAATTATTTATGGTATTATTAAAGAATATTGGACCAATAATCCGTCTACGAGAAACAGCAAGCCAAACGCCTATTTTTGGAGAATGGGTTTTTCAAGAATTTCATGTGGATTTTCACTAGACCGGATGTGCATTGTTTGTTTATTTTTGTATTTTGACAAATGGCACCATGCTTGATCCGAGGAGAAGGATTTGTCGAGAACGTCGTCATCATTATTCGTCTAAAAACCATTGACAGTAATTAAATGGGGTTAGAGTTCTTGCGCGAAATGAAAATTGTATGCAAATTTATGTAGATTTTTCTTAAGGATTTCCCGACATGTTCCATATGAAAGTTGTGCTTGCTGTGATAACTTACGAATAGATTTCCTAGGTGATTGATTTATTAGTTCCTCAATATCTGCCATATTTTCAACTGTCCGTTTTAATGGTCTACCTCTATCAATTTTACGTGATGTCACTGATTCTTGAATAAGTGGCCGCAAACTGTTAGATGTTACTGGAACATTTGGAAACTCTGCTCTAAATTCCTTCTATACATGGCTGCAAAGAGTAGTATCATTATCTATTTTCTTATTTCCACCATTTGTAAGATTTGTAAGATTCGATAATGAAAAACTTTATGATTTACTGTACGGTCAGTTAGTAAAAAATCTTGAGACATCTGAATTTTTCCTAATGTAAATTTCATTGATAAAATGGAAATATAATGTCAAAAGTGATAGCGGTTAATTTAAAGCTAAAACATGTCGAATTTGAGTGCCCGTCAAAAAGCGATGTTAAAAGGCAGATTGGCCGATGGTGCCTCAATAAGGGCTATAGCTGCCGAATTACAAATTAGTGAAAACTCGGTGATGTCAGCAAAGAGAAAACTTATTGAATTTGAATCAATTGTCAGGAGGCGAGGTTCTGGGAGGCGCCGTGCAAAATGTGAATCAGTTTAGGCAACGAATTACGGCATGCAAGTTGCATACATAAGGATAAGGCAACACCGTGTCCCACCTAAACATTTTTAGTGTCGATAAACCAATACATATACAGTACTCATAATGACAGATGTTTTTTATTTGTTACTATAGTGTATTCCACCCTGGGGTATCAAAGTATTGCTCTTATGGAGATCGCACGCGACTTTGCAAAATTTCAATGTTGGATCGGTAAATTTCATATGGCAGAGTTAGTATTACGTAAATTTTATAGATAGTAATGTCGGTAATGGTTGATTGTGACATTGATATTGGTGGTTATGTTCAAATATTCTTCCCGAGAAAATTACGCCGAGCGACTTGACAACATTCTGTGTACCAAATAAGGATCTTAGGAATCATTATAAAATGGCAAAGGAGGGTATACTCCATAAGAGTTCGTACTTCGATTCCTAGGTGGAATAGACTACTATACCAACGTGGAATTTTGAAGAAATAATTTCTTGGCTTGCTAGAGGATAAATGTATTTGATCATATGATATATAAATACGAAACGCACATACGTATAAGAACTCTCTTTTTTTTTTTCATTTATCACTACACTTAAATACTTGAAATCTACAATTTTTCTGAACCTGTTTATTAATCATCTATGTGAATAAATTTTCAAAAGCGTTTTCCTAAGGTGAAATTTTTTTTGTAATTTTAACTGCAAGATCTCCAGAAGTCACAAGTACAGTGAAATTCTCATGTCGAAATGCCTTTTGCGTTCATCAAGAAAATTACACCGTTGGATGCAGTTTACTTCGCAAAAACCGCTTGGACCCAAGTAACCAAGGAAATAGTTAAAAATTGCTTCCGTAAAGTAGGATTTAAACATGAAAATATGCAGTGTGAATACCAATAAAGTGAGACAGTTATATCTGATCCAAAAGATGACTTACCACTTAACGTACTTGCAGATATCCTTCAAATTAAAAATTTGTTGGAATTTACTGATACTGAACACATTCATTATTGTTTGAATCTAGATGAAAATTTGTATGTTGAAGATTCAGAATCAGTACTGGAAATTGAAAATCCAGTTGAAATACAGGATCTTTCCGAAGATGATGAGGTTCCAGTGCCAACAGAGGCTATCCCAAATTATGGTGACGCTATTACCCTAACCAATCACCTTAAACACTTTGCCGAAGATCAGGGAGATGCAGGAGTCTTTGGAACTTCTTTCAAAATTACAAATACGATTTCTGAACGTCATTTTAAAGAAAAATAGGAGACAAGCAATAATATATGAATTTTTGCGCCATTAAAGTGACATTTCATTTCATTTTATGTATTACTATATTCTATTATATCTTGTAAAGTAACGAAACCTTACTTTTTTCTTAAGTTTTAAGTTTTTTGTTTATTTTAAAAACATTTATATACATATACGTTCTTTTTTCGTATTTCTTTTAGGCGGCTACTGTTTCTTTTGTTTAAGCAGAGCTTATTATTTAAATATTAAGAAAAGTAACACTCATTTTGGAACTTTTGGATATAGATGGCAGGGGAGTATTATAAAAGTAATAAAAAGAAAATGGTGTGAAAAGAAAACGTGCATCTTCTTTGCCAAAATAAAGTACATAAAAGTTTCGAGAATGAGTGTTACTTTTCTTAATATTAAAATAACAAGCTCTGCTTAAACAAAAGAAACAGGCACCCCTCTTGAAGGGACATTTTCAGTCCGCCCAAGGCAGATTTCACTGTACTTCATTTTTACGTACTGTACTTTAAAGTACGATTGATTTTACACTTCTTGCACCAGAAAAATACAACTTTCAAATGTTTATTTCAAAAATAGTACATATATCTATTACATCCAAATTATAGGGTACTCCAAATGAAAATTTAATTGCATAAAATTACAGAAATTCTTTACATACGAATTTTTTGATCGCACCTTGTATTATATAAGACTGTGTGCTTAATTGATGTTTTTTACAAACTCTCTATAAGTGCAGTAATTACAATGCTTTTTTTTGTATTATCGATGACCTATCACATTATTTTCAATATGTATATACAGCAGCTCAATTGTGTAATATTAACAATTAAAGTAAACAGAACTAATAAATGTGTGCCAGTTATTTTTATAAAAACCTTCGCTGGACATGATTCATATTGCTTTAAAGTAACACAATTGCACGTGCTTTTTTCCTACCTCGGTCGCCACATAGTTTACTAATCTCTTAATATCCCACCACGAAAAAAAAATCTCATGTCGAAATGCTGACAGGCAACTTTAACCAAGCAACAGCAATCGTTGTTGCGATGTATAACACATTGGCATATACAAAAACATAGGTGTTATGTTTATATTACGTATATATATATATATATATACACACACATAGATATGTGATATTGTTAGTGTGACACTTTTTCATTTGTTCTTTCACAATTGCTGTTGGTGTTTCGTCCTGTCATGTTATATATTATTAGCAGCTGCATAATATAATGTCTGACGTCGTTCTGATCTGTTCCAGAAACAAGTGTAACAATGAAAAAAGGCGCCGTGAGCAGGAGAACATCTACATAGAAGAACTGGCAGAGCTGATATCCGCGAATTTTGCGGACATGAGTTCTTTATCGGTGAAGCCCGACAAATGCGCCATCCTTCAAGAAACAGTCAACCAGATTCGTAGCATCAAGCAGAGGGAAAGCACCTCGCAATCGTCAGATCCCGTGCAGCAAGGAGAAGTGTCATCATCCAGGCCGACGATATTATCCACCGACGTCTACGGTCCGCTCCTTTTAGAAGCCCTGGAGGGATTTCTGTTCGTGGTGAACGCCGAGGGCAAAGTGGAACACGTCACCAAGAACGTGAGCAACTTCATCAAGTATACCGAGGAGGAAGTTCTGGGGAAGAGCATCTACAACTTCATCCATCATGGCGATCACGCCAGATTCAGCTCTAGTCTGTTGCCCATACCGATAGGTTGGGCTAGTGAACCGACCAATAAATCGCGCTCCTTCAGTTGCCGCCTGCTGGTCAAACCCGACGATCCGGAAGACGGCGGTGACGAGAAGCAACCGCGCGAAACACGTTACGAACTTATGTGCATATCGAGCACCCAACTAACCCAAGGTGCGGTGAGTGATGACGAGAACAGTGACAGTGGACCGTGTTTGATGTGCGTGGCCAGCCGTATAACGCATCGCGACAGGGCGTCGATATTTCAGATAGAACAGTTCACCACGAAATTGGACACTAACGGTAAGATCATCGGGGTGGACACGTCCGGGGTGACCGCTTACAGTCAGTTCCTCAATAAGGAGCTTATGGACCGGCTGTTGCAAGATCTGTGCATCCAACAGGACACGCATAAGCTGACGCAACATCTGAGGGACACTATTAGTTCGGGACAGGCGACCAGCGTCACCTATCGGTTGAGGTTAAGTCACGATCGGTTTCTGAACGTGCAGACGAAGTCCAAATTGTTCAAGGCTAATCCACACTCTACGGAAACGGACTTCATCATGGCCACACATTCGATTATTGGGTAAGCGTGTTTTGCAGTATTGTTCTATATTTAAAACGTCCTGCTTTCAAGTAGCTCAGCGATTCTCAACCTGGGGGCGTGATAAAACTGAATGGGTAGACGCGAGTATATCGAGAAAAAATATTATTAAGAAGTGATGTGTGTGTGTATCCCAACACATGTATATATGCATATACGTCTTGCGTATAAATGTATATCTGTAAATAGTATTATTAAAAAGTCTATATAATTCACTGAAAAAAGCAATAAAATACATTCTGACATAGTAAAAAGTAAAACACACGTTTACACTGCTATAATACATTTATAAATAGGATTGAATCAGTACTACACAATGTATTTAATAATTAACTTAAAAACAGATTAATAATTATTAGTGACTCTATTGGGCCTGTCTTGCGGAGCAAAATTTTTCAAAACAAGGTTTAATATTAGAAATTGACACTCTGAGCTCTTTTAGTATATTCAGCTAAGATATACAGGGTGAGTCATTAGTAGCCGCTTCTTCGATTGCTCTTTTGTGTTTTAAATAAAAGAAAAAACAATTAGTGGAAGATTCGTGGTTGCTTGAGGCACATGTTGTAAACATACTTTAAGCTCTGACACACTTTCGGTTTCACTGGAAATGCACGAAACTTAATTTTTTTAAATGACTCACCCTATATATTTTTGAATTTTCTTGTACTGCTTTAAATTGTCTGTTCAACTGTTTTTTCTTTTCCAAAATTGAGCAAATAGTTTTTGAGTTATTAATTTTTTTTTGAAAATATTTAACTAAAACACGTGTTCAGAAAAAAATCATTCTCACATTGTTTTTAAAAGTAAAAACATTAATTTCAATGATGCTTGTGGCCAAGAAAATTCTGCATTATTTGGTATAAGTTGCATTTGACAATACCTCAAAAAACTTTGCCTTTTCAAAGCCTACTTCTTGAAATATTCACACCAAAAACTTATTTTTTTTAATGGAACATCCAGTATTTTATTGAGGCATTTTGTTCCTTTTTTTATTCTCTTGCATTTTTGTTAACAATGTCCTATACCTATCTTTTGTAATTTCTGAGATAATCACTATAGGAGCAATTAGCGGTCAATTGAAGAACTACTAGCGCTGTTGTTCTATGCACCAAAATAATCGTTCAACCAATGAAAGGCAGGAATGACGCCCGATTCCTTAATCAACTGTCAAACAAAGCAAATATTAAATCCAACTATCCCAAAAGTAATAATTTTACAGAATGAAGAGCATCGCATTTCAATTTTTTAATTCTGGCAATGTCCAGTTGCAGTATTTCATTTTTGACACTGTTGGTTAACATCGAAATAAAATAAAGGTTATGTTTACTGATATATTTGAAGATGTTTTCAAAAAGTTTTGAAAATCCGTCCGTAGATAGCGAAGATACTCTTCTCCATTAACATTTTTATGAAAGAAATAAGGTCCAATTATGTAACTACCCATTATTCCTCCCCACAGTTTTAATGACCAACGATTTTGAAAGTTTACAGGTGTGATAAAGTGGGGGTTTTTATGTGTTATAATAACGGAAATTGTGACGATGAACGTATTCACTTTAATAGAAGGTGTCTTCGTTGGTAAACAACAAAAAATTAAGAAAGCCATGATAATTTATCTGTTGCCAATTGACAAAAATGTAAGCGATTCTGAAAATTTCTTTCATCTAACCATGTGTATGAATAATATGATTATGCTACGGGTGAATTTCATATTTTTTAATTATTCTGGATTCTCAAATTTGACTTACATCTAACTGACAACTAATTTTCGTAGTACTAGTATGGGTGTGTTCGACTACACTCGCAAGTACCATAAACGTCTTATCCTCACCGGTTATTGTTTTTCCGCTCTTTCTTTCATATTTAATACTTTCTGTTCACTCAAACCGTCCCTTTGTACTTTCGAAAGTTTCTGGCTTCGGTTGACTTCTACCGGGGATCGCTGTGCATAAAGTCTGGATACTAGCAAAGAGTTTCTTTCAGATTCACCCAAAACATCAATCATATCTATTAACTCTTCATAAGAATAATTCATTTGGATGATAAGTAATAGCGATGCATTTATAAGTTTGACATAAATATATACCGACTTTTTTTAACAGTTGACTTAGGCAGTCAGCCGCATTCCACCCTTTAGTGAACGAATATTTGGGTGCATAGAACAGCGCCCGTAGTTCTTTAATTGACCGCTAATTGCTCTTATAGTGATTATCTCAGAAATTACAAAAGAGAGATATAGAACATTGTTAACAAAAACGAAAGAGAATAATACAGGGAACAAAATGCCCTAATAAAATACTGGGTGTTCAATTTAAAAAGAAGAAGTTTTTGGTATGTGAAAATTTCAGGAAGTAGGCTTTGAAAAAACAAGGTTTTTTGAGGTATTCTCGAGTGCAACTTTACCAAATGTGCAGAATTTTCTTTGCTACAAGCACCACCAAAGTTAATGTTTTTACCTTTAAAAACAATGTGAAAATGATTTTTTTCTGAACACGTGTTTTGGTCAAATATTTTCAAAAATAATTAATAACTCAAAAACTATTGGCTGAATTTTGAAAAAGAAAAAACAGTTGAACAGACTATTTAAAGCAGTATAAGAAAATCCAAAAATATATAGGGTGTCATTTAAAAAAATTAAGTTCCGTGCATTTCTGGTGAAACCGGAAGTGCTTCAGAGCTTAAAGTATTTTTACAATATGCGCCACAAGCAACCATGGATCTTCCACTAATTTTTTCTTCTTTTATTTAAAACACAAAAGAGCAATCGAAGAATCGGCTACTAATGACTCACCCTGTACAGCTTGATTCATTTCCGCTCCTCACCATGAGGATCTCGCTTATTATTGGATATAGAGTATAGGTTTAAATTTGACGATGTTGTTAAATTTTGTGTTTGTTATGAATCCGTAGAGAAAATGGACATGTGACAAATGACGTTCGTGTTTTTTTAAAAAAAAGCGCGAGAATCCCATTTTGTTCTTTTACCTGTAGCACCTACATTTGGCCTTGTAGAGAAAAAATAAAAACACATTCACTTTTAAACGTCTATCCAATGGTGTGCTCGAGATTTTTATATGACGTTTCGTTTCTTTCTGGCCATCATAAACTATCTAATTTTTTATAGGCGCCATATTGGATTTACACACCTTCAGAAAGAGTTTTTTTTTCCAATTTCAACCATGTACTACATGTTGACATAAGTTTTTTATATTATGCTATTAATTGAAAGAATAAATTTTAAGGATACAATTAGGTAGCCATGAAATTTCAATCCGTCAAACATTTCATTTATCGTTCATTAGTAATACAAAAATGTCATACACCACGAAGAGAGACGATATATCTTAAACATTTTTTATATCTCGTTTCTATTCGTTCATGTATGACATTTTTGTATTAGTAATGAACGATAAAGGAAATGTTTGACCGATTGAAATTTCATGGCTACCTAATTTAATCTTAAAATTTATTCTTTCAATTAATAATGAAACACTATTGTCAACATGTAGTACATGGTTGAAATTAGAAAAAAGAACGCTTTCTGAAGGTGTGTAAATCCAATATGGCGCCTATAAAAAATTAGATAGTTGATGATGGCCAGAAAGAAACGAAACGTCACATAAAAATCGCGAGCACACCATTGGATAGAGGTTTAAAAGTGGCCACAAGTATGTGTTTTTACTTTTTCTCTACAAGGTCAAATGTAGGTGCTACAGGTAAAAGAACAAAATGGGGTTCTCACGTTTTTTTTTTAAAAACATGAACGTCATTTGTCACATTTTTTGATTCACAACAACTTCGCCAAATTTAAACCCATACTCTATATCCAATAATAAGCGAGATCCCCATGGTGAGGACCGAAAATGAATCAGCCTGTACATACATAATTATGTTGTTATATCTTAATACATAAATATATGATATTAACTACGACGCAGTAATTAGGTGTTAGATAATGCCTCCAAGAATTAAAATAAATCAAAAGGAGGACCAGAACGTGAATATTAAGGAAGATGATCCGTGATGCATCCACATTTTCCAGTATCAAGAAGATTCTGAAGATCCAAATAAGGTGTATCAAGTTTATCCATATTGGACGGTTATATTGCAAAGAACGCAGCAAGCCATCCTATACAAGAAGATAACTTAAAAGTAGAAGAAAGTATTCCGAGAAGTTTGGCAGCTACCTGAGATCAGAACTGACGAAGCCGAAAGATATTGAGCACAGGACCATTCGGATAACTGGGAAAGGTGAATCCACCACGTCCGTGTTGGTAATCGAACTTCTAATTTCAATTCCGATAAGTATTCTACTTTCGTTTTAATTCAGATAGACTTGCGAAATATTTGCAAAAAACTGATTTTCGATAGGAGTGAAAGACCTACTTCCGGTAGAAATTTCGAAAAAACTTTTTAAATAAAATTGTTCTCAATTTTAATTCTAAGTACATATGAATTCTTTATTAATTTGTTTAAACTTAGTAATTGACGAAATATTGGCAAAATTCGATTTTTTCACTGAAGTAAACTACTACTTCCGGTCTACCGATTTTGCTGAAAAACTAATCAGATCTCAAGAGGGAGATTATACACGTAAATACAAAATTTGGATTTGGTATCAACAGCGGTTTGACCGGTATTGGTCACACAGACAGACATACATTTTCCAAAAACCACTTTTTTGGTATCAGGGACAAAAATCTCGAGTCGAAAATCTTCATTACTTTCTTATACTACGTATAAGTTGATTCTGTCTTTTTGTCCTGGTAACATCTGTCTGTTCTTTCATTTTTGTTTCGAAGGTCCTGCCTACCAGTCCTACATACACTTTTTTATAGTCTTCGCACGTCAACTTGTACACCCCTGAGTTTAATCTATTGTCCGTTTTATCTATATTGTTTTTGATTGCTTTTTATATATACTTGTTTGTTTTAAATGAAATAGTCTCGTTCTCATTTATTTTAATTAAGTTCCCTGAAAACTAACATAATGTGCCTAACATGTCAGTTTCTCCTTGTTCCTCGAGGTTGTATAATGTAGTCAATTTCCCAATCCCCTTTTTTCATTCAATATTCAAATCTTTCAACATACTGTATTGCATTTTTTTGTTAAATTTTAATTCATGGTACTGTAAATATTTATTTTATCTATGGAAATATAGTAGGGCAAAGTATTATATATTTTCATTGTTTTTAAATGAAATACCCTGTATATTTTTAAGAAAATCAAAAGAGCTTCTCATGAAGATTTCAACGATATATGAGTTGTTGGGGATATCTACTTGTAGAAATTGAAAAAACACTTTTGGTGGAACTACATGATAATTTTTGGTAATTTTAATCTTTGAACGTTGTCATGACAGAATTGTCAGTATGGAAGGTGACGTCTTATCTAATTAGACAGTCACTAACCACCGTTAGTTTGTTTGGCCTTGCTTGTTTTATAATTGCCATTTCTTTTGATAAAAATGGGTCTAAGTGAGAGAGAACGGATTGACATTCTTATGATGATTGGTTATGGTGACCGAAGAAGGAGTACAGTGGAAGTTTGCGAACTATTTAATGCAGCGCATCCTAATCGGCAACCAATAACTCGCTCAACTGTAAGTAAAATACTTCTAAAGTATGAGGAGTACGGAAATGTTAGGGATCTACCTAAAACTGGGCGACCAAAAGTGGATGGTGAAACTAAGTTAAATGTTCTTTTGACAGTGCAAGATAATCCGAATTGTGCTACTCGTCATGCAGCTTTAAACTTTAATTGCAGCCATGAGACTGTTAGAAAAATTTGGCATAAGCAGAAATATCATCCTTATAAAGTGCATCTTGTCCATGAATTGTCGGAAGATGATTTTGATCGCCGTTTGGAGTTTTCAGAAAACTTGCAAATACTTTGTGAACGTGATGAAATGTTTGCTAGAAACATTTTATTTTCAGATGAGGCAACTTTTTCTTTAAGCGGAACAGTTAACCGACAAAATTGTAGATACTGGACAGAACATAATCCTCACTGGATGCAGGAAGCTCGAAGTCAATACCCTCAGAAGGTGAACGTCTGGGCTGGAATACTAAAAATTAGGATTTTAGAATCTTTCTTTTTTGATGGAAATTTAAATGGGGATATCTATTTGGATTTTTTACAGTTAGAGCTTCTTCCTGCGCTTGTGGAACTTTATCCTGATCCAAATACCCCTGACAGTCCTAGTAATGAAATCTGGTTCCAACAAGATGGGGCACCGCCTCATTATTCTCGACCTGTGCGTGACTACCTAAATTTGATTTTTAATAACCGATGGATTGGCAGACGTGGGGTTGTTGAGTGGCCAGCTCGCTCCCCTGACTTAACATCACTAGATTTCTTCCTGTGGGGTTACCTAAAAAGCAAAGTTTATGTAAATAGACCTCAAAATATTAATGATTTAAAAGAACGCATACGCCAAGAGATCCGAAGAATCACGCCAGATGTAATCAGCAATGTTCAGAATGAGTTTATTTCTCGCCTAGGCTACTGTCAGATTGTGAACGGGCAGCAATTTGAAAATTTACTTAAGTAAATTTTTGTTTTAGATTTAAAAATAAACAAGTTAAACTCTATTGTAATTATTTTATGACGTTGTTCCACCAAGGGTTTTTCAATTTCTACAAGTAAATATTAAAGATATCCCCAACAACTCATATATCGTTGAAATCTTCATGAGAAGCTCTTTTGATTTTCTTAAAAATATACAGGGTATTCCATTTAAAAAAACACATGATAACGTCATATCTTCTTTTTTGATAACCCTGTATACTTCAATTTAATCTAAGAAAATGCGCCTTCAAAAATAAAAAATACGTGTCTGAGCGTTTTTGCTAGAGATATGTTTTAAAGCTGATATTTAGAGTGTTCCTTACTTTATTGACACACTGTATATTCCTATTTCAGTTAGATTCAACTCGAGGCGGTTTATTAAAAACAGAAACTTGTAATTGAATTAATAATATAATATACAAGGAAAAAGGGGCTTTTCATTTTAGTGAGTTTTATTATTCTCTTCTATTTCAGTAGTAAATTAGATATGTCGGTGAATGGTGTTAAGATCATTATGTCTGTACCGTTAAAACAAACTAATATGTCATGCACATATCTTAACACCAATAAATGTAATGTGTGAATGAAGAATGAAGGTTGTTTGCTTATTATGTTTTCTATCACATCATATAATAAGCAAACACTCTGATGGTCTCAAAACAGTTACTTTACAACTTCATTATTCCTCCGGCAAGATTGTGGACGTCGTGGGGTGTCACTGCTGCTGCAAATGTTGGAACGAAGATGGTTGTTCTAGAATTAAATGTAACAAATTGAAATGACAATTGCATCCAATTTAAGAGTTCGCAAATATTAAACTCTCTGGGCATGGAGAATTAAAATTTAATACATGGTAAATATTTATGATTAAATCGAGTTTATAATTTAAAAAGAAACAGTTGTTAGCGTTTGCTTTTAAAAAAAAATCATTATCGTTAATATTTTGGAGATCACTGTATAATGTTTTTTTGGTCTTTCACAATATTATAAAAAATTATATCAGATAATACTGTATATCAGATACTATTATTTATCAACACAAGCCAGTTCCATAGTATGGACTTACAAATCACCTCGATAGAATTTAATAAAAATTCCTATTTTAAGAGAATTTCCATGATGGTTTTAAATGTTTTTTTTTCCATTCAAGGTAATTAAAAATCGCTTTATTGAAGGAGAACATTGATCCGAATTGAATTCCATAAATGGATGGAAAAGAATAATTTTAGAATGCTTACGGACTGTTTAAAAACATAACAATAGAAGAGTTAATCCAACTAGATGATTTCTTTTATACAAATTCAATCTTATTTCCCATGCTAGCTAAAATATGAATATTTTTTTTGGCGAGGATTTGTAAAATTCCAAAGAGAAAAAGAATATGAAATTTTAAGAGAAAAAATTACTTTACCCAATCAACAGGAGCCGTTTTAGTGATTGTATTGTGAACAAACACACTTCGTTTATATACCTGTGATCATAAAATACTGATATTGCAACAAGCTGTCTAAATTATCTTCTAATAAGTGATGACATCACTGAGGTGATTAATAGTAATTATGTGTTACAAAACAAGTTGTAACTTTCGGATATTCCAAATATTTCTTAAGCGATTTTTAATAGGGTAATAGTTTATTTGCTGTTGCTTTCGCGTTGCAACTTGTTCTAAAAAGGATACAGAGGTAAGACACTCACAATAATGTTCACATATTTGCCTGTCTATGTATTTACTGAATATGTTTAAGCATACGGATAATTAAAATAATTTTTCCTTCGATATTTAACCTAAAATTACGGAAATTTTGCGCGATTTTTTTTTGTATAATCTAGTTATCAGTGAATCAAATTTGAGTACTATTTTAAACAAGTTTGTTTTAAGCAAATGCTTAAAATGCGATATTTTAGAGAGTAATAACGATTAAATATAAAATAATATTTAAAGGGAAAGAAATGCTCTTATAGCTACGATGCTTTAAAAATGCATCATTTTGATTAAAATTACCTAAATATTATATACTTACATGCAAACAAATAGTTTTAGTATTAGGAAAACTCAAGAAGCAAACAAACTAACGACTTTACTTTGACATATTGATGAGTTTCAATAAATTGGCCAACTTAAAATATGAAATGCACTAAAGGTTTACGGCGCTTAATTCAAACGTACTTGATGCATTTAATTTAAAAATCGGATTATATTTTATTACGTTACGGTTTAAAATATGTAGACACGACTACTATATTAAAGAGAAGTTATTCTAATACTGATTTTGTCCTTTTTTTTTTAGAGAAAACGATTCTTCGAGACCTAACGATCCAGGTGGTGGGAATAGCGGCGGTTCTAATCTCACCAACAACACGATCGGTGGACCCCTGATGACCAGCGTCGTAAATGGCACTAGAAACGGTCCTCTCATCAGCACGAACAATGAGAATCACGCGATATCGTCTCTGAACAACACCCTAAGCAGCAGTAGCAATCCTATATTCACGGCACCACCTTTCTTGATCGATAACGATATTGGCGTTGATATTTCGTCGACCTGGGGTGACATCAGCTGGCTGGAGAACCACCAGGATTCCAGACAGAGCGTGACGCCCGTCTCGACGCCGACGCCCAGGCCACCTAGTGCACCGACGTACAGTCCTGGCACGGCGGCCGGTCAGAGCCCCTTCGTACCCCAAGCCAGTCCCACAGTACCCAATCCTTCTACCCCCTATCCGATGAACACTTTCACCTTCAGTCCCATGGACGATCCAAGCTTCCCGATGGAAGATCAAAAAGATACCAAAGCTAACATATTGGACGAACCGTCGGCCATGATGACCGATTCTGCTAGGTTAAGGACTTTACTCACGAAGCCACCCAATCCGGTCGATACGGGCGATTCGGATTGCAAAAATAAACACAAGATCCTGAAGGGGTTGCTGAATCAGCCCGACGACGATGAAAAGATGAACGACAACAGAGGTAGTCCAAGGACGGGTCTTCTGTCTGTTAGGAATTCGCTGGCGGGACAGTCTGATTCGAAATCTTCCAATACCTTGGGAGGAAATAACATGCTCATACAGGTAAGAGAAACCTGTTTACATTGGAACTGTCATTTATCATCTTTTCCTTCGGCGTACTTTTCTCCTTCATTTTATCAGATATGGGCAACCTTTGCTTGGTTGTGAGCCTGACTTCAGGACATTAATCAAGTCGCAAGGCGTAGGTAGATAATAAGTAGTAGTAAATATAAAGCGATAAAAGTTCACACATTTATTTATAATATGTACATAGATAATACAAGAGCTACTTAGTGAAAGAGAAAGTTTAAGTGTACTGTGATGTCCCTGAATAACTCCATACTTCAAGCACAGAGTAAAAGCATATGAAGTAAAAATCAATTAATACACACCTGCTGCAGTGGTATTGCAAATTCTTCAAAGCATAACACATTTTCGCTAGTTTAGAGGATATCGTGTCAATATGTATATTCCACTTCAACCCACTATCAACCCATAGGCCCAATAATCTTGTAGCATCCAGAAGCGGGATGTTTGCGTCTTTAAAAGTGGGAGAAAAACCAAACAACGCAGTTAAGCTTGTCCAAATTCATGCACAGATTATTAACGTCAGCCCAGTAACTGATCTTATTCATAATGCACTCGGTTCTCTGCACAAGTTGTGCCAAAGAGGGAAACGTAACAATGATATACGTGTCATCAGCGTAAGACACTTGAGTACAAACAACCCGGAGTTAATGTATGATTAAAAAGATCATTAATGAAAATAGCGATGAGTGCGGGACCCAGTATAGATCCTTCAGGAACTCCTGCACGTGTATACTGTACACATGATTTTCACCTAATGAGACAAGTTGGCATCTGTTACTCAAATAAGATTCGAACCAGCTGGGGGCCTTACAACAAACAAGAGCAGTTAGTTCATAAATTCTCATTAAGATCTGGAGATAGGGGAGGCCAAGAAAACACTTCAATTTTAGGAGATATTCGCAAAAAACCGTTTTTCGATAAGAGTAAAAGACCTACTTCCGGTAGGAATTTCGAAAAACATTTTTAATAACATTCTTCTCAAATTTACTTTTGATGAGTACATTTGAATTCTTTATTGTATTGTATTGTATTTTATTCGTCATCAAAAAAACTTACATGACATGTCAGATAAGTAACAAATTCTTTTAAAGAATTTCTAAATAAATAATCACAAGCAATATAACATATAACACATAAATAAATGAAATCAGTTGTATATATAAGTGAGCAAACATAGATAATATAAAATTTCATAAAACAACACCAAAATACATTTACTTAAAAAAAACAGAGCAATAAAATCATTGTATCTACAAAGGATCAAAAACAGAGTGAGAAATTCCTTGGTTTGAATGGTAATAAGTCCAATTAATAACATTCGACAAAGCCTCCAGATATTCCTCTGAAGTCGTGTGACAGATATTCCTCAACGTCGTAAAAAACATTAGTCAATAAAAAACGCCTAATTGTTTTACTAAACTTGTTCACACTTAACTCCTTAACAAAGTCTGGTATTTTGTTGTAAAGCTTCACACCCCAATAACTGAACGATTGCTGCGTCTGCTTCAATCGGTGGCGTGCTGTCACTAATTCATCCTTACTTCTAGTATGGTAGCTGTGATTATCGGAATTTCTCATAAACTGGGTTTTATTTGTATGTATATACTTTACACAAGCCATTATATATACGTTACGTTACGTTATAAATATGTTTAAACTTAGTAGCTGACGAAATATTGGTAAAATTCAACTTTTTCACTGAAGTAAGTTACTACTTCCGGTCTACCGGTCACACTGACACACACACACAGAGAGAGAGAGAG